>CM029558.1:1553065-1752926 GCA_017141385.1 Sogatella furcifera | reverse complement strand
AGAGGGTATGTGAGCGATTCGAAATAAAGACATAGGATCATTATAATCCTAGCCAACACAAGCGGCTCGTGCCCTCGAAACAGGTAAAGTGCTGTGTAGTAAAAGATACGAGCACTTCACCTGTTCCGTGGGTACGAGCCGCCGGTGGAAATATTATAATCAACCATGATAATGATGATCAATAAAAATAACAATAATTTCATCATCCTTCATTCTATACATTAATCTGCTCTTTGTTATAATCAAATTTATATTGTATCTCAAGTAAAGAAAGGCATTCATTGTTACAATTACTTTTAAAAATGGGAGAGTGATTTAATATGAAAATCACAACATCATTCATAGCATCAAGTGTGTTCATACCATTGAACATTTGATAAGTTTAGGCTATTTTAAGTGTGTTAGAATTGGTTAAGGTATTTGGAAACAGTGATTGATGCCAAATAAACAAGATAATATTCATGCAATAATAATTAACTCTCATGAGGTGTGAGCCACATAGTAGAACCATATCACCGTTTATGTATATAAGAAATGTGAATCAATTATTAAAGTATCCAAGTAACAACACTTGCGGCTCGTGTCCACAAAACAGGTGAAGTGCTGTACAGTAAAAACTACGGGCACTTCACCTGTTATGTGGGTACGAGCCGACAGTGGGCAACAATTCATGCAATAGAAACAACTGGGTGTGAGTGATTTGATACAAAACCAATCTCACTGTTTCAGGATATTATTTGTACGTTGAACTTCATTCAATGTATTTTAGAAATAATTATAATTGATGCGATAAAAACAATAATACAATGTACTAAACAACTCACAAAAGGTAAGAGTGGTAAATACGTAATAAAAAAAGCAAACTCCCAGTACCTGCATGTGTGGGTGGGGTAGAAGGATTTCTAGCATATTAAGTGTATGAGTAGGCTTGAATCCATTAAGATACTCTAGGAACAATTATAACTTATCCAATAGAAACAATACTAACTAACTCTCAAAAGGTAAGAGTGATAAATACGTAATACAAAAACCATCTCACCGTTTATTATGCAAACCCAGTATGTATGTGTGAGTGAGGGTTTAGTGGGACTTCTAGTCCTGTTTGGGGGGGGGGGGTTGAGCTGTAACCCTCCACTGGCCCCCCACGGGGAGGGGGGGAAGGGTTGTGTGTGTCCCGGGGCTGCAGGCGCCTGAACCCGGGGCTGGCTCAGCGACGTGCAGGGTGGTCGCGGAGTGTGAGGGTGACCGCCGCCGCGCTGACAGGGGGGGTTGGTGATGGAGTGAAACAGAAGGAAGATATGATGAGGAGGGTGGAAGAGGAGAAGGAACACAAGGAGGGGGTGGAGGAGGAGGAGGAGGAGATGGTGGTTGTGAAGGTGGAAGAATGGGAGGAGGAGTAGTGGAAGGAGAAGGAAGAGTAATAGGATGAGTAAGAGCAGGATGAATGAGAGTAGGGGTGGTAGTCTATACAAGCAAAGAAGACATTCTGGCAAGATGGGAAAATGTCTTCAGCTTGGTCAAATTGATTTAAAAATCATAAATAAGTTTACAAATTCTAGAAAAAACACTGATCTACAATTTGAGACCAAATTTATAATCTTTGAATCAATATTGGCCGAACTGGAGTTATTTTCCCATCTTGCCAGAAAGTCTTCTTCACTTGATCAGACGGCGTTTAGGGGGTGTTTTTTGAGGGGTTGGGGGGGTTGGTTTGTGAGGATAGCACACCAGTTGATACCCGGCTAGCCCGGTTCACATGCGGTCTTTTCCCTTTTACAGATTCATCCCTTTTACCCTTTACAGTTGGCCCCTTTACGTACCCTTTACGAAAACAGATGGGTAAGGGTATATATAGTCTGTCCAAGCAAAGAAGCCCCTCTGGCAAGATGGGAAAATGACTACAACTCGATCAATATTAGTTAAAAAATGATTGATTTGTTCTTAAATTGTAGATCAGAATGTTTCCTACAATTTGAGACCAAATCAATAATCTTTGAAACAATATTGAGCGAGCCGGAATCATTTTCTCATCTTGCCGGAGGGTCTTCTTCGCTTGGACAGACTATAATATGAGGAGTGAATGTTGCTGTGACTACACGGTTCAATTCACTTTCAATAAGATACACAAGTTGATACGTGTTGCAGTACATGATACAATTGTTTCAAAAGGTGATTACGTTCCAAAGATTGGTAGGTATAAGACCTTCCTATCAGAGTGTTTCATTTCACACGAGCACATGTCACTGGCGGCTCTTACCCGCGAAACAGGTGAAGTGTCCGTATCTTTCACTGTACTGCACTTCACCTGTTTCGTGGGTACGAGCCACCAGTGATATTAGTATATATCTACTGAATTACTCCAGCTCGATCAATACTGGTTCGAGGATTATAAATTCAGCCTCAAATTGTAGAGCAAATTCTTTTCCACAATTTGAGACCAAATTGATAATTTTTGAACCACTATTGATCGAGCTGGAGTAATCTTCCCAGAATGTCTTCTCTGCTTGAACAGACTATACTATATCTATTCTATATTCACTGCACTGGCGACTCGTGCCCACGAAACAGGTGAAGTGCTGTAAAGTAAAAGATACCGGCACTTCACTTGTTTCGTGGGCACGTTCCGCCAGTGATTCACTGTTATAAGTCCGCAACTTCTCCTTCTTTGAGCTTAACTTCTCTTCTTATCCCTTACCTTCCTAAGCTCCCCCGTTAAGCCGCTTACCCTCACGTATCTATCAGTCAAATCTCTCAGCTCTATTACGAGAACAATCAAAGTGAATACTATAGTCTGTACAAGCAAAGAAGATCCTCAGGAAAGATGGGGAAATGACTCCAGCTCGCTCAATATTGGTTCAAATTTGATTTGGTCTCAATCGTAGGAAATATTCTGATCTACAATTTGAGATCAAATCAATAATTTTTTAACCAATATTGACTGAGCTGTAGTCATTGTCTCATCGTGCCTGAGTGTCTTCTTCGCTTGGTAAGACTATACTAACTTGAAATGGATGTTCATGATGGATCAGAGCTCATTTCACTGTCAAGTTGAAGTCTGAAATTCATTACATCTAATACAGATATGGACTAATTTTATGGTCAAGTTGGTCAGAAATTTATTGCATCCATAGTATTAAATTAGATATATTTACATTCAATACATTCGTATTTATTGAGTAAACTGTGTATATTCGAGTTAACATTAAAATAAAACTCAACGCTGATTATCGTCAATGATATTTGTTTCTTCAGTTGGAGAAACAGGCAGTTTTGGCTGCCACTTGTGCACGCCAACAGCTGATGTAGTCAATTATAGTTGTCATTTGTATATGCCTAGATGATGATTTTAGAATAAAAAGAGACAATAGATGCTTCACATCGGCTGTTTGTAGTTTAGAGGGTGTAAATTTCTAAAGATGGTCTATTATAACTTTGGTAATAGTTGAACCATCACCCAGTGCATAGTAATTTCCCACATATACATTCACATAAAATACTTCAGTATATACATTCTCCAGTAGGCCTATATACATTCTCCTCATTCTGTGATAATATCATTGAATACTGGTAATTGATATGACATAGGAGCATTAGAAGCCTAGTTAAAGTGTACTACCGGTAAGAGAAATTCATGACTTGTTGACGAGGGTCTTTAACTTGATTTCATGAAGACCTATTTTTGTACTTGTGATTGTATGAATGAATGAATAATCAATTATTATAAAGAAATAATGAGAATAAATAGAGAAATTTGTAAATTATAGAGGATCTAACATTGAATAGATTGGATTTTATAATATTCCAATGTCAGTTGTATCGTGTTGTGTTCGATTTGAGAGGATATTTCATTAGTAATTTCTGTTTTTCAGGGTTTTGAAATGCAGGGCAGATCAATTGAAAGACTTCTTCTTCTTTGTTTCTTGGTAAGTTCATAAGTAGTTTTATCTCATTTTTGTTTTATCATATATTAGGCGCTTCAGAGTCTCAGAGTATAGCTAACAGCAGAAATTAATACTGTCAATATTAGAGTTGCAATAAACTAGCTACTGTAGTCGTAAATGATTTTTTTGAAATCAAAAGAAATAATAGATGCTTTACATCAGCTGTTAGTAGGTTGAAACACGTCACAAACTATGAAAATTATCAGTTTGTTAGCACGTGCAAGAGACAGACGAAACCGCCTCACTTACTGGCGTCAGCTATAATTTGATTCCTGTCAATATCAATAGATGAAACAAATCCATGAACTATTCCAGGAATCTTGGGACAAACAGACGCCGGTTAATAACAACGCCAGTTGATAATTACGCCAGTTAAATCACAAATAGTTGGCGGACTGACTCTTGCAATTAGCTAACAAATCACTGACGTTGATTGAATTTCAAGCTCAATTGATTGAATTTCCACGTTCAACTGATTGACTTCTGTTCACTAGCGGCTCGTGCCCACGAAACAGGTGAAGTGCTGTACAGTGAAAGATACGGGCACTTCACCTGTTCCGTGCTTATAAACCGTCAGTGCTTCTGTTATAATTACAGAACTCTCAAATGTCAATTATCGGCTGATAAGTTTGTTTGGTATTGCGTCTATTTTGATGATGAAATGACGCAGTTTATATAGTGAATACAGAATGATGTATATAGTGATATACAGTAAATTTGATAATATATAGTTTGTGCAAGTAGAGAAGACACGCCGTTACAATGTAAAGTGTATTGTGATGACGTATCTTCTCAACTCCAGCGAACTATACATCTTGTTTGTTTACTGATTATTCATTGATTAGGTGGTTGGGGTTGTTACAGAGATTCATGTTTGTGTTGAATGGATTTGATTGCAATGTTATTAATTGATTATCAGTTAAATAGGTATCCATTACTACGAAATACGGGCTCATGTCAGGCAGAATATGCAATAGAAACACCTAGTTGTATGGAGCAACACAAATAAAAAATCAGCTGACCAGTGTGCGTTGCTCTATACAACTACGTGTTCCTATTGCATCTTATTTCCGACATGTTTCCGTTGTTCCGAATAATAGGAACATTTAGTCTATATGATGTTTTTGAAATCATTAGAAAGAATAGATGCCTCACATCAGCTGTTAGTAGTTTCCATCACTTACAAGAGACAGACGAAACCGCCCAACGTTTTGGTGTATTTTCTATTATCATGGTCTTTCTTATTGAATTCATTAATGTTAATGTAAGAATGTAACAAGCCGAAGTAGTCACATCGCTTCTATGATTGGTCAACAAAGAGAAATTGTTGAAGTTCTCGTTTCCGTCGCTAGACAGCAGTAGCTGATGGGCTACTTTTCTACACCTACAGTCACCCATTCAAGCTCCGCCCAACTCTACCCTGATTGGCCAGCAATATAAACCGTTGTAGTTTTCATTTCCGTCGCTAGATCGCAGTAGGTACTGGCTTGCTTTTCAACGTTTACATCACTCATTCAGGCTCCGCCCAATTCTCTTCTTGTTGGCCAGCCTTGAGAAACTGATGTAGTTCTCATTTCCGCCGGAAGATGGCAGTATGTACTGGGTTGCTCCTCAACAATGAATTACAGTCACCAATTCAAGCTCCGCCCAACTCTCTCCTGATTGGCCAGCAATGAGAAACTGTTACAGTTCTCATTTACGCCGCAAGATGGCAGTATGTACTGGGTCGCTCCTCAACAATAAATTTCAGTCACTAAGTCAAGCTCCGCACAACTCTCCCCTGATTAACCAGCAATATGAATATGTTGTAGTTCTTTTTTTGTCACTAGATCGCAGTAAATACTGGATTGGCATTTTGACATTTTCAATCTATTTAATGAGCTATTTAGGTTTTGTATGAATTGATTGTTTTTGCTTAATGATGATTCCTTGAATTACCAATGATCATAGTGATAAATGAGGATACTTCAGAATATAAATGAATAATTGAATATAACAAGATGACTATTCTTTCTTTCTTTACAATTGCGACGGTTTCCAAGTATTTTAAGCAAAGGATGAATGAGTGATGATGAATGATGATGATGAAGGTTTAAGATGTAGGTTATATGTCTATCTACAATGTCCACTTTCACTTATTGGTATTAGTAAGTCATAATAATCAAATATTCTTATTCTTATTCTTTCTTTACAATTGCGACTTGGTTTCCAAGTATTTTAAGCAAAGGATGAATGAATGATGATTAATGATGATGAAGGTTTAAGATGTAGGTTATATGTCTATCCACAATGTCCACTTTCACTATGCTCACAAATTTCAACTCACAAGAATAATAAAACCATGATTTATCAATTTACAATTTGAAAGGTTGGTAAATGATTCAAAACAGCATCGAAAATATCTAAAATGATTTTTAATTATCAATTCTCACTTAAAATTTCAAAGCCAAAAAATAGTTAACAAACTTAACTAAATATCAAATGCTCTGTACAAAACGGCTCAAAAGTTCTATCCATAATGACCTTCCACAAGCTAAAACAAACACTAAGAGCAGTGAAAATTGATAATTTAGAGTACAGTGTTACCGATAGGTGTATCCATGTTAAAGGTAGACACCAGGGGCGTAATTGTGTTAGGGCTTTATTTGGAGTGGCTTGTGGGCTCAAACCAATTGGCTCTCAAGGGTTTACACTCATGCCATGCTATAGTCTGTTCAAGCAAAGAAGACACTTGGGCAAGATGGGAAAATGACTACAGCTCAATCAATATTGGTTCAAAAATTATAAATTTGGTCTCAAATTGTAGAAAACATCTCAATCTACAATTTGAAGTGAAATTGATAATTGTTGAACAAATATCGACCGAGCTGGAGTGATTTTACCATCTTGCCAGAATGTCTTCTTTGCTTGTACAGACTATACGTGGAGTGGGATAGAGTTCAGTCCTTGTAAACACTTCACAAACTGCTATCCTTCCAAAAGTTGTTTGTCTTTTTCCAACATAGAGTAAACTCTATTTCTTTTCTTACTTCTTTTCTCAGTTTACTTCTTTTCTCTTGTTATAAAATAGTTTGATTTCTCATCTTATCATTTCCAAAATATATTCATTCAACATTATTATTGTGGTTAAGTAGTAGAATTGTGATTACTGTCCTACTCAATAATTAGGCTATTTTTAATAATCGAATTTTGAAGATAAAGGAATAAGCTTGTTACCATCCTCTTGGGAGTTCTATTCACTGAAACAAAAATGAGAATAATTTTTTCGTCCGACGCTTCGTTTTAAGGGGAATTGTAGTAGACTAAAGACCGAGCCCTAGATTCAAAACTGAACATCAAAATCTATCACAAGTCCGTTAAAGAATCTATTACGAACTACATCATAAAAAGGTTAGCCCCTTATTTAAAATTTGACACCAAGACTAATAACATGGCACTCTCTATTGATATCCTCTTGGGCTTCTCTAGGTTTGGAATTCTATTATCAGTGCACTTAGATAATAATGTCTACGTCATAATTTTTAATTATGTATCAATTTGATGAAATAAATAAATAAATAAATAATTTGATGATTGCAATTCTTCAATCATGAGCCTATGTTCCAAATTATTGATTTAAAATCTCTTCACCTTATAGTCACTGTAGTGTGACCGGTATTTTAGATCATGTGATATCATAGAGAATTAGAAATAAAAATATATCCAATAATAACTTTGTGTCTTAAATTTTATAAAAACACACTCATTGAATAAAGGTAGAATAAAATTAACTAAATTGATATTATTATTATTACACCAAATTCAACACGAATTCTATGATGGAGCTTTATCTCTTCTCTTAGCATCTATCCTATCCATTTCCACTTTTCTCGCTCATCTCCTTCCTTCTCTCTCTCCTCCTCCCCCTCCCACTCCTCCCACTCCTCCTCCTCCTCCTCCTCCTACTCCTCCTCCTCCTTCTCCTCCTCCTCCTCCTCCTCCTCCTCCTCCTCCTCATCCTCCTCCTCCTCCTCCTCCTCCTCCTTCTCCAACTCCTAGTATCCTCGATCAGAGCAAATTGAATTGTCGTCGAACATCGTATTAGAACGTTGCATTGTGGTGTAGCGTGTAGAGTATAGAGCAGTGCGAGGAGCTGAAATTCAATTGCAGTCACATATCCAGCACACAAAATGGAGACATGTAATTGTATCGCTACTACGCTACAACGCGCTACACTTTTGGATTACGGGCGAATCTCTTTCGCTCTCTCTCAAACTCTTTTTCTCTCTCTATATATATAGCTACCTCACTCAAGCCCACATTGATAGTGTAACCTTGAAACTACCAGAACAGAGACTTTTTCGTATTGTGAAACTTGTCAGGGATGTTTCGAAATATGGCAAGCCCATATATTTCAAAAACGATTTCAAATTCGTATCTGAAGGTAGAAGGTTGGATGTTTCAAGTACTAGGACCGGAGAACATACTTTAGGAATCCCAGTTCATCGTACCACTATTTACAATAAATCTTTTCTAGTCGCGCTTGGAATGACTTCCCCAACTCCATCAAATCTATTGGGTGTCGAGCGAGCTTCAAATCACAATTAAGAAATCACCTTTTTGAGAGTATGACGGAGTCTGTTCAACATTAGAGCAAACACATGACAGCTTCCCTTCCCTTCACCCCTTCATCTATCCTCTTGATAATGTAATGAATTTTTACGCTCATCTAGTTTGTATTTATTTCTGTTCCATTTAGGAGTGTGATTATAGTTTATGATTACATTTTGTTGAGTGTGATGCAGTTCTCAACTTGTGAATATACAGTGGTTCCCAGTATAAATTAATTTCTGCGCTAAGTTACATTCAGGTTACTTTACTTATATTTCAAACTTTAAACTAAGCTGTGATATTTTTGTTGTTATCTACTCAAATAGAGAAATCGAATTCAATCTCATCTCTCTCTCAGTCTCTCTTATCACTCTCTTTCTCAATTTTTATCTCCACTTTCAGTTATCAATTCTCCTTTCCAATCATCTTTCACTACTCTCTCTTGAAACCCATTCTCCCTCTCTCCTCTTCTAACTCCCTAAAACTCTCTTTCTATTTCTCCTTCTTCCTCTTCTCCCCTCTTACTTATCATTCTTTCTCTTTCTACTTCCCCCGCTATTATCCTCCCTCCCACACTCACTATCTATAACACACTAAGCCATAATATGATCCTAGTCTGTCCAAGCAAAGAAGACATTCTGGCTGAATGATAAAATGACTTCAGCTCGGTCAATACTGGTTCAAAAATAATAAATGTTAGCTCAAATTGTACGAAACAATCTAATCTTTAATTTGAGACAAAATCAATTATTTTAAAACCAATATTGACCGAGCTTGAGTCATTTCCTCATCCAGTCAGAATGTCTTCTTTGCTTGGACATACTATACCCCACGGCCTACAGGGAATCCGTTGTTGTAATACTCGTATAGTCTGTCCAAGCAAAGAAGACCCTCTAGGAAGATGGGAAAATGACTCCAGCTCTATCGATATTGGTTAAAAAATTATCAATTTGATCTCAAATTGTAGGAAACAATTTGATCTACTGTTACTACTACATTATTAATTCTTGAAAAAATACTGACCAGTTGGAGTCATTTTTCCATCTTGCCAGAGGGTCTTCTTTGCTTGGACAGACTATATAAGGGATTGCACACAAATCCTATACTGGCCCTATCATAAATACACTGCTCTGTATCACTATATACACAGATATATGGTACATTACAAAAGCATTATGTACATATAGGAAATGTATATAGATATCAGTGGACAAACAAGAACTTTATATACTATCCACACAAATGTACTGTACATAATAAAAACATTATGTACATATAGGATATATACATGAATATCAGTGGACATACAAAAACTATATGCCATCATTCTTTTACTGCTTCCCCTGTGTGTTACTAACTGTGTTACAGCTCCTATATGGCTGAAAACTAATTTACTACCAGAGTCCAACACACAAGAGCACTTTCAGCTGGTATGACGCTAATTGCAGAGAAAGATAAAGCACCTCTTTAAAATTCGAAAATATTGTGTTTTTGCAATTGAAGGGAGGGAGCTTTGAGAAATGGTGGAGAACTAGTAAATACAGTGATTCTGTAATAGTTGGGAAGTCACTGAATTCTATCAGAATTGAAGGGAAACAATATAGTTCCCCTATGAAATATAAATGAAGGTACTTTTTGAAATTATTAATCAACATGTTTCGAGTAATCTGAATACAGAACAGAATTTATTTAATTTAATAGCAAAAGTGGTACTGCGGTAGCTCTATTAAACCATTTGTCAAAAAATTGGGTACAACATTTCATGGTTAATCGGTTGTAGAAATCAAAACATCTTTAGAATAGGCCTAAGTGTGTTGGAGAACCATTCAAACCGCTCTACCTAGCACTGACGAGATGAAGTGCCCTCAACTTTACTGTACAGCACTCCACCTCTTTCGAGGGCACGAGCCGCCAGTGCTACCTAGAAATTTATATTTATTGCAATACATTAGCATGTCCGATCATCTTGTAAAAACCTTCTTATTTGCAAGAAAATTAATTTGTTCTATTTCTAGCTTGTACCATAAATTTTTACACTTATATGCAAGTTTTATTGAAACATGGAACTGGAAGACTCTGTTTTCCAATAAGAATCCGCCATTATAACCGAAACTGTCTTAGATGAGCAACAAGTGGGTTGTATGCTAACAGCTTTGTATTACTGGCCAATCAGAAGGGAGTTGGGCGGAGCTTAAAAATGTGACTGTAGGAGTAGGAAATCAACCCAGTACCTACTGCAATCTAGCGACGGAAATGAGAACCACAATAGTTTCTCATTACTGGCCTATCAGGAGGGAGATGGGCGGAGCTTAGAACAGTGACTGTGCGTGAAAATAATCAACCCAGTACCTACTGCAATCTAGCGACGTGAATGAGAACCACAACAGTTGCTGGCCTCTCAGGAGGGAGATGGGCGGAGCTTAGGAAAGTGATGGAGGGGAAATAAAAGCAATCCAATGTCTACTGCCATTCAATGACGGAAATGAAAACTATTGAGTAGAGTAGATTCACATTGCTGGCCAATCAGATGAGAGTTGGGCGGAGCTTGGATAAGTATCTGTAAACGTTGAAAATCAACCCGGTATCTACTGCGATCTAGCGACGTGAATGAGAAGTACAACAGTTTCTCATTGTAGCCCAATGTTGGAAACTCACGTCATAAATACAATTCAAATTTATACTGGACCTTTCAAAAAGATCGAAAAATCTTTTTTTTATCATACTTTATTGTTAAACAAAACAAACATCATTATTATAAATAGGATTATTATTTTAAACATTATATCATCAACAATACTATCCCACAATATAACAATATATAATCCACTTATTCCCTATCGAGTCGTAATATATCGAATTTCTAGAAATTCTAATGTAAACAACTTTGACATAGCTGACACCAAAAAGGAAACCGGTTTTATCTATCTCTCGCACATGATGTAACCCTCTTATAGCTGATTGTCTCTTTTGATTAAAAAAAAATCACCTACGTCTAGTTTTAAGACAACTCTAATTGACCTCATCAGCTTTTGGAACGCACAAGGAGAAAACGAAACAACTCAACTTCTTTCAACAACAGCGATACTACTTTCACACTCCAATAGAGTTGAATGCATGAAAATAGTTCAATGGAAACTAGAACAGCAGAGTAAGCCTGGCTTTTACCACCCCTCACACATAGACATTGCTATTTCATCAGGTGTATTATGAAAATATAAATGATTTTTTATTCATGATCTATACTACTAAATTGGCCACGTTGCATCAAGTATCACTAGACTGTTTTCAAGCGTTCAACTCTACTAAATACGTTTAATATTTTTTAAAATAAATTTTATCCATGAGCTCACAGCTACTACACAGTCATACTCTTGGAAACCAGCGCTGGCGGCTCGTGCCCATGAAACAGGTGAAGTGCTGTACAGTGAATGATACGGGAACTTCACCTTTTTCGTGGGCACGAGCCGCCAGTGGAAACCAGTATCACACACATTGTCCAACAATCTTATTCCTCATTGTATGTTCTCAACACTGTCTTCATAAATATTATAATATTGATTTTGTGTTATTCACAGGCGAGCTGCGTTGACCTAGAAGGCTCTAAACCCGTATCAGTGGTGGTGATAAGGTGCCCGCCCCCTCCCCACAGGATATCACCATTCTATTCGATGCATTCCAGGAGATTACCCACGGATGGGGATGGAAAATGCTTCTGCCCCTACCCAACGAGTTGACCTATCAAGCAGGTAAGATATGCCTTGTTGAGTAGTTGTGGGGGTGATGTTGTGGTGTAGTCTGTCCAAGCAGAGAAGAGCCTTTGGCAAGACGGAAAAATGACTCCAGCTCGGTCAATATTGGTTCAAAAATTGTTGTTTTGGTCTCAAATTCTGGACCAGAATGTTTTCTACAATTTGAGATCAAATTGATAATTTTTGAACCGATATTGACCCAGTTTGAGTCATTCTCCCATCTTGCTAGAGGGTCTTCTTTGCTTGGACAGACTAAGGTTATACATGAGAAGACAGGATAATTATTGTCAAACCTCAATGAGAATACAAGATATTGTCAAACCACGCATTTATTGGAAATTGAGATACCGGTTCTGGTTGCTACACCATTATCAATCTCTTGTCAACCATTATCAGTTACCAGTTATAATAAGTAACTGATAATGGTTTAGCCTACCAAAGATTGATTGTAACAGGTATTGATGGTTTAGCAGGGGTACCTGTATTTCGATTTTTAATAAATCTGTGGTTTAACAATATCTTGTCTTCTCATTTGTAAAGGTGATAATTATATTATAGCCCAAACTTTATCTCAATATACGCGTGAAGTGTATTGAAGATATTTTATAGCTGTTTACTTACCTTTCAAAAATGCTATTTGTTGGCTATTCAATTCAATTTTGAGTTGATTTGGATTTTTTTTCTAAGAGTGATGACTTGGGTTCTTAGTTAATGATGAGAGGATGATGATGATGATGATGATGATGATGATGATGATGATGATGATGATGATGATGATGATGATGATGATGATGATGATGATGATGATGATGATGATGATGATCGTTTTACATTTCTAGATTTTGATGGATTGTTTTTCAATGTTCTGTTTCCTTCATGGACTTCTTTCATCGATCTTGAAGACTTTAAAGATGACATGAATACGACTGGTATAGTCTGTCCAAGCAAAGAAGACCCTCTGGCAAGATGGGGAGATGACTCCAGCTTGGTCAATATTTGTTCAATAATTATAAATGTGGTCTTAAAAGGAGATCAAATTGTTTTCTACGATTTGAGATCAAATTAATAATTTTTGAACCAATATTAACCTACCTTGAGTCATTCACCCATCTTGCCAGATGGTCTTTTCTGCTTGGACGACAGACTATAGTTTATTTGTGAGTAATCTTACTCTCATAGCGAAGAACAAGATTCCGTCTTTCTTCGGAAGGGCTAGAAAAATATTTATTCATTCTTTATAGAAAGTTATTGTAATGAAATTAAGTCCTATACGTACAGGCGATATTGAAAAAACAAAGGAGCATTAATGTATTTAAAAATGTGATTAATTATATCTGGCTGTACTGATTTAAGAAATTTGAAAAATACAAGCATCGATATCTTGATGATGATGACAACCACATTTTTTTCAAAACTTTTTCAATTTGTCAACTCTGATTCACAATGTTTATTACTTTTCCAACTGTTACAATCACAAAATTAATAATTAAGATAATTGAAAATTACTTTAATTATGATTGAAAATTAATAATTTTCAATCATTAACTAATTAAGTTTCCAATCTACATCATCCATCACAGAATAACATAATCTATCTAAGCCCTTTCCCTTCTTCATTTCCAAGGTTAGTGCAAAATCAATAAAGCCTGTTTTCCCAGCACCCTTTCCAAAAACCTCAAAACCCTTTCTCTCCTCACACCCAACTTCTCACTTATTATCTCCTTCTTCCACATGACTTCACATTATCTTCTTCTCCATTCTTCCTTTTCTTCGATTTTTCTACTTTTTTCTCAACTCCCACAACGGTCTGCTCAAATTTTGACAACTTTTTCTCTCCTTGTCAAACTTATCGCATTCCTATAGTCTGTCCAAGCAAAGAAGACCCTATGACAAAACGAGAAAACGACTCCAGCTTGGTTAATATTGGTTAAAAAAATATCGATTTGGTCACAAATTGTAGATCAGAATGTTTCCTACGATTGAGACCAAATCAATAATTTTTGAACCTATATTCACCGAGCTGGAGTCATTTTATCATCTTGCCAGAGTGTCTTCTTTGCTTGGACAGACTAAACCACTACTACTTTTCAGTTTTTCTCTATTTTCCATTTTTCCATCACTTCTCTTCGATTTTGCTCCTTCACTACAGCTGATGCCAAAACTTTAGGCGGTTTCGTCTGCTCCTTGTGCGCTCCAACAGCTGATGTTATTGATTAGAGTTGTCATTCACTATGTCTAGATGATGTTTATGGATTCAAACTCTATCTGGAAAACTTTTTTCAAAGTCAAGAGATTACTTATCTCTTATAATGCTATCACTTACTTATAGCTTATGTAAGCTATCTATTGTCTTTACTGATTTCAAACTTATTATCTGGGCATAGTTAAATGACAACTGTAATCGACAACATCAGCTGTTGTAGTGCACAAGGAACATATTAAACCACTTAATTTTTTGAATTCAGCAGTAGGCTACTCATTTCTTTTTCTTCTATTTCATGTATTTTCTCTTCCTAACTCACAAGTCCTTTACAGTTTTTATTCCTTTTTTCTGCAGAAATGGCATGAATCTGTTGAAATGTTGTTTACTTCTTCATGCTGCATCACAATCATATATACAGTATTTCATGATATTTTATGTGAGTCCAAAGGTACCGAATGCCAGGCGGTCAGCGATCGTTACTAAAACCCTTTCAGTTCTTTAGTTTCATGTATTGATATAAAGGCTATTAATAATAATATCAATATATATTTATTTATTTATTCATTTTACAGAAACAAGTAAACTAATTGGTTAAAAACAAAGACTATTGCAAAACGTCTTGATACCAAATTTTGTTTAATAAGTTCAAAACTAGGTTATATTTTTTCGCTGCACTTTCAATCAAGAATTTATAGTCCAGGAGAAATACTGTATTATAAAAATTGAATTTAAAGCAATAGAATATTCCAAATGGAGCAATACACTAAATGTTTTACACAATTTCTTATAAAATATGAAAAATTTTAAAATTTTGAGCCACAATGACGATAAATATGATATGAAAAAATTTGAAAATTTTGAGCCACAATGACGATATGAGACTTGATAGTCATTTGTATAACACAATGAATTGTAAAAGATTATATAAAATAATAATATATTAATATTATATGGCAATAAATTTTGTAATCCTTGCAATTGAAGTGGGATTATCGGAAATAATTGTATATCAGTGGGGATTGTTGTTTTTGAATAGTGGTGGTTGCATAAATATTTAAAAATGAGAAGATTATTCTCATGTGGACAAATATTTCAACAAAAGCAGCACTATATTGAGCAAGCAATCAATGAAATGTATTATGAAGTGATGATAGCGTTCTCCAATTCGATTAATTTATAATTTTAAATTATAATTTCAATTGTAAGAGGAACCGTTGAGCTTTGCCTGTAGTACTCTTATATGTTTTATCAATCGATAAAGATGATTATGATTATAGAGATTTCAAGCCAACAACAGAAAATAATTATGTTTTGATGTGAAATGAAGTTTATTGTTCTCAAAGTAGAATAATTTTTAGACTTTCCAAATAAATAAAAAAGTGTTCAACTTAAAAAAAATCGTTCAATCATTATTCTCCAATTCTTTTCCCATATTGGAACAATCTAATGTAACAATGGAGTATTAATTTTTAAATAAATGAGACCAGTTGAATTGAGAAAAAAATTATCAACCAATTCAAAACCACTGCGAAAATAACCAGCAGCCCTGAATCCATGCCCACACAACTCGATTAACTCTTCAGCTTTTTCTGAAGCAGAAAAAGTGACAAATAAAAAGCGATGTGTCAGCGAAAATTTTCAGCGATTCTCTTTTTCAGCCCCAACTGGCGGCATTCACTTATCAGTTTGCAGGTTTGATGTAGGTATACATAGTTATAAAGGTATATACGGTATGTACATTAGGCATGCACAGTTGGGTGTATACATAGGTATATAGTACACACCACAGTGGTCAACACTGCCACTCTTTTGAATAATTCATTTGCACCTGTCAACTCTCTCAACTCTATATTCTATTTCTCCTTCCCATCCTTTTTGTCCTCTTTATCTTTAAACCCCTTTTATTCTTCTTCTTCGTCTTCTTCTTCTTCTCATCCTTCTTCGTCGTCTTCTTCTTCTTCTTCCTCTTATTCTTTCTCCTCTTCTTCACCTTCTCCTTTTCTTCTTCTTCTTCTTTCTTCTTCTTCTTCTTCTTCTTCTTTTTCTTTTCTTCTTCTTCTTCTTCTCCTTTCTCTTCTTATTTTTCCTTTTCTATTCTGCTACTCCTTCCTCTTCTTTACTCCCTCACCCCTCAAAATATAGTTTGATAGTTTAGATGATCCAAAAAGAATCTTGAAATTTTACAAGCCGGTTCCTTGAAACACATTTGAAAAACGTTTTATTGGACATACCCACAGATATGCTTGGATTATATTACGATTATTATTATCGGATATATTATGTAATTACCAAGAATTACTTGGTTGATAGTGTTTTCTTTGAAAAAGTTTATCTAAGAGTAGAATAAACGTAAATGAAGAAGAAGTTCATTCTATGTGTATTCTACAAACTGTTTTCAAGAGCGAATTAGTATAGGCCCAGCTGGAGTCGCTCTCGCCGACTGTCCTAAGAGAGTTGATTATAATTAATGACAATCATTCTCCTATTGCCTCAATTCTTGACTCAGCTGTAGAAGATCAAAAGAAAGATATGAGATAAGTAGAAGGAGAATGAATGGGATTCATTTTTCAATAAATCAGTTGGATTTCTCGATTTTCTAATAAACCAGTGGTTTGACAACATCTTGTCTTTTCATTTATAAAGGACAGAAAAATAGAATACCGAGAAAAAAGGAGAAGAAAGACAAAGGAAATGAAACAGAGATTGAAACAGACCTACGTCGACGAGGGTACGTGATAGGATTCGATTCTGACGTAAACCCTATTGGAGTGCTCCATCCCAACTCAGAGCTCAGTCTGCCTGCCTGCATATGTGGATCACAAATATGATTTGAATGCCGAATGGAAATGTCTCACTCCATCCATCCTCTCTCTCACTACAGTCTGTCCAAGCAATGAAGACATTCTGACAGGATGGGAAAACGACTCCGCTTCGCTCAATATTAGTTCAAAAATTATCAATTTGGTATTAAATTGTAGATCAAAACGTTTTCTACTATTTCAAACCAAATTTATAATTTTTGAACTAATATTGACCGAGCAGGAGTCATTTTCCCGTCTTGACAGAATGTCTTCATTGCTTGCACCCACTATACACAATGCACTTTACAGTAAAGTTGAGGGGCACACACACCCTGCTCACGTATTCAAATTTGGAGATGACTCAAAAACTTTAAGGTGGTTTCGTCTGCATCTTGTGCGCTCCAACAGCTGGTGTTGTCAGAGTTGTCATTCAGCTATCATCAGGATAATAATTATTTATAGCTGACGCCAAAAATTTAAAAGGTTTCAACTGCTCCTTGTGCGCTCCAACAGCTGGTGTTGTCAATTGGAGTTGTCTTCAACTATGCCTTGATGGTGTTTTGATGTTGTCGATTAGAGTTATAATATTCAGCTATGGGCCTACCCAGATGATGTTCTCGAAATCAAAATATACAATAGTAATTCTTTACATCAGCTGTTAATAGGTTTTATCATGTACGAGTGACAATACATACGAAACAGCTGAACTTTATGACACTGGCGGCTCGTACCCACGGAACAGGTGAAGTTGACGTATCTTTTACTGTACAGCACTTCACCTGTTTCGTGGGCACGAGCCGCCAGTGCTTTATGACGACAGCATTACGTAAGTGAAATGACAAATAGATGAATCGAGCTAAATAAATGAAGATGAATGAAGCATGAATCGAGCTGATAAATGATTGATTCGAGAAAACCAGGGAGAACAATAAGAACTGAAAATGGAACGAAAAATGTGAGAGCCGAAAAAGAAAAACCTAAACGGATTTGACAAAAGTCGAAAGACGAATTGAAACTGAACAAGGAACTAGAGATGGAAAAGAAGCCGAATTGGAGAAACTTAAGAGAATTTGAAAAAAGAGTAGAGAGTAAGGGAAAGGGAGACAACTAAACGGGGAATTGGAGATGCTCAAAGAAGAAAAATTAAGAAAATTCCAGAGAAATACAGAACTACAAATCAGAATAGAATAGACAATAATGATCAGTTGTTAGTAAGTTACATCACGTACAAGAGACAGACGAAACCGCCTAACGTTTTAACGACAGCAATACCACACTACGCCATAAAATATATATTATGGCAGGAGAGCTGGCTAGAATATTGAAACTTGGAGAGTGCCTGGTCATAACTTATAGCTAATTGTGTTCTATCTGAGTTACTGATTACATAGCATGACTGATTTGAATAACTAATACAATAGTTTTTGAAGATCTGATAGTTCCATTGTTGTAATTTCTCTCTTATAATTTGCTTTGTTTCTCTTATTTTCTATCTAGTTATTTGTTTGTTTTCTCTTCTTCTTCTACTTGCTAGTTTAACGTTTCAAATTCATTGATACTCTCAAACTTTTGATGATAATTGTTTCATTTTCTGTTTTGAAACTTTTGTTTTCAATATGACTTATTCAATAAAGACGTTGTTGTATGTTGGTTGAGTTACTCACTTCAGCCAACTGTATCAATGATTGAATAAATAAATAAATATTTGACAAAATTTGTTCAATAATCTTAGCAATAATGCCCGGTTTTCCCAAGCACACTCAAATTTGAGGGACCCTCAAGTTTACTACACTTTACTACATTTCCTATACTTATAATAGAAAATGTCAGCTGTTCATCAAAATTTGAGGGTCCCTCAACTTTGAGTGTGCTTGGAAAACCCCGGCATAAATCTTTCTCTCTTTCTGTTATCAATCTTTGTCAAGGTAGGTTCCCAGTACTACAAGTCACAGACACATGTCGGAATACATGCAATAGGAAAACATATAGTTGTATCACTGACACTGGCGGCTCGTTCCCACGGAACAGGTGGAGTGTCCCTATATATCAATGTACAGTACTTCACCTGTTTCTTGGGTACGAGCCTCCAGTGATCACTGGCGGCTCTGGCCCACGAAACAGGTTAAGCGTTGTACAGTAAAAGATACTGGCACTTCACCTGTTTCATGGGCACGAGCCGCCAGTGAGTTGTATTGAACAAGGCAAATCAAAAATCAGCAACATTGATTCATAACAATAAACTTTGGACTGCAATACACTGATCAGCTGGTTTTTTATTTGCGTTGTTCCATACAACTATATGCTGTGTTTCTATAGCATCTTGTGCCCGACATGTGACCGCGACTTGTAGTAATGTAAACCGACCTGCCACACAAAAGGATTTTAAACCATTTAATAGAACCTTAGGGGATATGAATTATACTATCAATCAAATATAACTCATAATTTATTGAGTTAGAAACAATAATTAAGTTTCTTCTCTTGTCTTCATCCTACTTGAACTGTTGATGATATAATAGTAAGCTCAAAAACTTAGTAGATACTAATGACTTTCACTTTCACAACAGTACTCACGATTTTGATGCTTGTCGGACGCGTTTCGTGGCACTGAGCCACATCTTCACCGTACAAGGAGTAACTATAATACTAACAAAGTATCTAGTTACTCCTTGTAGGCTGAAGATGGGGCTCAGTGCCACGAAACGCGTCCGACAAGCATCAAAATCGTGAGTACTGTTGTAAAAGTGAAAGTCATTAGTATCTACTAAGTTTTCAAGCTTAATAATTAAGTAATTAAATGATTTGGGAACAAATGATACTGACCATGCAATCACGAATGTACAATCATTCCCAGTTATTAAGATAATTAATATAAGGAAAAGTTAATAAATGATGTGTAATTGATAATTATTAGCACCAAAAAAGGTTAATAAGGATAATAAGGATAAAGTTGTTAAAAAGAATAATATCTTATTCATTCATTCATTCATGTACTCGAGTATAAATAATATGGGTACGATAATAGGGAAGGAATGAACAGGCAATCGCCCATAACTTCTAAATTTTTTTTCACTTTTTGAGTAGTTGTGAAGGTGATATTGTGATAGTTATCCATATTAAATGAAAAGACAAGACGTTGTGAAACCACTGATTTATTACATACCCATGTAAATTAGTCAAATTGAATATAATAAATCAATGGTTTGACAACGTCTTGCCTTTTAATTTAATTCTTGAACTCTCTATTGAGCCAAATCATCAATAGTTAAAAATATTGTTCAGCTCAGCCCTTTCCTTGAAATTCGGGAAAAAGGCACAAAAGTGATAGTAATTGGAAAGCGATTCTTTTTGGGCGTAAATGACATTTTGGGCCAAAAGTGGAAGGTTAGTGAGCTGAGGACCGTCTTACAGGGTCGAAAAAGGATTTCCAGACGAGGTCACATTGTCGGCGCCCGGGGAGGGAGAGAAAGAGTGTCCGAGAGAGACAATTATGTTCTCTTCCAATGAGAGAGAGAGAGAGATATTGATGGCGTGAGAATAAGAGTGAGAGGGTGTCATTGAGTTGTCGAGTGTTGGAAAAAAGAGGGAAGCTGCTTTAGTCTGTCCAAGCGAAGAAGACCCTCTGGCAACATGGGAAAATTACCCAAGCTCGGTCAATTCTGGTTTAAAAATTATCAATTTGATCTAAAAATTGTAGTAGACAATTTGATCTACTATTAAGACCAGATTTGAAACAAATATTGACCAAGCTGAAGTCATTTCCCCATCTTGCCAAACGGTCTTCTTTGCTTGGACAAACTGTACAAAAAAAAATCATTTTGAGGGCACCAAAATGTGGTGAACTTTTAAAGGACAGTCGCCGTCCGCTTGATATTGGATTTTGAGATTACTACCGACGGCAGCTCAATAGTCTGACTGTGGCCCACGCTGTACGGTGATTGGTGATTGGAAGAAGAAGAAGGAAGAAGAAGAAGAAGAAGAAGAAGAAGAAGGAGAAGAAGAAGAAGAAGAAGAAGAAGAAGAAGAAGAAGAAGAAGGAGAAGAAGGAGAAGAAGAAGAAGAAGAAGAAGAAGAAGAAGAAGAAGAAGAAGGAAGAAGAAGAAGAAGAAGAAGAAGAAGAAGAAGAGAAGAAGAAAAGGAAGGGGAAGAAGAGAAAGAAGGAGAAGAAGAAAGAAGAAGAAGAAAGAGAAGAAGAAGAAGAAGAAGGAAGAAGAAGAAGAAAAAGAAAGGAAGAAGAAGAAGAAGAAGAAGAAGAAGAAGAAGAAGAGAAGAAGAGAGGAAGGAAGAAGAAGGAGGAAGGAGAAGAAGAAGAAGAAGAAGAAGAAGAAGAAGAAGAAGAAGAGGAAAGAAAAAAGAAGAGTTCACAAGTAAAAGGAGTTGGGGAAGAGAGAGAAATGGGTGGAGAAAGAAATGGTGAAGAATAAGAATAACAAGAAGAAGAAGTAGGAAAAAAGATGAGTACACAAGTAAAAGGAGTTGGAGAGAGAAAATGAGAAGCGGAAGGAGATGGTGGAGAATAGAGAACAAGAAGATAGCAGGAAAGTGAGAAGGAGAAGAAGAGAGACAGCTTAGAAGAGCAAATATGAGAAGAAATCATGATGGAGACCTAATAATGTACTGATGAGTTGGATAAAATGAAGTAATTGGCATGTGAAGTTAGGTTGGATAATTTAATTTTACGTATAGCTGATGCTGAAAGGTTGGGCGGTTTGTCTGTCTGTCTCTTGTACGTGATGTAACCTACTAACAGCTAATTTGAAGAATATCTTCTCTTTCCATTTAAAAACATCACTCAACCCTATTATTATGATTACTTTAGATTAAATGAATTTATTTTTGTGCGTGTATGCGTTTAGAGGTAGGGTTTCTTTTATGCGACACAGCCCGACGTTCGGCCGCAATCGGTCAGCTGTAGCCAATCACACCTCTTGTTGTTTATGCTCAAGGACAAGACAAAATCTTTTATTTTCTACAGCTGTTCGACTACGGCCGAACGTAGGTAATAAAGGAATTATCACCACCTTTAGCGAGACCATTTCCGTGATACCTTTTTGAATTGAATTGATTGGAATTAAATTAAATTAATATGTTATTAATAAATATATATTATTAATAAATTAATTATAATATTATAATTTTTTCAGGAACCTTATCGTGCAACGCAACCTGGCTGGCGAGCACTATCGAGGAGGCAGTGGCCGGCAAAGAGGTCGACGCCATTGTGACGTCATCGCCCTCCCGAATCTGTCCAATGGCCGCCAGTCTGGCTCCCCCCTCCACCCTCTTCTTCACTTCTGCTTGTCCTGAGGTAGGCAGTTATTCGTATGATAGTTTGGTGAATTTTGAAGATAATGCACGGTAGATATTTGAACAAAAGTTATGAGGAATTAATAGTATATTACATAACAAGTGTGGGAAGGTCGAGTTTTCAAACAAAAAATGTTTCCGCACGAGTTGAATGGATGAGGGTCGAATTTTTTATAAGTTTGTTATTACACAATTTTTGTATGATTTTTTCATAGTATAACACAATTTCAAATTAAAAACTATCAATCATTGTTCTACAAACATAACCTCAAAACAGTTTGAACTTTGATAAATAATCATGCAGACGAACAGCTGTCTCTATACAAATCCTAGTTATTTTGAGTGAAGAAAATAGCTGTAATGCGGTGAAGGACAGTTGCAGTGTTCTGAAGAATAGACCCAGATAGCACGTAAGCTTATTTCAAGCTGTAAATTAAGTGGATTTTGAATTGGAAGTTCCAGTTTGATCAAACCAGCCTAATTCAAACTTGTTACAGGCTGTAAGCAATCAAGCTGGGAGGTTTAAACTTGTAACAAGCTGGAATTTCCATTCTTAAAATTAACCTTGAATCTTCCAGCTACAGTCCAGCTTGTTTCAAGCTAGAATCAACCTTGATTCCAGCTTGGATGATTAAACTTGATTCCAGCTTGAACTTTCAAGCTTTGCAGACAGCTTGAAACGTGGTAACTTCTTAACTTGAATCAAGCTGTATAACAGCTGTTGACTGTAAGTTCTAAGCTTGAATCCAGCTTGTTGAATGGAACATTCAGCTGGAAACCAGCTGGTCCCCAGCTGTTTGTGCTATCAGGGATGTTTGATTTTCTCCAAGCAGCAATTCACCTAACAAAAATCTTGCTTGAATAGTTATAGGCTAGTTGTGTCAAGCACAGAAGAGCCTTTGGCAACATGGCTGCCATTCACTGCTGCCAGTAGGCTAGTCGAAATGAGAATTGTTCAAACATGACCAAATTTAGGAAGAAATAGTACAGGCTTAGACTATTTTTTCTGTATCAGTTCATAATTATGTTATGATTTGTGCTATCATATGTCGATAATAAACTAGATAAATGAATAAAAAAATATTTTCATGCCTAGTTACACTCTCACTTCCCTCCGCTATCTTGCAAGAGGCTCTTCTGTTCTTGACACAACTATATCAGCTACAGATTGTTCTCGGTTATGAAATACTGTATAAATAACAATACATCCTTCATCCGTTGAATATAGAAAAATATGACGTGGTAAAAAACCTTTGCTTGAAAATAATGTCAGAAACGTATGAAAACTTACTCACACAACGTGTGGAAAAATCAAAAATCCCTTCAGAATATTTTTTGGGGGAAATCAGCTGACCACTGTGCGTTGCTCTATTGTTCGACTTTTGTAGTGAAGGAAAGGCACCTTAAGAAAGCATAATCCGAATAAAACCATTCTAATTTGAAATAAAGTCATTGCAATGCGCTCACGTCAATCAATCTTTATAGATTCTTCGACTGCAGCTTACCAGTTTGTCAGTTCATGCAAAGAGACTGGATTGAGGGGCGTATAACTCAGTTGCGAGGGACCAGAAGAAGAAGAAGAAGAAGGAGAAGAAGAAGAAGAAGAAGAAGAAGAAGAAGAAGGAGGAGAAGAAGAAGGAGGAGAAGAAGAAGAAGAAGAAGAAGAAGAAGAAGAAGGAGGAGGAAAAGAATATAAGGATGAGAAAATGACAGGGATGAGACTGTGAATATGACTGTGATCAAAAATAACTCCCTGGATGCTGGGTTACAGCTAAAAGCGATCTCCCTCATCCTATCCCACATTATTATCTATATCGATTTCCAACACC
The DNA here is from genome assembly GCA_017141385.1 of Sogatella furcifera. Classification (NCBI taxonomy): domain Eukaryota; kingdom Metazoa; phylum Arthropoda; class Insecta; order Hemiptera; family Delphacidae; genus Sogatella; species Sogatella furcifera. The sequence continues at coordinate 1,728,506 of CM029558.1, read as the reverse complement.
ATCCCCACCCCCACCCCTAAATTCGACTTGTTGCACTACCACCCCCAAACTCTAAATCTCCAACCCTTTCCTCTCTTTCTTCCCTTACTACTTCTTTTGTTTTCCTCTTTCTTCTTTTTTTCGATTCTTCTTTCTCTTCTCTTTGTCTTTCATTCGCTCCTCTTCTTCTTCTTCATATTTCACATAATAAGATGAACGCAGCAGAGGGTTGAAATACAGAGATAGGTTGCCACCCTAGAAAACAGCCTGGAGGGAATTTTCACAGGTTTTGTGAGTAAGTTTTCACACGTTCCTGACCTTTTCAAAAGGTTACTCAACCTTGTTTCTATACTATATTCAACGAATAGAGAATGTATTCATTTAAAGCGAGAAATGTATAGCTGATGCGAAACTTAAGGCGGTTTTGTCTGCCTTTTGTACGTGATGTAACCTGACAACAGCTGAAGTGAAGCATCAGCTGTTGTTTTAATTTCTTAAGACTGCTTATAAGTAGGTGTATTGCAAGGTTATTATGAGACAAGTTTAATCCAAATTTCAAGAACTATAAAAGTGCGGGATCCAAAAAAATGACGTCTAACAACAATGATGATTTTCACTGAAAAATATTAGCGCATGCGCACTGCACTAGAATTTCTGATCCAAACTACGTCAAATTCTACTTTTCCCACCTGTTTTTCATCTTACCCAGAATCAGACAGTTATGGAACAATTTTCTTCCAAAACCTAGGATGTATTGTATTATATGTATCGAGCCTAATGTTTTGAATTTCATCCCCATAATAACAAATGTTCATTATCATCTTTGATGTTGAACATAATGTTTTTCTAAAGATAAATTTCAAAACATGAGGCTTAATATGATACAATACACCCAAGGTAAGTGAATCTACCAGGTAGGCCAGCGTCCGTAAAAGCCCAGCAGTCCACTCTTTTCCTGCCGGATGACGTCACTAGTTTTAATTTTTACATTATGCTTTATACCTATATTTATGATTCGACATGTATCTAGGATTCCAATTTTCCAGCTGTTCCACAGAGAATTCAAAAATAAAAAATACCACGTAAAAAGCTCAATATCAATGAAAATAATTGTGAAAATATTTAAAAATGATGAATTAATTTATTGAGTATTATTACAGTCAAATAATGTTGTGATATTAGAACAATATAATGCTATTGTTGTCATAAATTGTGGCCAAAGATTCGAGAAGCTGGCGCTCTCGTTGAGAAAAAATAAGCTTTGGTAGGTTCAAACTATGCGATTACGATTATAAAAATGAAAATAATCATATTTCACTACAAAACAACTAGGACAACTTAAAAATATGGTTTCCTTGTTAATTGTGATGTTCTCAACTCATCAGAATTAATTACAACAATACTATTCTTCAACACTAACGAAAATAGGTTATGTTTACATTTTCATCAGCTGTGCTTTTCATTTTGGGCGCTAGAATGCGACACTGTAGAAAAATAGTGACGTCAGATTTGTGAACCATAATTTCCAGGCAAATATCCCACCTGGTGAGATTTACTAGTCTTGCAATACACCTATGAAAGCAGCCAATACTATTGAAGTTCTCAGTGATTGCATTATTTCTGATGTGAGTTATCTGGTTCCAGGACATGAAATTTCTAAACTAAGATATATTAATTTGTTTTTAGGACATATCTCCGTTCGGAACATCGGTGGCCCTATTGGCTACAGCTGAAGCCGTCGCTCACCTTACAAGACGCTACAACTGGAGATCGGTCATACTGCTTTATTCAGGTCAGTCAATGTTTTTGAAATAGTTTTAACCATTTCCCCTCATTTGCATGTTATTTGAGCTCAAGATGAATTCTAATTGAGAGACTGTAGGCTACACTTGATTGAATACCGGTACTTGAAGACTGAAAACTTGAGTGATTATAATCATAGCTGAATTGAAAGATTCATTTATTTAGCGTATGCTTTCATTAGTGAGGAGACCCAAAGGGTTGTTCCACTTCCCAATATTATAACCTCATTTTCACTAATGTAAACATGGAAAACCATGTGGGTTGTATTCCATTTAAAATAGTCATTTTGAAACAAAAATTCTTGATTTAAAAACACTAACAACAAAAACTAAAACACTTCACAAATGCACTACACAATGACCGAAAATATTAAATTTTGACTGGAAATTTAGAGCTCGAGAATTAAACAAATTGAAAGATATTACTCAATTACAGAAACTGTTCTTTAGAAAATTTCCAACTATACCCTATTCACGATCACTTGAGACGAAATGAACGAATTTTTGCGCTATCGTGAATAACTAGTGCCTATTGGAAGGTTTTGCATGAACTATACTTATGTAACTTCCAACCTAGAAAGCAATGTATTACCTGTTACTTCAGGAGTGTAGTGACATCAATACGGGTATTGAGTTATGAAATGGCTTCTTAGATAACTATAGTTATACTTATATAGTATGGTCGAACAAAAAAAGCCTACCTTTTTGCAAGATGAAAAAAAAGAGCTCGTTAAATGTTGGTTCGAAAATCATCAATTTGGTCTAAAATTGTAGAGCAAATTGATTGTTTTCTACAATTGGAGACCAAATTGATGAACTTTGAACCTATATTGATTGACATCCTGCATGAATGTCTTCTTTGCTCAACTAGACTATACAAAGAGAAGGCAAGGAGAAAGATGGGTGAAGCAGAATGACAGACAAGGAAAAGAGACATTCAGTAGGAGAGAGACTATTGAGGAGGGTAGGAGGGGGGGGGGGAAATAGCAATTAAATAGAGGTTTATCAGCAGGGAAAGTTCAGATCCCTCAAAAGCCAACTGCTCTGTGTTTCTCTCCGATGATGGCACGCCACCAAATCCCCCCAGAGATATAGCCTGTCCAAGCAGAGAAGACATTCTGGCAAGATGCGAAAATTACTCCAGCTCGATCAATATTGGTTCGAAAATTATCAGTTTGGCCTCAAATTTTAGAAAACATACTTATCTACAAATTGAAACCGAATTGATAATTTTTGAACCAATATTGACCGAGCTGCAGTCATTTTCAAATCTTGCCAGAGTGGCTTCTTTGCTTGGACAGATTATAACTGATGTACACAGAATGGCAGCTAGTAATCAATCAATCAATCATTGCACAATCAGCCGTGGATTGGGTGTGGTTGTGATAAGGAGGAGGAGGAGGAGGAGGAGGAGGAGGAGGAGGAGGAGGAGGAGGAGGAGGAGAAGAGAGATTGAGAGTGAAAAGAGAAGGAGAAACAGGGTGAAGTTTATTGATGAAGGTAATCTACAGTATTTGTTGTACAGTGACAACGAAGACAACCAGACACTGTATATTAAATGAGAATTTTCAAACCATAAAGTTATACCAAAATATTGCCAAACCACATATTTATTGGAAGTGGGGTGGTCTGTTTTTGGTTGTCACACCATTATAAATCTCTGGTAAACTATAGATTTGTTAAACTCAGTTCACTAGAGATTAATAATTGTGAAGCAACAAAAACTGGAATATGAGTTTTTAAATAGATATGTGGTTTAACAAAATATTGTCGTTTCATTCAATATGGATGAGTAACACAATATTTCCTCCACAACTACTCAACAAGTACCAGATTTATTCTAAAAAACGTAATCAAGGAAACTATAATCATTCATTTTGAAGGTGTAACATTGATTCAGAATCATGTTGACTTAATATTTTCACGTTTATTTTATTTATTTATTTATTCCTTGATAAAGCATTACAATAATTCACAATGTAGAAATATAACAGCAAAATGAATCAATAACAAAAATGCAAATAAACATAAGGAACTACTTCCCCAAAAGAGCAAGCTCGAGCTTGGGGAAGGAGCAGCCGTACTTTGTCTACTTACTTATTATTACCATATTATATATACATTACCTATATATTAAAAACTGAAATCAAAACCTTTCAGTAAACAATATAAATCAGTTATGCTACAATAATCAATATATTTACATACAATATGTGTTAGATGCAACAAGAATTGTTTATTATAATATTGTTTTTACATATTGCCTAGCCTAGTGTATAACATGATATAAAATGAGTAAAAAATGAAATCCATTCAACTGGAATAATTATCATACTAATGCATTCCAGAAATTTTCGGCACTATCCCAGCCATCAGAGTTAACCAGATACTTTTTTAAATGTAATACAAAGTTTTTTTGGGCAAGTAAATTGGCCCATTGGACGTTATGTCCCACTCTTGGAATTTTTCACAAACTGTCAAAAGTCTATAACAATTATTATATCATCCCAATATTTGAATATCTCTAAAGCCGCGTTTACACCGGAATGTTAATAACTTTTGTATAATAAGTTATATAATATATAAGTTTATATAATAATACGTTATTCAAAAAAGTTACTAATATCCCGGTGTAAACGTGGCATTACATTTAAGTAATGTCAGAGGCCCTGAAATTGATCAGGAGCGACCTGAAAACTCTGACACCAGACCTGAGTCAGCCAGGTAACACGAATATTATTATTATTAGTTCATAAATTAAACTGCATCAATTAATAATGATTTGAATTCAATCCATTTTCATCGTCGAAAATATAATTGTAAGTAAGTCTGACTACTCAAATAAATATGTAGATGAAAAATTCAGAAGGTTCAAGGAGAGATGTGGAAAGTGGGAGAAGAAAATAAATAAGAATGGAGTAAAACATTGAAAAAAAAGATACAAAATATCTCTAGACGTGCTCTGTTTTTTTAAGATTCGATTTCAGCAGCCAATGTTTTAAAATTTTCCAAAGGGATTTGCAACTCAACTCCATACTAAACATAACTTGAAAAAGGGAATCACGAATAATTCATGGACTAGGGAGCAAAAAAAAAGAGATTTTGGAAGGAACGAGAAGCAAAAATGTACTTAAATACAGTACTAAAAATCACAAAATCAGAAATAAAAGATCACAAATAATAGTCTTAGTGGTTGAGTGGTAAAGTGGACATTACTGTCCAAACTTCCCCACATCATTAAAATGAAGATGTCATTCTCTTCTATTCCAAATGCGATTAATTTGGGAAAAACAGAAATATGAATGAGAACTAAAGATGCTAAGAAAAGGTGGATTGAAAGAGTTTTAGAGAAATACCACAGAACAGAATAACAGATCGGAGATCGAAAATAATTGATGTACTGGTAAAAAACAGATGCCAAATCAGAACTGGATAAGGTCTGAGAAGCAAGAAATAGGAATGGTGCATAATATAAGGGACTTGAATACTTCAAAACAAAGAAAAAACGGCAGATCACGAATAATTGATGGATCTGAGAACAGAAGAAGGAATTGGAACTAAACTAGCAACGAGAACAAACTAGGAACAACAGGAATAAAAATAGGAATAGGAGTAGAATGATGGAGAAGTTAAGAAATCTTACAAAACAAAAAAAGAACAGATCAAGAATAATTGATGGATTTGGGGAGAGAAGCAGTCCAACAGGGAGATAGTCTGTTCAAGCAAAAAATACATTCTGGTAAGATTGGAAAATGACTCCTACTCTGTCAAAATTGGTTCAAAAATTTTAAATTTTTTCTCATTAGGTAGAACAGAATCTTTCCTACAATTTGTGAACAAATTGATAATTTTTGAACCAATATTGACCGAGCTGGAATAATCTTCCCAACTTGCCAGAATGTCTTCTTTGCTTGTACAGACTATATCAGAATTGAACTAGGAACGGGAAATGGAACAGAGATGTTCCTCATTCGAGTGTCGAATACGGAATGCATTCGTTCCAAATTGGTGTTCAATCATGAACCGATGAACCTCCTTGTGTTCAATCTTCTCTCGAAAAGACATATGGTTATTGATCACTCCCTTGAGTAGAGGAAGAATATTGAGGTTTACACTAGAATTTAGAGGAGTTTGAACGGCGAAAAAGCAGATAGAGTTAGGATGTTAGTAGGGAGAAATAGGAGTTTGGAAGAGGGGAAACGTTCTTAAAGTACAATAATTGTGACCTAATTGTATACTCTATTTGAAAATTAAACTTTAAACTTAGGGCTTTTTAAAATAATTGATAAAGAAAATGAAATGAATATTATTCTAGTTACATTGGAAATTGGCGCAAGCTCGAAACATGTCCGTGAATAATAATACTTTTAAGGTTTTTAACAAGGGTATTTGATTTTTTCCATTTTCTTCATCAATCACTCTATTTGAAGTATGTTTGTGAATTCCAATCTATTGAAGCATTGTGTTATGACTATGTATAGTTGACGCAAAAATTCTATGGGTTTTGTCTGTTAGTCAATATAACAATGTTGTCAATAATAATTAGAGTTGTCACTCAGCTAGGCCTAGGTGATGTTTCTGAAATCATAAAAATTTGAAAGGTTATCTTGAGATTCTAATGCCCGGTTTTTCCAAGCACACTCAAATTTGAGGGACCCTCAAGTTTACTACACTTTACTACATTTCCTATACTAATCATAGAAAATGTCAGCTGTTCATAAAAATTTAAGGGTCCCTCAACTTTGAGTGTGCTTGAAAAAACCGGGCATAAGACTTTTATTGATTACATTCAAATTGAAACAATGTCTAGCCTAGACTAAGTAGTTGGGAAATTTACTGAAAACGTCTCAAAATTTTCAAACATTGATGAATAGAAACAGCTGATTTTTAATTAGGCGGCATGGCACACTTGCGGCTCGTGCTCGCGAAACAGGTGAAGTGATGTACAGTAAAAGATACGGGCACTTCACCTGTTTCATAGGGACAGTGATTTAAGACCTCAATGATAAAATTTTATTCGTTTTTGCTTACTTCAAGCTAACAGCTCATAATGACTAATGTAGATAGGAGCTGCTCCCACCATTGGCCAGGGCTAAGCTCCGCCCACAACCAATCACAGACCGGACGAGGCCAAACAACTGCCAATCAGAAGCGAGTATAGTTCCCATTATCTGTCAGTCATTTTTGGTAATGCTTCGGTTGTCAAAAGAATAAATTTTTTCACTCACTTATGATTCTTCTTCAGTTTAGGCCTTATTTATACGTAAATATTTCGAACAAATGAATCAAATTAGATCAAAATCTCATTCAATCCACAATCAATTATACATTAAATAAAAGATGAGTATTCTATTTACTAATAATTCAATCTTATGAGTATGGTCTGTCCAAGCAAAGAAGACCCTCTGACAAGATGATAAAATGACTCCCAGCTCGGTGAATATCAGTTAAAAAATTATTGATTTGGTCCCAATCGTAGGAGACACTCTGATCTACAATTTGTGACCAAATCAATATTTTTTGAACCAATATCGACCGGGCAGGAGTCATTTTCTCATCTTGCCAGAGGGTCTTCTTTGCTTGGACAGGCTATACATTACAAAAGTAAGATTTTTTACTATTGTTATAATCTTATAAGAATGAGCCTACTTGGGCACTGTGGCCTGTGTGTAGTGTTGAGTTGGAATAAAGAAATGCGTAAGAAATAATATAAAAATATTATTGTGTGCTTTTTTTACAAATTAATAGCCTACTGTTATTTTTCCTTATTATTGCGAGCTAACCATACTAAAGTAAAGATAACATTGAGAAATGAAACTAGAAAAATACCGAAACTAAGTTCAAATTTTTCTGAGTTATTCTATTCAATCATTGAAAAATAGAAACAGTTTAATATTTCCAATATGGCGACGATCCATGAGCATTGCAAATGTCTCGTATCAACGAGCTTCCTTCCTGTATCAATTTTGGACTCTGTATCATTGCTGTATAACATTACCGCGTATCACTACTGTGTATCACACCTGTGTATCACTAATGTGTATCATCACTGTGTATCACTACTTCGTATCAGTAGCTCGGCGTGTAAAAAGGCCTCAAGACAGTAATATATAAATAATCCCACCATAAATGAACAAAACTTTGTTGAAAGTCCATCCAGACTCACCTCTGAAAATACATTTAACACAGGAATTAGGGCTGAGCCCCGCTCAAACTGCTCAAAGTTCACACAGCAACTAAACTTGAAAAAGCTCAACTTTGATGAAACAATTTCAAACAGCTTTTTGCCCCCTGCAAAGCTAACATTGCCTTTGAAAAGTTTAAAACAGCTACAAGAATAGTCTGTCCGAGCAAAGAAGACATTCTGGCAAGATGGGAAAACGACTCCACCTCGGTCAATACTGATTTACTTATTATAAGATTTGTCTCAAATTGTAGTAAACATTGTGATCTAGAATTTGAGACCAAATTTCAAATTTTTGAACCAATATTGATGGAGCTGGAGTCGTTTTCCCATCTTGCCAGAATGTCTTCTTTGCTTGGACCGACTACTTCATGAAAGCAAGAGACTTCCCTGGCGGACCAGGCTTCATGCATTTTTAATTATCAATTTTGAATTCAATGTTGTTTTAGTTGGGATAGGAGACTGTCTAGACTGGTTAAATGTAGAAACTAGAGTATTTGGACAGGGAAAGATAAGTATGGTGCTTGAAAGGATGAATTGGTTGAAAATTCTACTCTTGAAAAGGTCACAGAAGAGTATAAATATTCGACTTAAGATAACTTTAGACAGGGCTTGTTTGTAGGAAATGACGTTCCGGAACCATTAGGCTCATTCTAGACGAGCGTTGAAAACGCCGCGTTTTCCATTCCGTTTCCTTTTACAAAGAAACCATTGTGTTAAATGGTCGGGCGTTTATCTCGCTCGTGTAGACAAGCTCATTTAACACAATGGTGTCTGTCGAGCACGCGCTCCCAACGCGTCGAAAACGCGGCATTTTCAACGCTCGTCTAGAATGGGCCTTAAATCTGGAAACGGTAGAGAGATTCTGGAACTAAGCTCATCTATATATGCATAATTCTTCTATAATTTCTTCCTTCTAGGGAAAACTGGGTAACAGATTATATTCTTGAAAAATATTTGAAAACGCATTCTTGCAAGGTATTGAGAATGGAAAAATCACTCAATAATCGGTAAGATAGTATTAAGACATATTGTATTAAGACAAATGCCTTCATTTTCCACTTAATACAATACATAGTAAGTAAGTGATGTGGGCGAAGTTGAGGCACAAGAGCACCCTCTCCCACTACACCCACTGAGAAGTAATAAATAAATTGAAATGAAATTAAACTTGATATTATTTAAAAGTAATTATCCTACTATATGTTAGTATTCACAACACATTTTTGGAAATCAATTATTTGAAATGAATCGAAGTTTCTTCGGAAATATTGAACATCCTTCTCAACATATCATTCGTGGTTAACGGAGAAGATTTTCTATTCTTTATTTGGAAAAATCTTCAATTTCTCCCCGACGTGCATGGATTCACAAGTAGCTAACAATAGGAATGACTACAATATGCCTTGATCTCGGAAAATGAAACCGAGAGTTTTGAGAATATGGTAGGCCTAACTCCAATATTCAGGTCTAGCTATTTTTTATCATCCATCATCATTCTCTTCTCGTACCTTCATACTCTTTCCACCCTTTATCGTCACCTTCTACGTGGTCATCCTCTTTCCATTATCATTCTTTTCTCGTACCTTCATATTCTTTCCACCCTTTATCGTCTCCTTCTTAGTGGTCATCCTCTCTACCTCTTTCCTTTTTCTCTTCACCTCTTCATTTTTCTTCTTCTTCTTCTTCTTCTTCTTCTTCTTCTTTCTTCTTCTTCTTCTTCTTCTTCTTCTTCTTCTTCTTTCCTTATTCTTATTCTTCCTTCCTCTTCTTCTTCTCAATATTTTTCTTTTTCATCTACTACGTCATCTACTTTCTGTCGGCATCATTATTTGTTTTCTTCATCTCATTCTTATTCTACTACACCCCTTAATCATCATCTTTCACTAACTCTCTCCTTTCTTCTTTCATCACTTACTCTTCCTTCTCCCTCTCTGTCTTATTTCTCTCTTTGCTTCACTTCTACTTCCATCCAAATTGAGAAAGAAACCGCATTCAATATGATAGTCAATGTCCAATATTTTGGCTCAGGTATTTCTTCTTCTTCTGCTGCTTCTTCTTCTTCTTCTTCTGTTTTTGCTTCACCTCCACTTCCATCCATATTGAGAAGTAGTAATCAGAAAACGCATCCAATAGGATAGTCAACGTCCAATTTTGGCTAAGGTATGTCTTCCTTTTCACCTCATAATTCTTTTCTATTACTTATGTTCTTCTTCTTCTTCTTCTTCTTCTTCTTCTTCTTCTTCTTCTTCTTCTTCTTCTTCTTCTTCTTCTTCTTCTTCTTCTTCTTCTTCTTCTTCTTCTTCTTCTTCTTCTTCTTCTTCTTCTTCTTCTTCTTCTTCTTCTTCTTCTTCTTCTTCTTCTTCTTCTTCTTCTTCTTCTTCTTCTTCTTCTTCTTCTTCTTCTTCTTCTTCTTCTTCTTCTTCTTCTTCTTCTTATTTCTCTTTTATTCTTCTTCTTCTTATTCATTCAGCTGTGAGTAGCCCATATGTTGTGGTGATTGGTGGTCGCAGGTTTTGAAAAGGAATAGTATTGGGAGAAGCTGTATGAAAAGGAAAGGTAGATGATTGGAAATAGAAGAACCCACAGTACTGATAAGGTACAGGGGTTTGTTGATTACTTCCATGATTACTATCCATGGGTTTATTTAATATTACTTTCATGATTTCTACCATGATTACTGTCTTTATTACTGTAAGCTTCCTTTAAGGCGGCTCCATACATGCGTTATTTGGCAAATACCAAACATTTTGCCTATGGCGAACTATTTTGCTTGCTATTTGCCAACTAACGAGCACACATGCCAAGGTGTATGCATGGAATATGAAGAAGAAAAATTGAAATATTTGAAGAATAATAACAATATTAATATAAATTTATTCATACCCCTTGGTTTTGACTAACTACTAGTGAGCTACAATAATTCTCAATACATGATTTGCAATATTTATAATCACATATTTTTCAACAAATCCCAGCAACATGTTCAATAACCTATCGGCTATTATTATTCTACATTGAGCTTGGAATTGCAACAAATCATGAACTCCACTGGCGGCTCGTGCCCACAAAATGGGTGAAGTGCCAGTATTTTTCACTGTACAGCACTTCACTTGTTTCGTGGGCACGAGCCGCCAGTGATAAACTCTCATGTTTTCTTCAAATGTCTAGTTTTGGGGTTTTTCTTAGGGTGGTTTCACATGGACTCCAAGGCTTGTGCGATGATGATGAGAGATGACGAGTGCTTTTGAGGCAGTCGGGACCGACGGCTTATCACCTACTTCAAAAAAAGGGGTGGCCGTATCTATGAGATTGTACTGAGGTCAAATAATTTTGCCCGGGTCGAGATTCGATTCTGAGTCCAACTGGTTATCAGACAGGCGTGTTATCACCGCTGGCGGCTCGTGCCCACGAAACAGGTGAAGTGCCCGTATCTATCACTGTTTAGCACTTCATCTGTTTCGTGGGTATGAGCCGCCAGTGGTTATCACTTACTCTAACGAGCCGCCCAAAACTATATTCCTGTAACTACAGGTACGGAATATCAGATAAAATTAAACCATCATTATTGCCATTGTTGGCTGAATTAAACTAAAAGAACAGAGGAAACATCCATTTAGACGATTTAATTTATATTATATGATTAGAATAGTTGGAAAAGATACGGACTTAATATTAAATTTAGAACATGATAATACAAATGATTGGATCTTTTCTACAAAACTGGGCAAGCAAGCTGTCAAAAAATGGAATACAGAATGATATCGATGGTAAAAAGTAGTGAGGTATGGTTGGTCTACGTGATCGTATTTCGGAATTACGAAGAGAGGGGTGATGATGAAAAAGAAGAAGAAAGAGAAGAAGAAGAAGGAGAAGAAGAAAGTTTCAGAAGTTTTGTGAGTTGTGCGTAGTTGGCTCAATCCATCATTTTCGGAGTTTCGTTTTGCTATAGCCTATCCTGGCAAAGAAGACATTTCTGCAAGATGAAAATATGACTCCAGCTAAGTAAATATTGGTTCAAAAACTATAAATTTGTTCTCAAATTGTTTGTCAGAATGTTTCTCACAATTTGAGACTAAATTTGTAATTTTTGAACCAATATTGATCGATCTGCAGTCATTTCTCACCTTGCCAGAATGTCTTCTTTGCTTGGACAGACTTCAGCTTGTATTGGTGTGTATAGTCTGTCCAAGCAGAAAAGACCCTCTGGCAAGATGGGAAAATGACATCAGCTCGGTCAATATTTATTCATAAACTATAAATTTGTTCTCAGATTGTAGCGCAGAATGTTCCCCACAATTTAAAACCAAATCTATAATTTTGCAACGAATAATATCGGATCTGAAGTTGTTTTCCCATCTTGCCAGAATGTCTTCTTTGCTTGGGCAGATTTCAACTTTTACTGGTGTGTAGTAGCGAACGGTCAAAAGTCAAGTCAGAGCTTGGCGCGTCATTTGAAATTCCCCAGAGCAGATGATGCCCTTCACTCGCAAAGCTAGCTGGATCCATAGGACTTGATGTGTGGGTTTCCTTTTTTTAGCACAGGTCTCATGATATAATTCTACCACATAACAGGTTAGAAATCATACTATCTGGTTAGCTTGGATGTTAATAGTGTACCTGGAATAGAACTGTTTTGAGGGTGATGCCCACATCAGCTCTTAGGCCTGTGCATGGTTAATGAGAGGGATGATGATGATGATGATGATGACGACATTGATTTTGACAATGATTATCAACATGATGATGAAGAAGAACAAGAAGACCTAGCTAAATGACTATTTTAATAATCGGCATATTCCATAGACCATAATCGACTAATTCCCGTCTTGCCGGGTTGTCTTCTTTGCTAGGATGGACTGTATTGTGAAGTGAATATGAAACTGGCAACCAGCTGGTAGGCCTAGGTCCTTCATGGGCTGTTGAGCCATTGAAAAACAAAACAAACAAAAAATAATCGACAACATCATCTGTTGGAGCGCACTGTTCAGTATTCCTAAAATAATTAAAATTAATTTCAATTTGATTATGTATTCGTACCATTGAACGACTGAATGAATTAATATTACAATAGACTTTTTAAAATACCTACTCTTCATAGTCCAATGTTGACTTGATAAACGAGAGATTCCATTGTGGAAATATCTCAAATGGGCTGAATGACCACCCATAAATTCCATAGGAAAACCCAGCTGGGGGCACAAATAACCACAAATACCATAAACTGATGAGGATGCATTCCAGCCTCTACCCAAACTCACTGCTTCTCCGTTACTCACTCTCTCTCACTCTCTTGCTCTCTCTCTCACTCTCTCACTCTCTCTCTCTCTCTGTCGTTACTCATTCTCACACTCTCTCACACTCTCTCTCTCTCACACACACTCTCTATAACTCCATATCACTCTCTCTCTCGCTCTCTCTGAACCTCTCTCTTTTCCTCCTCTTTCAAAATCACTCCTGTTCTCTTTCTAGCTTTCTCTCTTAAGTTATTTTCCAAGAATTTATTGCCAGCCCAAACTCCTCGAAATCTTTGACGGGTTAGTTTTGCCTGTGATAGGAATTCTAATATCTTCCTGCATCGTATTATTAGTCACTCCTGTATTAGATCGAAGAATTTAGACTATTTATTGCGAATTAGTTACATTGAAGGTCTTATCTATGAACTATTTAAACAAGTTATTAGAGAAATTGGCGTGAATAGTATTAGACTCGGAAGGTTTTGTCCCTGATAGCACAAACAGCTGGGGTCCAGCTGGTTCCCAGCTTGAATGTTCCATTCAATAAGCTGGATTCAAACTTGGAAGCTACAGTCTGAAAGCTGTAATACAGCTTGATTCAAGTTAAGAAGTTACCACGTTTCAAGCTGTTTTCAAAGCTAGAAAGTTCAAGCTGGAATCAAGTTTAATCATCCAAGCTTAGAAGTTCCAAGCTGGAATCAAGGCTGATTCTAGCTTGAAACAAGCTGGACTGTAGCTGGAACATTCAAGGTTGATTTTAAGAATGAAAATTCCAGCTTGTTACAAGTTTAAAACTTCCAGCTTGATTGCTTACAGCCTGTTACAAGTTTGAATTAGGCTGGTTTGATCAAACTGAAACTTCCAATTCAAAATCCACTCAATTTACAGCTTGAAATAAGCTTACGTGCTATCTGGGGTGTCTCCCATAACTTTACAAGCTCTTTGTTGATGTAATAATTATAATCTACGAATAGAATAATTGATTGCTCATTATTTTTCTTGTAGAGTTGTTGTGACATGTAGAGTTACTGTATAATGCATAAATTATGAATGCTATATAGAGCGGTGAGTTCATAGTGACCACTTGCAATATGATAAGCAGACACAAAAAGTCAGGCGGTTTTGTCTGCTTATTGTGACTTTGGAGTTGTCATTTTTTTACGCCTTGATGATGTTTTTGAAATCAAAATGGACAATTTCATGCTTTACATCAACTTTCAGTAGGTTACATCATAACCTTCTATCATTCTAGAGATATGATTGATGGTTATGATAGCATCACGTACAAGAGACGGATGATACCGTCTAACCTTTAGGCGTCAATATACTATCAATCGAATCATAATAATAATTATTCATTTGAACATCTACAATTAATATTAATCTGATAGGCGTACATTGAAGAAGATGGACCAGATAATAAACCTATCAAGTTAAGTTCATTATTGAATTGATTTTTCAGGTTACAATACAATAATAATGTTAATTTATCAATACAAATTCATTGTCGAAAGAAGATAATAACGAAGAAGAAGAAGAAGAAGGAAAGGAAGAAGAAGAGAAGAAGAAGAAGAAGAAGAGTAGGAAAAAGAAGAAGAAGAAGAAGAAGTAGGAGGAGAAGAAGAGGTAATGATTAGAGCATTAGAGTATGAATAGAAGGACTTATTGCTCGCCTGTTTGCATTATATTATGCACACTAATTGCTGGGAGGGGGCTCAAAAGATTACTCGCTTACCTGCCTATGCAGCTTTCCTGTAAACCCCGGATAGATATCCCCCCAACAAGTGGGGAGCCACACAACTATCCCCCTTCAATCCCCCTCACCACCAACCCCTGGGGAATTAGTCTGTCAACACCGACGGGACGGCAGTTTAGTGTTAAAGTAAAGTTAACGTTATTGGTACCATAGTCTGGTCGTACGAAGAAGACATTCTGGCCAGATGGGTAAATGATTCCAGCTCCGTCAATATTGGTTCAGAAGTTATGAGTTTTTTCTAAAATTGTGGAGCAGAGTTTTTTCTACAATTTGAGACCAAATTTATAATTCTTGAACCAATATTGACTGAGCTGGAGTCATATTTACATTTCGCCAAAATGCCTTCTTTGCTGGACAGAACTATAACTTCAAAACGGACCGTATCGTTAACATAAGTTAAAGTTAGTGTAATGTTGGCTAGGGAGGTGAAAAGCTGTAAAAACTTGAGGAACTCATGAGTTAAAGAGAGGAAACGATAGAGATGAAGATAAGAGAAGATGCTAGTCTACTAGAGTTGTTGCCAAAAATTAAGGCGGTTTCGTTTGTTTCTTGTGCGTCCCAACAGCTGATTTTGTCTGTAAATAGTCTGCAAAGCTGTACCGGGCCAGCTGACCAGAGAATAGTATCACGAGTATACTCTTACTCTAGTCAGCTCGTTCAATCACTGGCTAGTTATTAGCTAGTAACACTGGCGGCTCGTGTGCACGAAACAGGTGAAGTGCTGTACAGTAAAAGATACAGGCACTTCACCTGTTTCGTGGGTACGAGCCGCCAGTGGCTAGTAATTGGAACATACTAAGAACAGAAGTGCTCAAGTCTAAAGTCTCTCCTCAATTTCAATGAATTTTTCAAACGAATTTGACATTCAAAGGAAATACAGACACAAAGTTCAAAACGTGTTTTCCACCCCATTACGATCAAAATATTCCAATTTAAAAATACGTTCAATTAGAAATTTCATATTATGAAGTACCGGGAAACATTCCGGGATGAAAGACCAGAAATTCCCGGGATTCTGAACGTTCGTGATTTCACGACTGAACGACCCTTTTTTCCCAATAATTTAACGATGATTAAAGAGCCGGGAATCCCACGAATTATCGGGTCCTTATCTCGATTTAATGAGCCGTGGACTGAGTCGAGTCCTGCCATTGGTCGATCGATGATAGGGCTCCGCCAATGACAAGAGGTTTTTGTTGGGTATTGGATTTTATGTAGTGGATGTATGCTGAGAGTCCATAATATCGTGGGTGATTTTGTGATAGGGGGTGAGCTTCATGCAGTGTATTGGAGAGAATTCAGATTCAGAATCATCCACTTTATTTTGTAGATTACAAAATATATCGGTTTGAATCCTATGTTATGCAAATTAATAATGAGAATTATTAGATCGTTTGCTTGATGAATAACTGAGTACTGTATTTGACTAAGAAAACTTAAAAAAATGTAAATGATACTAATGTGAGATTTAATATTTTAAAAGTAATATAACAAGTGATGTGAGTACATGAAAAGGCGAAGTTTTGACACAAAAATGTCCATTCATTGAAAGGAATGATGCGGATGAGGTATAGCTGACGCTAAAACGTTATGCGGTTTCATCTGTCTCCTTTACGTGATTTTATTTATTTTATTTAGCGTATGGCTTTTAATAGTGGGGACACCCAAAGGTTGTTCCACTTCGCCAGATAAACTCATTTTCCACAAACGGAGACATGAGTTATAATTCTTTTACGTGATGTAACCTTACAACAGCTGATGTGAAGCATCTATTGTCTCTTCCGATTTCAAAAACATCATCTAGGAATAGCTAAATGACAACTTCAATTGACAACATCAGCTGTTGAAGCGCACTAAATAAGATCAATGAAGATACAGAATAAGTGTCCACTTCTGGCTTCTAGCCAAACCACATGTTGATTCAAAAAGAGGCAGTAGCCCATAGTCTGTCCAAGCAAAGAAGACATTTAGGCAAGTTGGGAAAATGACTCTATAGCTTGGTCAATGTTGGTTCAAGAACTACAAATTTGATCTCAAATGAAAGATCAGAAAGTTCCCTACAATTTGACACCAAATTTATAATTTTTGGACCAATGTTGATCAAGCAGGAGACATTTATCTATCTTGTCAGAATGTCTCCTTTGCTTGGAAAGACTGTATCAATGACTAGATAAACTGTTCTTTAAGAACAAGAGTAACTCATAAAGACGATAAGGCATATTTTTTGAGGGTGATGCACACATGAGCTCTTCGGCTTGTGCGTGGGTAATGAGATTAATGTTAATGTAAGACTATAGGGATGAATTCATCCATATTTGTGTCTGGTAGTATATCCACATACAACGTTACTTTAAATAGATATACTTGTGACATTTTTTACAAACCGACTGTTATTTATACTAGTACCATGCACCAAGTATAATCATAGTATATGGTCTAATTCCAAGGTAGTATGTGAAATATGATTCTATGGGACTATAGATACTATAGAACAATTTGTTTCGAATGCTAAATCTCTAAATAGAGAAAATATTTGTGAAAGCTCCAGTTGTTAATGGTATCTCCAGCTGTACGGCTGTTTGACTTACCTTTGATGATTATTATCAATAACAATTTCAAAGATGTAAAAAAATAAACTTACAACCACTTTCTTACAAACTTTAAACCAAGTCCTTGTAATAAGAAACAATGAAAGGGCCTATGAACATAATAGAGACCATAATAAATTAAAATTGGGATGATAATATGTATTTGGAAACTAAGTTTTGAAAAGTTAAGTTTGTTAAATAAAAAGTAGTTATTGGATTTGAGAAAAGTGAACAATTAGAACAGAGAAGTGAAGGAACACAATGAGGGAGTCTATAGCTGGAACCAAAAATTTAGGTGGTTGGTGAATGACTGTTATTGATTCACAGCTTCGTTAGGACAGACGGCGAGCTGTCTGCAAGAGTTCATCTAAAAAAGA
Organism: Sogatella furcifera; assembly: GCA_017141385.1. Taxonomy (NCBI): domain Eukaryota; kingdom Metazoa; phylum Arthropoda; class Insecta; order Hemiptera; family Delphacidae; genus Sogatella; species Sogatella furcifera. The sequence continues at coordinate 1,710,583 of CM029558.1, read as the reverse complement.
ACGACCTCGGCTACAATAATTCACTCTCGTAGACTGCTCCAGACAGTCCTGACAGAGCTGAGCATCAATAACAGTCATTCCCTAGCCGCCTTAGTTTTTACATCAGCTCCATTTAAAAACGAAGAAAAAAGTGAGGTTATAGAGGTTGAAAGTTTTGAAGCGGGGAAAAAGAAGTGTTATAGTCTGTTCAAGCATAGAAGACATTCTGGCAAGATGGGAGAATGACTCCAGCTCGGTCAATATCGGTTCAAAAATTGTAAATTTTGTTTCAAATTGTAGAAAAGATTGTTCTCTACAATTTGAGACGAAATTGGACCAATATTGATTGAGCTGGAATCATTTTCCCATCTTACCACAATGTCTTCTTTGCTTGGACAGACTCACTGTGTTAGACAAAGATAAAGGTTGCGGTATAGTGCCAGAATGGAGAAAAAGAGGTTTAAAAAAAGTTTCCACCGCCTAAGCTCTGACAATAGGTGAATTTTATCCACACTTTTCCTATTAAAAAGTATTTAACTTCGCGTTCCTTTGTAATGAATGCCCTGAATTGTTCCCTAAATCTTACGTTTCCTCACTATTGAATTGTATTAACAATTTGTGGGTTTTTTGAGTTGAAAACTTTCACTGAACATATTCAGAATAAAAAATTGTTTGTCTGTTAATTTTCTAATCGATTTTGAATGTATATTCAGACATCCACTGAGATAGTTTACCGACAATCACTGGCGGCTCGTACCCACAAAACAGGTGAAATGCCCGTATCTCTTACTGTACAGCACTTCACCTGTTTCGTGTGCACGAGCCGCCAGTGCCGACAATGCAGTGAAGTGTATTTAGAGTGTGGTTGATATATAGGCTCAACTCTATCAGCATATACACCAGGTGTGCCAGGAATGAGTTTATAACTTCATGAAGTTGTGCTGAACTTTGGAAAGTTCATGAACAATATTTGAAATTTAATGAAGCAGAACACTGCGGGTTGTTCAGTTACACTGAAACTCCAAAAATGATTGGGGTTTTCTACTCGATGCAAGAGATTTATGATCACCAATCAAATAAAGTTCATCAATATGAATGGAAATATCTAGGAACAGTGCAACGATCTTTCTTGTAAAAGTATTTATGAACGGCAGGTTTCTAACACGCAAAAGTGATACAGCAGTCAAAATTTGATACGCAATTGTACAGAAAGGAAGCTCATTGACACAAAATATTTGGAACGTCGGGTTGCAAAGTGCGGTTAACTTATTTGACAATTACGAAAACTTTAAAAATAATTTACTATTGGATCTCTGAAACTTAGTGGTTAATTTTTCAATAATTCCATCTAATTCAAATGTTCTCGAATGTTTAAAATAGAATCAGCTTTTCAATATGGCATGATCATTGATCAATCATCATAGCAAATGTATTGTATAGACTAGCTTACTTTCTTTAGCCTATCAATCTATTGTTCACTCTTTAAACTTTATTACTTTTGAAGAGTAATAAATATTCATCTTGATAAAAGAGTAGTAAAGAATCACTTAGAATAAACTACGTCATAAAACCACTGTTTTATTATCAACCACAGCAGCCATTTTGACCAGAATAAACGTCTTCAGGTTGCCTCTTATTTCAACTTGAAATACGATTGGTGGACGCTCTCTAAGCCACGCCCCAGCCAATCGAAAGCAAGCAACGCTTGCCACGCCCCCAGCCAATTGAAAGCTAGTGAGACACGCCTCGAAGTAGTACTCAGGACTGTCGCAAGATGGCAGTGGTTATCAATTCAGGGTTTGTGATTTGCTGATGTGATAAAACTTCGGATTCATAGTAGGCTACAGTATTCAGGGTTATCCACCTATAATCATTTATTTAATCAATTAAATATATAAAGAAGGGAAGTGCAACAAGCGTACGGCCGAAAACTTTTCCTCAACCAATACCCGATAGGCTAGGTACTGGAAGTTCAAATCAAGGTTATGCCATTGCGTTTCGGCGTCAGCTCACTGGCGGCTCCTGCACACGAAGAAGGTGTGGTGCCCGTATCTTTTACTGTACAGCACTTCACCTGTTTCGTGGGCACGAGCCGCCAGTGTCAATAGGTTACTAGTGATACCGAAGATCAAATGGTACATGACACACATTGAACATTTATTGAATAATTGTAGACTGGATATATTCCTCTACAGAATAGAACAGGACAATACAGGAATAGGAGAGGGTGTCCGTCTACATTGTGATAAACATCGGAATAGATATAAAAACGGAAAAGAAGTGAATAAAAGAAATAATAAAGTGATGAACAAGATTTGAAAGAGAGGAGAGTCAATTATAAAGACAGTATAAGTGAATGGACCAGACCACACTGCAGCTCTGTAGAATCCAACAAAACTGGCGGTTAGAGAATGTATGTTATTGAAACTCAGCTCTGTTAGGAGAGTCAACAAGCGTTCGTCGAGAATGAAATATGTTAGTTGAGTTTATTCTCGACAGAATATGATCTAGCAGACCGCTCATTGATTGTCCTGACAGAGCTAAATGGTAAAATTATCACTAGCCAACCGTCATTTTCGTTGGCGTGTGGTTTAAAATCGATTCAAACCCGGTTCACAGTCAGCCGTTGCTTTTTGGCTCTGTGTGTGTTTTGGGGAAATTTTGGGGCGTGAGGGAATTTTGGGGGGTGAGGTCCTTCACCAACCAGCCCCTCAACCCCAGACTACCCCAAAAACATCTCAAGTGGCCCCCCGAAAATCCCTCCAAAATTTTGGTGGAGGACAATGTTCAACTCATCTTACTTCACACCAATATACTTCACAATACTTCCCCCAAAATTTCGTTAGAATCCGAGTATATTTGGTATTAAAATTTGTTGATTGAATATTGATGTAGTGGAATTCTTCCATGATGAAGAATCAAGATGTTGTCTCAAATCCACTTTATTGCTTATAAATTGAAAATTAGAAATTAAACAGAAACATGTTTTCATGTACTTAACAGCTGAGGATGTTTGAGTACACATGAATACATGTTTCTGTATAATTTCTAATTTTTAATTGTATTAGAAATAAAGTTGGATTTTAGACAACATCTTAGTTCTTTCATGAATATTAAATTTGGTATCTGTGTTTTACGCATAATGTATTGTGTTTTCACGTATAAATGAAAATTAATAAATAAATAGCTAATGCCACGAAGTTGGGCTGTTGACGAATAACTTTCATCAACTCTCAGCTCTGTTAGGACACTCTGAAGCTGTCTTTGGAAGCGAATTAGTATAGCTGGGGACAGTCTCGTCTCAATGTACTCTTGCAAACAGCTCGCCGACTGTCCTGACAGAGCTGAGAGTTAATAACAGTCATTTTCCTACCGCCTAGATACGTGCCATCAGCTGTAGTATAAGGTCCTACTCCAACCAAAACTTAACCCAATCCACTCCAAAAACCAGCAAATTTTTGTAGAAATCAGGGAATGTTTGGTATAGTCTGTCCAAGCAAAGAAAATATTCCGGCAAGATGGGAAAATGACTCCAGCTCGGTCGATATTGGTTCGAAAATTATCAATTTGTTCTCAAATTGTAGATCAGTATGTCTACTATAATAAATTATTTAAGACCATATTATTTTATAATAATTGTTGAACCAATATTAATCGAGCTGGAGTCATTTTCCCATCCTGTCAGAATGTCTTCTTTGCCTGGACAGACTCTGGGAAGAGATTTAACTCATCCCCCCCTCCTCCAGAACAAATTTCGAAGGGGGATTGGTCTTCTCATTCTATTTGAAGTTGTGTTTGCTGAATGGAGCATTCCAAGCAGAGAGTATGAGACTCATACTGTTATTCTTCTCATTCCATAATTTTAAGAACAGAGTATGAGTTACTCCTCTCATGCCGTATTTAGTTTGAATGAGAGGAGGGCCTTGATTTTGGGAAACGCGAAGCTTCCTTATAGGTCCCTTTAACTTCCCTTATTACTCCCTCCCAACATCATACCACGCAAAAGTTAACAGTTGAATAAGGGAATTCTGAGGATGAGGACTTACTCAAATATTTCTCAGTTTCGTATTCACACACACACACACACTCTCTTGCATTTAGATCTTTCTCATTCCTTGACCTCTCTCCTCCTTTCTCCCATCCTCTCTTCCTTTATCTTACCCTCTCTTCATTTTTCTCGCTCTTTCACTCTCTCTCTAAGCATGAATAATTGGTTGTAATCAAAATGAATAAAGAAATCTAATCTAATCTAATCTCTTTGCATTTCCTACTCTCACACTTTCTTTTCTATCTTCCTCTATATCACTCTCTCTCTCGCTTTCTCTCTCTCTCCTCGTCTTTCTCTTCAACTCCCTTACTCTCACTCTTCCACGTTCTCTCTCTTCATCCATCTCTCCCCTCTCTCTCTCTCTCCTTTTCTCTTTCTCTTTGCCTCGCCTCGTCCTCTCTCACTTTTCACTTCTTCTCTCTCATTTTTCTCTTTTTCACAGTCTCTCTCTTCCCCTTTAACTATTATTATTCCCTCTCACAGTCTCTCTTTGGTTTTTTCTCTTCCTCTTTCTCTTTACTTCTCTCTCTTAATTATCCCTCTCCTTTTACTCCTTCACTCTCTCAACCTTCTATTAGTCACACGCTATCATCCACTCTACCTCTTTTTCTCGTTCTTTTTTCCTATGTATCTTTCTCTCTCTCATTTTCCCTTATTCTCTCTTTCCTCTAGCTTCCTATCCTGCTCTATCTACTTCTTTTCTTGGATATCTATCACACACACTCTCACTCTGTCTCTATCTTTCTTGTTCTCTCTGTCTATATATCTCCCTTCCTCTTTCCATTTCTCTGTCTAACTGCTTCGCTCTCTCTCTCTCTCTCTCTCTCTCTCTCTCTGAATTTTGAAGGAATTCAGATATTAGCCTCGGGAGACGGTATTATAGCATCAGCCAAAATGGATTACGATAACATCTCAAACAGCCTCAATTTAGAGAGATGATTGTGCCAGAGATATATTCTGTTCAAGCGGAGCAGACATTCTGGCAAGATGGGAAAGATGACTCCAACCTGGTCAATATTGGTTCAACAATTATACATTTCTCTCAAAACATAGATAACATTCTGTTCTACAATTTGAGACCGGGTTAATCATTTTTGAGCTGATATTGACTGAGCTGGAGTCATTTTCTCATCTCGCCAGAATGTCTTCTTTGCTTGGACTGGTCATACAATTGGAGAAAATGAGCGGCTTTAGCGGAATTATACCGATTAGGGTTATTTGCGAGGGTATTATGACACTTATGGTGGATTGTTATGTGATTGTTGTGGCATTATGACATTTAAAGAGAATATTGTATTTTGATTCAACAAAAATTGAACTTTAAACTTGGGGCTATTTTAAAGGGTATTTGATTTTTTTCATTCTATTTATCAATTTGATTCCATGTTATTGAAGGATAGTTGGGCATCTTTTCACATTTTTGAAGACAGCCGGCTTGAGATATTTGAATGAAATTATGATTTTAAATTTGTGTGGGCAACTGTATAGCTAATGCCAAGGAGTAAGCTGTTTCTTTCTGCTTATTATTATTTATTGTACGCTCCAACAACTGATGTTCCCAATGAGAATTGTCATTTAGCTATGTCTGGGTAATGTTTTTCAAACCAGAAGAGACAATAGATGCTTTACATCAACTGCTAGTAGTTTACATCACATACAAGAGACAGACGAAACCGTCTAACTTTCTAGCGTCAGCTATAACAACCTCTGGCGGCTCGTACCAACGAAACAGGTGAAGTTCCCATATCTTTTACTGTACAGCACTTCACCTGTTTCGTGAGCACGAGCCGCCAGTGATAACAACATTGTTATAGTGAACTTTCGCCAAGCGTTTTTGCAGAATTTTTGCTCAAGAACTGAACAAAAAAAAGCTCAACTGTGCTTAGCACCTGCGATAGAAAGCAAACTCTTGTTATAGTCTGTCCAAGCAAAGAAGACACTCTGGCAAGATGCGAAAATGACTTCAGCTCGGTCAATATCCATTCAAAAATGATTTATCTGGACTTCAATTGTAGGAAACATTCTGATATACAGCTAGAAATCAAATCCATGATTTTTCAAACAATATTGACTGAGCTTGTGTCATTTTCCCATCTTGCCAGAATGTCTTCTTCGCTTGGACGTACTAACACTGTATGTTCGAAGTTGCAGTATATAACAGCAACTGTTATGGGAGAAAAGCTTCTGTTATTACTATTTTCATGTTATATATAGAACAATTGTTGACGAAAGGGAATAAACCTTCGAGCTCCGGTTAGTGTATCATAAAACAAAGTTATCTGAGTTTTTATTTCTGTGATATGATGTTTAGATCGTTGTTCCCATTGTTAGTTTGTAAAAACTATTAACGGGGATTTCTGAGTCGTGAGCTAGAGAAACAGCAGAATATTTTATTGATTCCACTGGCGGCACGTACCCACGAAACAGGTGAAGTGCTCGCATCTTTTACTGTATAGCACTTCACCTATTTCGTGGGCACGAGCCGCCAGTGATTGATTCATATTTTCGGATTTCTCTGCTGCTATTGGAAATATGATAACACCAAAATGTATACAAAGGTACAGAAGAATAAACATTAAGCTCGAAATATCGAAGTATAGCAGTATTCATTGATTTTGACGAAATATAGCTAAGGGCAAAATTTTAGGCAGCTTTGTCTGTTTCATACGCTTCAACAACTGATATTGCCAATCAGAGATGTTATTAAGAATTAAGCTATATTATGGCCATATTATGATGTTTCTGTAATTAAAAGAGACAATAGAGGATTCTTCAAATCAGCTGTTACTGGGTTTCATAAGCAAGGTAACCCAATATCCAACAAAACAAACATTCGGGAATAACTATCGTTTTGGACTTTGTGAAACAAATTTAATGAAAAAAAAAGATGTTGTCAAACCATTATCATTTTATTGAAAAATCGAGATACCTGTTTCGGTAGCTACACCGACTTTGTCTGTGTTCAAATCTCATTGTAACATAAGCTTGTGAATGAATTTTAAATAAATAATATGAATAACAATGAAATGTGTTTGATATCATCCACGGAGAAGGTGTCATCCATGGCCGAGCCAAAAAGTAGTTAAAGGAGATCGTATTGCGTATTGGACCAGATTGTACGTATAATATTCTATCCAAACAAAGAAAACATTCTGGCAAGATGGGAAAATGACTTCAGGTCTGTCAATATTGGTTCAAAAATTGTAAATTGAGTCTCAAATTATAAAAAACATTCTGCTCTACAATTCGAGACCAAATTGATAATTTTTGAACCAACATTGAACGAGCTGGACTCGTTTTCCCATCTTGCCAGAATGTCTTCTTTGCTTTGACAGACAATTGTAGTAGGAGAAGAAACAGACATCATCTAACCTTGTAATCCGGTCAGTGAGAGCGTCTCATAAATCACAAAAGATGAGATCTGTGACGTCATATGAAGACGCCAACCGTCTGTTTCGCGAGATTTTTCTCAGACGATGCGTCAACAAAACTGTCAACAAAACTGCACAGTCATCAGTTATGTCGTACACTTCTCTCTCACTCTCTCTCTCTCTCTCTCTCTCTCTCTCTCTCTCTCTCTCACCTACTAGTTTTCTCAGCTCCTTCTCCTGCTCTTATTTGTCCAGATTGTTTTTGTTGATATCACTCTTGACATAATAGCATTACAAAGCTACTCGGTTATTACGAATTCGGCTGAACGTCAACACGGTTTTAACGTCACTATCATAAGTCATGCTAAGTTATTTTTTCTACAACTGCGCGTGAAACAAGACTTTACATGCTGAATTCTCCTCGTAAAGCAGCTAATTTTTGAGGAGAATCTGCTTTACGTTCGCTAACCATCTGCGCATGCGCAGTAGAATTACTTTACGCTCGCTAATCAGCTGATCAGGGCTCGCCAAAAGTTGACAATGGCTGATTGTACCTGTACTGGTAATTACATGAGAGTAATTTAATAGTTTGCAGTATTTGAGAGCTAAATACTGTACTTTATTTATTTATTCAGCCACAGAAAATAATGAGTTTTGTACAGTTGTAGAAAAAAATTGTATTCAATGATATTCGTGATATGTTTTCTGTATTCGCCTTTCACTGTTTTGCGCGAGCGATAAAGTCACGTATTACGCTCTCAATACATAAATAGCTCATTATCACTTCTGGATCATTCCTTTGAGTTAGAAACCTTCGGCTGAAAAATAAATTTGGACTTATAACCTAAAATTTTAGACTATATTTAAACGAAAATAATGTTGGAAATCCCAATGCCTGTTCTTTCTTGCCACTGGATAAATAAATAAATAAAATAAAATAGCTATTAACTGTCTATACTTCCACTGTTGAATGAAATTATACTAAGTGTTTCGGGAGGAATGTGCAATACTTTTCAGTCTAACTCCTTTTACAAAATAGTGGAAAAATTTCATACCCTCATAGATTAAAATCTTGTCATAATTATTAACTTATTATTCTCATCTTTCTGCTCCTCTGTCTTCTTTTTCTTGTTTTCTCTCTCCTCTTCCCTTCCCCCTCCCATTTCGCCATTTTGTTGGAAACTCTCAGCACTGAACAACAAGCAAGGAGCTTAGTACCGTGAAGCGATAAAACATTTTCCGTGTCACTTAAAAATAAACGTACATCATACCACCACTATCACACTTCTCAGCTTTCTTCCTTATTCTTCCTTATTCTTCTTTAACTCTTTATCCATTATTTCCCTTCTTTTCTCCCATTCTTCTTTCTCTCTATCTTATTCTTCTCCTTTTTCTCACTCCCTTACTCTTTTCTCTCTTTCCTTCGGCCCCTATTCTGTTGATTTATCACTTACTCCTATTTCTCGAGTACTTTTTCGTTCACCTTCCTCTTTAGCTGAAGTAAGATAGTTTTGTCTTTCTATCTTCTGCCCCTTTTGTATCCACTGGCGGCTCGTACACACGAACCAGGTGAAGTGCCCGTATCTTTTACTGTACAGCACTTCACCTGTTCCGTGAGCACGAGCCGCCAGTGTATTGTAATCGACTATCACTCACTCTTCATCACTCAACTTTCTTTCTACTATTTCGTGGTTGATCATACTTTTCAATAATTTAGATTGTTTGATGTTAGACTGCTGCATATCAGAAATTGACCGTGTGAAGAGGGCTCTAATTGGCCGGAATTGCAACATAACACTGGCGGCTCGTGCCAACTAAACAGGTGAAGTGCTGTACAGTAAAATATACGGGCACCTCACCTGTTTCGTGGGTACTAGCCGCCAGTGGTTGTAAGTTAAAAGCAGAATCGAAGCAATAATTGAACTCTTGCACTCTTGTTTGGAGATATTAAAGTCTGTCCAAGCGGATAAGACATTCTGGCAAGATGGGAAAATGACTAGCACTCGGTCAATATTGGTTCAACAATCATGAATTTGGTCTCAAATTGTAGGAAATATTCTACTTGAGAATTTGAGACAAAATTTACGATTTTTGAATCAATATTGATAGAGCTGGAGTGATTTTCCCATCTTGCCAGAATGTCTTTTTGGTTTGGTTTGTACAGAGATACTACCAGAGGCGATGGGACCAATGGATACATGAAAATGCATCTCCATTAAATGCAACATAGGTGGGTAGAACGCAGTACAGCACTGACCAATTTGATTGGAGAGTGCATAGTGCATCCTAAGAATTCCATTACAGAGGGCGGACAAGAAGTAACGCAGACAACAGGGAAAATTTGAATGAAGTTCGGTGGAATGTGACGGAATCAAAGATGAAGGGGAGGGAGATGGTGAAAGAGGAGCAGGAGATGTAGAAAGATGAAGGAAAAGTAGATGAAAGAGTAGAAGGAGAGGAAGGTATAGACAAAGCTGAAGGTGTTGAATAATAAAGAAAATAGAAGGAAGAGAAGAAGAAAGGGGAAGAAGAAGAAGAAGAAGAAGAAGAAGAAGAAGAAGAAGAAGAAGAAGAAGAAGAAGAAGAAGAAGAAGAAGAAGAAGAAGAAGAAGAAGAAGAAGAAGAAGAAGAAGAAGAAGAAGAAGAAGAAGAAGAAGAAGAAGAAGAAGAAGAAGAAGAAGAAGAAGAAGAAGAAGAAGAAGAAGAAGAAGAAGAAGAAGAAGAAGAACAACAACAACAACAACAACAACAACAAGACGAAGAAGAAGAAGAAAAACTGAAAGATTTAATAACAGAGAGCAGTGCATCGCGAAAACTGAAACATAGGATGAAAAATTGAAACAAAGAAATGCGGTGGAATGAGAGAAAATGATAGCGGGAGAAGAGAAGCCAATGAAACCAAAACAGGATAAGAGAAGGATGTGATAAAAGGGTACACAGCGCATCGTAATAATGTGAGCATAGAAGAAGAAATGAGAGAAACAATGACGATTAATGGAATAATAGAAGGAAGAAGGAGGAGGAGGAGAAGAAGAAGAAGGAGAAGAAGAAGAAGAAGAAGAAGAAGAAGAAGAAGAAGAAGGAGAAGAAGAAGAAGAAGATGATGAAGAAGAAGAAGAAGAAGAAGAAGAAGATGAAGAAGAAGAAGAAGAAGAAGAGAAGAAGAAGAAGAAGAAGAGAGTTTGAGGAGAGCAGGAGGAAGCAGGTGGAGGAAGAGGAGGAGCAGGAGGAAGCAGGTGGAGGAAGAGGAGGAGGAGGAGCAAATTGAGTACGAATGGGATGGGAAGACACAGTAAAAGAGAATAGTTGGTGTTGAATGAGGAAACATCAATTAATGACCGAAGCCACTAATTGAAGTTCAATGAACAATTGCACTGACCAGGCCAGACAGTCTGTACAAACAGAGAAGACTTTCTGGCAAGATGGGAAAATGACTCCATCCCGGTTAATATTTGTTCAAAAATTATAAAATTGGTCTCAAATTTCAGGAAACATTTTGGTCTACAATTTCAGACCAATTTTATAGTTTTTGAACGACTATTGACCAAGCTGGAGTCATTTTCCCATCTTGCCAGAATGTCTTCTTTGTTTGATCAGACTAACTAGCTTCTGATGTATTTCACCAAAATCAATGATTGTAGACCCACGCCTAACTAGCTAACAACTGATCGACATTTTCATCATTCCACATCATCATCATCATGGTCATTACGGTGAACATCATCATCATCATCAACAACAACCCAAACATGAATCATTATCATCAACATCGACCAAAACCGCATCATTACAATCATAATCATTATCATCATTACCTCGAAAAGGTATCATCATCATCTCCATCATCACCCGAAAAAAGGCATCATGTTAAACATGAACATCACAATGACCATCATCACTATCTTCGACATAATCAATATTGACCGAGAACCAGATGGAAAGTTGACGTCATCAGCAACACTAATTGATTGATGATTAAATCATACCTTTGGGCGAATGAACTCTAGTCTCGTTTGATTGGATTGCAAACTGATGCATGGATAGGTTAGGAGTGGAAAACTCCATTGTTTGTTATGAGGGTGAAGCCCACATGAGCTCATAGGCTTGTGCGTGGGTAATGATATGGATGATAGATGACGACTACTTTGAGGTAGTCGGGACCGACGGCTTATCGTCTCCTCCGAAAGACGGGGTGGCCGTATCTATGTGATTGTGCTGTGGTCAAAAATTGTTCCCCGCTTGGGATTTGAACCAGGGTCCACCTGGTTATCAGACCGGCGCTTTATCACTCCTCCAACGAGCCATTGAATGAAACATCAGTGATATAGTATTGTAGTGAATGGCTATGAAGGTGTGATAATATCAAGTTATTCAGGTTAGAGTTGGATGTAAAACTCTGTTATCACTTACAGCTATACAGTAATCAAAAGTTATACAGAGTGTTCCAGAGAAATGTGCAATACTCCCTTACACCAAGTTGAAAAACGTTCAGGGTTTTAGGATATACTCCTAGAAAACGTTCTGTAACGGAGATAACAATGTCGAAAAATTGACAATTTTCCAAAAATATTGAATTTCCTAATTTATGAACAGCTTTATTGATGTATAAAAATTATTCATCTATCCCTAATAAGTACACTAAGATGAGGAATTTAATGGAATTAAGAACGAGATTATTGTAACTTGAATGGTTTTTGAGGTTGATACGGTTATAATATGCTTGAAAACACAACTTATCAACAATTATAAAGGGTTATAATTGAATGTTTAATCATTAGCTTCTATTTTCGATTGATAAATTTTGTAGAGTAGCAAATTCTCAGCGTGAAACTTGTGCGATGTCTTGTCTATTTTGAAAATGGTGAACTTCCCATTTAAATGCTCAATGCTCAATGCTTAAGCTATTATCGAGCTTATTGAAGCTCGAACTATTACCAAATGGTTATACTTCCTAACTTTTTCTCAATGCTCAAGCTACTACCAGAGATGGACCACGTACAATTTCTTTACACGTAAGAATTTCTTTAACCAAAAATATTTCCAACGTTATTTCTAGCTCGCTGTTCCACCTCTTTATCTTATATTCCAAAAAAGGAATTCTGAACCGCACTCCAGTTTCATTTCGCCAAAAGTTTACTAAATATTTGTCCAACAAGCATACGACTTTATTGCTACTGGTCTACTCTGTATCATGGTTTATATAGCTATAGTTGAAAAATACTCTATCTATATACCTTGTGTTTGTACGGAGTTGAAGCTCTCAATATAAGCTCTCCAGACCTATCTATATCATGACATGTTATACCTTCTTATATCTATATCGCAGCGTAACGTAGCATATCTCAATATAAGCTCTATATAAGCTCTCAAGGACTATCTATATCATATCATGATGTACCCTCCTATTGCAGCGTATCGTAGCATATCATTCGTGCCTTGATACAGTCTGTCCAAGCAAAGAAGACATTCTGGCGAGATGGGAAAAGTACTCCAGCTCGGTAAATTCTCGTTAAAAAATTATAAATTTGGTTTTAAACTGTAGAAAAGAATGTTTTCTACAATTTGAGACCAAATTTATAATTTTTGATGCGATATTGATCGAGCTGGAGTCATTTTCCCATCTTGCCAGAATGTTTTCTTTGCTTGGACAGACTATATCTATATTGCAACTTATTGTACCATATCTCTAGCATGTAAGGAGCCTACCTTTATATTTATATATTGAGTCATCATACTGTGAGCGTGGCGTAGTCTGGATGAAACGAAAAACAGTAATAATATTATTTCGAGATGTAATAGCTATCTATCTTCCTACCTTGAACGTTCAAATGCGCATTCTGAACGGAAAGGGAAGCATGCCAGAATAAGAGTGGATGAACAAACAAGAAGTGGAGAAAAAAATGAAAAACCGGAAGTGGAGTGGAAGAACCAAGAAGGAGAAAAGGAGAAGCGAGAGTGAAAGGGTGAGGAAGAAGAAAACGAGGAGTTTCGAAGGAACTAGAAGATGATAATAAAATAATGAAACGAGAAAAAACAATTGGAATGATTTTAAGGTAAGAATAAATGAATAATTATAAAAGTGAAAAAAACTATTTTGATTAGCTGACACAAAATGGTTGATTGGTCTCATCTGCTCCTTGTGCGCTCCAACAGCTGATTCCATCAATAATATTATAGTTGTCATTAAGCCAGCCTTTAGATGATGTTATTGATACCAAAAGAGACAATAGATGCTTTATATCAGCTATTAGTAGGTTACATCAATTACAAAAAACAGTAGATACCGCCTAACTATTTTTGCACCAATTATATTCTCACTTATCAGCGTTTTTTATGCTTCAGCTTTCCTTATGATATTAATTTTCTGGAACAGATGAGTGAATGTTGATACAGTAGTGTCCAATGTTCATTTTTCAATAAATTCATTGTTTCAATATCTTCTGGGTACATCTACTTCTTTTACGTTCTCTGCGTTCTCTCTTTTACGTTCATCTTCTCTCATTGTTCTCTTATCCTTGTTTCACCTTTCATCTTCTACTTTCTTCTTTCTCCTCTCTTCTTCTTCCTTTCCTGTACTTTCTTCTCCCCTTATCCTTTTCTGTTCTTTATTCCCCCTCGGGTTCGTTCTTCTCTCTTATTTCTCCTTAGTCTTCGCCTCTTTTTCCTCTCCAATTTTTTATTCACCCTCATTCATTTCCTGTTATTTCGTTCCTCTTTTCACTTTCTCTTTTTCTCTCTCATTCCTTCCTTCCCTCTTCTTATCTCTTTTCCACTACCCAACAATTTAAAAAAGTAACATTGAAAAGTTGACTGCGAAACAGTAACATCGTCCAATACCAGAAGGTAAATTCATTCCAGGTGGAAAGCAGGTCGATGAATTATTAATAATCGGAAAAACAGGTGTGCGCGCGCGGCGGAAAAACTGTTCCATTCGGTAATAGAATTTCCCGGCACCGGTGATCGGCAACAGTTTTCCGTTTACGTTTCTACAGCGGAAAATTTTGAGGAAAATTATCTCGAATTTACTTGACCCGTAAATTCAGTGTCTTAACATCTGGATGCTTATCCAAACATAGACAATATAAAAAAATACCGCTGGTCTCATGAAAAAGTTAAATTATTATGAAATGAGGAATAATTCATCGTTTAACCTTCATAGTTCCTAATGTTAACCTTATTTTCAACGTAATTGTTCTGTAGCTTTAATTCTGGCATACGCGTGGTGAAACAAAACAGTTTTGATGGTCAGAAAACAGTTATTCAGATAAGTGTACTTCTTAAAACTGTACTATAAGAGTCATTGTATAGCTAACGCCAAGAAATTAGAAAATAGGCGGTTTCGTCTGCTCCTTGTGCGCTTCAACAGCTAATGTTGTCAAATTTTTTGCCATATAGCTACAAGAACATTTTTTCAAACGGGAAGTTTTGTGAAAAAATTTGGTGAATCATTCAATTTGGTGCATCCTATTGCTCTAAATTCAAAAATTGTATAATATACGATTTTTCTCCTCGACTATAAATTCTTGTGAACGTGAAGCAAAGAAATATAACCTAGTTTCGAACTTATTATTTATCAAAATTTGGTATAAAGACGTTTTGGACGTTAATCTGTCTTTTTAGCCAATAAGTTTATTATTTTTTGTAAATGGATAAATAAATAAATATACTTGTATCAAATATGACAATACGCATTGACAACAAATATTACTCAATAGAGCTTCAACAGCTGATATTGACAATTAGAATTCTCATTTATCTAGACATCGGTGATGCTTATTATTTATCTCTCATTAATTACTCTTTTGACTTCAAAAGAGATAATAGATGCATCATATCAGCTGTTAGTAGGGACAGACGAACCCACCTAATTTCATGGCATCTGCTTTACTAACTGGAATACGGCCGACAATGTTTGAAATCTATACTCGCTTCTGATTGGCCGTTGCTTAGCAACGTCAGAGGGCTGTGATTGGTTATGGGCGGAGCTTAGCCCTGGCCAATGGTGGGAGCAGCACAGCCGTTTCTAGCTATTAGTCTGTCCAAGCAGAGGAGACATTCTGGCAAGATTAGAAAATGACTACATCTCGGTTAATATTTGTTCAAAAAACATAAATTTGTTCTCAAATTGTAGGAAACATTCTAGACTGCAACAATTTGAGACCAAATTAAACCAATATTTATTGAGCTAAAGTCGGAATATCAATTCTATCGAATGTCTCAGGTTATATAGCTGATCGGAATGCTGGTTTACAGCACTGGCGGCTCGTACCCATGAAACAGGTGAAGTGCCCGTATCTCTCACTATACAGCAGTTCACCTGTTTCGTGGGCACGAGCCGCCAGTGGTTTACAGCTGTTTTTGACTGCAAGTTTCACCATCAACCCACAGTTTTTGACTGTCACAGTCCAAACTGACAGTGGATGTAGACCTAAAGACTTGAATATTGCAATTGAATGGTTATGCTCAAATATCGGATAAAGCTGTTACGAACAAGAAGCACAGATATTGAAAGCAGTATATCACTCAACTATAGAATGAAGACCAAGTTATTTGAAGTTTATGAGAACACTTGACATCAAGACAAGGGTTCATAATCACAGATTTCCTCTTCTCTTCTTCTTCTTCTTCTTCTTCTTCTTCTTCTTCTTCTTCTTCTTCTTCTTCTTCTTCTTCTTCTTCTTCTTCTTCTTCTTCTTCTTCTCCTCCTTCTTGTTCTTCACTCCGCCTTCGAATTGCAACTTGTGCCTGAGAGTTATGAGCTAATTCAACTCTTGTCAAGTGAGTGGAACTCTTGGTGTGCATTGGAACACTCTGTACCAGATTCGTCTTGTCTACTCTTCAAACAAGCTGCAATCAAACTTCCTTCATTACACAGTTTTGATCTGTTCCTTCATTCCACAGTTCTGATCTGTTCCTTCATTCCACCGTACTTCCATAGCTTCACTACACTGATCGGCTTCTTCCTCTTTCTTTTATTCAGAAAGTCCACTGGCGGCTCGTACCCACGAAACAGGTGAAGTGTTGTACAGTAAAAGATACGGGCACTTCACCTATTACGTGGGCACGAGCCGACAGTGTCAGAAACACTGTTTCATATAATTTCTATGTAACACAGTGAAATGTTGCTATGGAACTTATTAAAATTTTTCATTAGATTCTTTACTTACAGCACGCATTTTTTACTGTATAGCACTTCACCTCTCTCGTGGGCACGAGCCGCCAGTGTAAGGGATACATAACAGTAAAATGATCCAATAAAACAAGGTAAAATATTGCATGAGAAACAGTGAAATGTCGCCATTTGCAATGAACATGACAGAGACAGAGGTAACAAATTGATGGACACTTCACACTGTACGACTGACGTGTACTAGAGAGGATTCAGTTCCCGATTTACTGTTTGAGTGAATTAGTGTGTGCGAGCTACGAGTACATGCTAAATGGAGATTATAGTCTGTCCAAGCAAAGAAGACCCTCTGGCTGGATGGGAAAATGACTCAGGCTCAATCAATATTGGTTCAAAAATTATCAATTTGATCTCAAATTGAAGAAAATAATTTGATCTACTGTTAAGACCACATTTATAATTCTTGAACAAATATTGACCAAGCTGGAGTCATTTTCCTTTCTTGCCAGAGGGTCTTCTTTGCTTGGACGGACTATAGCAGATGTGCCATAAGACAGATAGATACAGGAAGAAAGAGCTATGTAGATGAGGAAGAGGAGGAAGAGGAGGAGGAGGAGGAAGAGGAGGGATAGGAATAGGAGGAGGAGGAAGAGGAGGAGGAGGAGGAGGAAGAGTAAGAGGAGTAAAAGAAGGAGATGGATGAGAAGGAGAGGAGTAGAGAAGCATGAGGTGAAGGAGATTGATAGAAGAGTGGTGCGTAAAAAATAAGGTTGAAAGCGGGGAAAGGAATGAATGAGAGTATGAGAATGAGTTAGTGGAAGAAGGGAAGAACAAGAATAGAATAGAGAAAATTGTGAAGAAAGCGGTGAAAAAGAACGTGAAAAAAGGGAAAAGAAGAAGAGTGATGATTAAGGTATGGAAGAGAAGTGGAAAAATGTAAAAGAGACCAATAAATACAAAGAGTAGAAGAATTGTGAAAGGAGGGGGAGGAGAAGGAATAGTATAGAAGAAAACTAAGTGAGAGAAACAAGAGAAAGGCTGCTAATTGAAGAAGGTAAATAGGAAGGTACAGTTTGAATAGGTGGGAAAATATTAACAAAAGTGAGAGGAGAAGAAAAAGGAGGAGGAAAAGGAGAAGAATCAGTAAGAGAAGGATGCGGAGGAGAAGAAGAAGAAGAAGAAGAAGAAGAAGAAGAAGAAGAAGAAGAAGAAGAAGAAGAAGAAGAAGTAGAAGAAAGAAAAGTAAATAAGGAAAACAAATAATAAAAGTTTGATTATCTGTAGAGAGGGGTTAAACTCAGGTATAGTTAGGGAAGGTGGGAAAGTATGAACAAAAGTAGGAAGAGAAGAAGCACTCGAAGAAGAATGAGGAGGAAAAAGGAGAAGTAGGAAGAGGAGAAGATAATAAATCTGCGACAAGACAACATCAGGTGAAGGTAGTTGTCATATTAGTGGATGAAAGTGGAAGGAGTGGAGGGAGAAGCAGTGATAGGAAGAAGAAGAGGAGGAGTAGGATGAAGAAGAAGAAGAGGAGTAGGAGGAGAAGATAATAAAGCAGATACGAGACAACATGAGGTGAAGGTAGTTGTCATGTTAGTGTATGGAGTAGAGCTTACTAAGTCCCCGCCCTAAGCCCGGATTAGGTACTTCGTCATCCGACAAGCATAGACTCAAACACACATCACTGTTGTGTACCACTTTCCCTCAGTTTCAGCCCACTCTATACTCCTAGTCTGTCCAAGCAAAGAAGACATTCCGGCAAGATGGGAAAATTACTCCAGCTCGGTCGATATTAGTCCAAAAATGATCTATTCGGTCTCAACTTGTAGATCAGAATGTTTCTAATAATTTGAGACCAAATTGATTATTTTTAAACCAATATTGACCGAGATGGAGTCGTTTTTTCATCTTGCCAGAATGTCTTCTCTGATTGTACAGACTTTATCTGTCTATTCATCTAAACCCCAAACTCTAAAAGAGATTTGCAACAAGAGCACCTTTTAGTTTAAGCCGGGGCGATTAAGAGAATAAATAACCAGCACTGTCAAACATGAGTTCATTGGGTACTTTTTCAAAAGTTCTTCGAAATTATTGTATCTGTCTGTCCATTACTTTTCCCAATAGATCAGTTCGATGACATATGGGACAGATCCCAATAGATCTGTCATATCCAGCTAACGAGAGAACATTGGGTAGTTTCAAAAATTATTAATCTGCTCTCAAATTGTAGGAAACCATTTGACCTACTATCAAGACCACATTTATGATATTAGTAAAGCTGGTTAGTGAGTAATTATTTACATTCCTGAACAAATATTGACCAAACTGGAGTCATTCTCCCATCTTGCCAGAGGGTCTTCTTTGCTTGGACAGCTTATACCACAATATGAATAATATCACCTTCACAAACACTAAAAAATTGATGCATTACTCTGTCTATCTGCCTCTATCTATATTAATAATGATTGTAATATTTATTTTTATAATCTCTATAGAAATTATTTCCTTGTTTCGCAGATAGCAGCTGGTGGAGCTCCCTAGCGGATCGTATCCAAGCGGCCCTGGTCGACATCCTCCCCACGACGAGCGTCTTCCGTCTCCCCGTCGACGACTTCGACGACGAGGAGAACCCTGACTGGCGCGAATCGCCCTCCCTGCCACTGGCACTCTTTCAGGACAAAGGTATTTTAACATTAATGAGGAGGACCCGAGTTCGATTCATGAACGGGGAACAATTCTTTGACCTCAGCAAAATTACATAGCTTAGATATTCAATCACAAGATAGTCTGGTCAAACAAATAAGACATTCTGGCAAGATGGGGAAACGACCCCAGCTCGGTCAATATTGGTTCAAACATTATAAATTTGGTTGAACACTATTTTCAACAATTTAAGACCAAATTAACTATGTATTATTATTGAAGACATATTGATCGAACTGGAGTAATTTTCCCATCTTGCCAGAATGTCTTCTTCGCTTGGACAGGCTATATTGTGGGCCTCTATCCTTGTATATAACTATAAATATAACTATTATAACTATAATATAACTATTCATAGTTTTGGTTAGATAAACTATTATACACAAGAATGTAAGGTTTACTCAATCTCAGATTGTAAAGAATAAATAATGCCCAGAGGGGTTTTGAGGTACACATTTCAAAATAATAAATCTCGCAGATGGTATAGTCTATTCAAGCAAAGAAGACCCTCTGGCAAGATGGAGAATGACTCAAGCTCGGTCAATATTGGTTCAAAAATTATCAAATTGTAGAAAGAATTTGATCTACTATGAGAACCACATTTATAATTCTTGAACAAATACTGACCAAGCTGGAGTCATTTTCCCATCTTGCCAGAGGCTCTTCTTTGCTTGGTCAGACTATACCGTGGCTCAATAATTGAGTTTAATGGATGGAAAATTCGAATTAATAACTTTGCCTTCAATAATAGGTAATAATTGTAATTCTTTGGGGGCAAACTGTTTTGTTCACACTCATTATAGGTACGATTATTGAGGGGAATTATTACATTTATAGTAGTGGAAAATTATATTGTGATTACACTGGCGGCTCGTACCCACAAAACAGGTGAAGTGCTCGTATCTTTTACTGTACAGCACTTCACCTATTCCGTGGGCACGAGCCGCCAGTGTTGTGATAGTACTATTCCGTCTGGCAACACGAGATAAGAACAAGTAGTTCCCTATTCTCATTAACGGAACTTTCAAATTGAATTGTCAGGGCTCTATCAAATCTCCTCCTCCTCCTCCTCCTTCTTCTTTTTTTTCTTCTTCTTCTTCTTCTCACTTTCCTTTCTCTCCTTTTTTTCTTCTCCACCTTCCCTACTATCACATTCTCAAGTCTCACCATTCTCATTCTCACTATCACCATTCTCAAGAAGTGAAAACTTTACTGCGAAGGTGAGCCACCCAGAATGCATTGTGGTGAAAAGTTGATAAGGGATGATCAACCTCCTTCTTCTTCTTCTTCTTCTTCTTCTTCTTCTTCTTCTTCTTCTTCTTCTTCTTCTTCTTCTCCTTTCTAGTCTTCTTCATCCTCTCCCTTTTCTCCTTATTCTTTCTTCCTTCCTTTACCTATCCTCCTCCTTTCCCAACATGCAGCTACAATTACTACAGAAGCCTTTTGTCAGACCCTACAGCACTACAAGTTCTACATTATAACATTGTTCCTTACCACTTTACCAATACCGCTTTACAACTACTACTCAAATTTCTTTCTTTTCTTCTTCTTCTTCTTCTTCTACTCTTTCTCTTTTTACTTCATCTTCTTTTCCTCCATCTTTACCTTTTTACACCTCCTTCAACCCAGACTACAGAAGGAAAGATTCATAGTCTGTCCAAGAAAAGAAGACATTCTGGCAAGATGGGAAAATGACTCCAGATCGATCAATAGGGGTTAGAAAATAGAACATTTGGTCTTAAATTGTAGATCAGAATGTTTTCTACAGTTTGAAAACAAATTGATAATTTTTGAAGGAATATTGACAGAGCTGGAGTCATTTCCGATCTTGCCAGAATGTCTTCTTTGCTTGTACAGACTATACCTACTCTGGTGTTTCTGGAACGCTTAGGACGATATTAAGACAACCAATAAAAAGCAGGCATAAAAGCTTAATCTGCCATCTGCACTCTATACACAGTACCATTACTATGTATATAACTGTTCTATGTACAGAGTGTGACAAGCTATATATATACATGGTGATATACATCAATTCAATATCTATATGATAGCCTCTATAGCCCATTTATCCACTATTGCCGAGTGATGACTATATAGTTGTGTACTATATTCTGAGTGTGAAAAGGTATATAGGCCTACAACAGCTATGTATAGTCTGTCCAAGCAAAGAAGACCCTCTGGCAAGATGGGAGAATGACTCCAGCTTGTTCAATATTGGTTAAAAAATATTATCAGGTTGATCTCAAATTGTAGGAAACAATTTGATCTACAATTATAATTATTACTCAACATTTATAATTCTTGGATAAATATTGACCAAGCTGGAGTCAGTTTCCCATCGGGTCTCCTTTGCTTGGACAGACTTTACTATGATGGACGCATGGTAATCTGTCCAATCAGAGAAGACATTCTGGCGAGAAGAGAAAATGACTCCTGCTCGGTCTATATTTCTTAAAAAATTATTAATTTGGTTTAAAACTGTAGAAATGATTATTCTATACAATTAGAGATCAAATTCTAGATTCTGAAGCATTATTGACCTAATGATAAATAATAAGACAGATATTGTCAATACCACTAGTTTATTTTAGTTGTTTAGTTTATTTTACTAGTTTATTATCAACTAGTGATTAGTTGTTAGTTTATTTTACTAGTTTATTATAAACTAGTGGTATTGACAATATCTGTCTTATTATTCCTCATTATGGAAAAATACTACAATATCTCATCAAATACAATTAATATTGACCTAGCTGAAGTAATTTTACCATCTTACCAGAATGTTTTCTTTACTCAACCAGAATTTACTGCACTATACACAGATTGTTACAATCCATAGGTCTTTGGATACCTATGTATGATGTGATAGTACAGTACTATATACAGAGTGTCCTGGAATTACGATGCAGCCTTTTATGACTCTCTGGTTGCATTTACGTGTCGTTAGGAATGGAAAAAGACAATAAAGGTTCTGGTGAATCACTGGCGGCTCGTGCCCACGGAACAGGTGAAGTGCTGTATAGTAAAAGATACGGGCACTTCACCTTTTTGGTGGGTACGAGCCGCCAGTGTGGTGAATGTTTCCAGGTGCTCAGAATGAAGATTTGCCGAAGAATCTATTAATGTTTTAGAGCATATAACATTGTTTTTCTTCGATAATAAGAATTTTCAAGGTAGTAAGAGCTATAGAGACTTTAGAATCAGTACAGCCTCTGTGCCTGTAGTAAAGGCTGTGCCTGTTTCTTCCCTATCATCACTGTGTCTCCAAATGATTGAAATAATACAGGGTTCGCCAATGAAGTGGGACGATTTGAATGAGTAACAAATTGTTTAAAAAATTGTATTTTTGTAATTTTTTCATCGTAAATATTGAGTAGAAATGTAGCCATTTAGTGTAAAATAATTGAAAAATCATTCTTTTAATATAATAATCTTCAAAATATCCTTCATTGGAATCTATGCACTTTTGCAGCCGGGCCTGGAAGATTCCCGTGACATTTCGCAGCATATATATTTGTTTATTAATAATATATATATATATATTTTAAATAACAATAATTTTATTTATCCAACACACTAAAGTTTTTAATTTTACAATTGAATATGAGTAATATTGAGTGGTATTCCTCCAATCTCATCTCGAATCCGTTGTCTTAGAACTGGGATAGTTCTGGGTGGATCGCTTTGTAAAACTCTCGTTTTCAAGTAGCCCCATAGAAAAAAGTCACAGGTTGATGAATCTGGAGAGCAAGGGGGCCAAGGGATATCACCGTTTCGAGAAATGACGCGGCTTGGAAACAAAACATTCACAGCATTCACGGCAATTCTCGCAGTGTGGCTTGGTGCCTCATATTAATGGAAAACGGGCGAGTTCTGGTATAAGAAAGTGATGAATCATTCCGATGTAACGCACAAAGTTGAAAGTCACAGAAAATCTACCAGTTACTTTATGCCCGGTTGCAAAAGTCCATAGATTCCTATGAAGGACATTTGGAAGATGTTATAAACAAAAAAAAAAAGATTTTTGACTTATTGTACACTAAATGGCTACAGTCTACTTTCTATTTATGTTAAAATAATAACTAAAATACAATTTTTCAAACAACCTGTTGCTTATTCAAATCGTCCTACTTCATTGGCGAACCCTGTAGTTTCTTATTCTATGTACATCCTACTTAAACGTCTGATGATAGCCCAATTATTATGATAAATTGCATTATCAACTTACACTTTAAAAACAGTATGTAACCAACTTAATTTGAGTGTGACTGCTTAACAAAGTAGAAAGCATTGCTGCTCATGAGATCCAGTGAATTTATAGGTAATCTTGGTTGGAATAAATTCAACTCCAGGTCCCATTGAATCTTATATTTTCAAAAATTAAATTGAATTAATGTAAATAGACTAAGATCAAAAAAATTTTGTGGAACGATATTGATTGCTTGTACTATCTTTATTTTGTGAAACAAATGTTACCATAGGCGAGAGCTTTGTAAATATTATGAATAAAATTTCCACTAAATTATGAAAATTTGACACTCAATGGTTACATAGTGTCTATGTAGTATGTGATAAAAGACTGTGACTTTACTCGTTTCCTTCGAGTGATAATAAGACGTTGTTTCATCGTTTTCTCGGTCTCATAATAATTTGTTTCCATTTTCAGCAGTGGACGTGATAGTGGTGTGCGGTTCGCACCTTCTACCTCGGCTGCCCAAAGGTCTGCCTCCCGAGGCTGAGGTGCTCGTCACCAGGGTGGATCAACTGCAAATGGACGCCCTTTCCGGCATAGGGCTGTTGTTGCTTTTCGACAGACCCTGTATCAATCGCACACAGGTTAGTTCCATTTATAAGTGAGACAAAATAATTGTTGTAAAGGGGTTCTGATTGAATACTGTCATAGCTTCCTTTCATATTAACCTTATATTGTTAGTCCTTGAAACCTTAGAGTTCAATCCTGAAAACCTATAGAAAAAATTATAAGGTTAATCTATTATATCGTTCAAAAACTGTGTTGTCTAGTTTTAACTGTTTTATTGAATAGAATTGACTTAAAACATAAGAACTTAGTTCATTAGACAGTTCACTCTGCAATGAAGTCTGAAGTAAGAATGAATTCGTTTAATTTTCATTCAAAATACTGGAATTGAATGGATAGTTAGGCAATAGCAATTGTTATGAGCTACGGGTTGTTCATCGAAAATGACTGGGCTACTTGTTTTAATCGATTTATTAGAATATGCGTTATAAGAAATTATGCATGAAAACCCTTTCAAAACAACTCAGTCGAATGTCAATATCTTAGTTATTATATGAAGAGAATATTTTGAAAACTTTGATAATAGATGAATGACATGGAAATATCCTATTACCGTGGAATTATACCAGCCATAGGCATATGCAATGCATATGATCATAGTTAAATATTGTAATAGTTGATTCATTACCAACTATACACCGTCCACGGAGTCTAAAGACAAAAGCCACTCCCCCAGAGGTTCTGGCGTCATGATCCACTCAATTTACAAGCGATCGTATTTGCAATAGTAGAATTGATAAAAATCATTATCTTAATTGAGTCATATTTTAAATAAAAGAGAACAACATTCTTCAACCCCAGAACTGGTCCTTTTACAATTATTAATACAAACGAACAAAAAAAGGTCATGTCATGAAAATAACTAAAACACGAATTTTCACAACAAAAAGTACAAGAATTTTGAATTTTCATATCTGTTTACAATAGAGTTTCAATAGAAAAAACTCTTCAAATATATTTTTAAAAGTTTTATCCTAAAATTTACACGAATAATATTATTATTATTTATCTTAAAAGTGATTATTTGGAGCCCCAATATTCTTCACTCAATATCCAATAATTTCATTTCGAATTTTCCCAGTCCCTCCACTGCTGGCTAGAGCGCTCGCTGCGTGCGGTCAAAGCCTCCCTGGACCCATCCGCCGCCTCCATCCCGGACAAGGTGCTGCCCCCGAGGGACTATCGCCGCCCCCACTCACTCTACCGGGTGGTCAATGAGTGCGGTACACGCAGCTGCCATGCTCAGCACAGGCAACTCAAGGAGATCTACAGCTTTGATACGGCTTTCAGGTGAGGAGGATACTGTATCAACTCTTTTGTAACATCATCATAGTGTATCAAGTCTTATGTATCATACTGAATCAAAGATATGAAGAATTAATAAAAGGTATAGTCTGTCCAAGCAAAGAAGAGCCTCTCGCAAGATGGGAAAATGACTCTAGCTCGGTCAATATTTGTTCAATAAATATGGTCTTAATAGTAGATCAAAATTTTTCCTACAATTTGAGACCAAATCAAACCTTTTTGAACAAATATTGACTAAGCTGGAGTCATTCTCCCATCTTGCCAGAGGGTGTTCTTTGCTTGGACAGAATATAATATTATTTTGCCGTCGAGCTTAACTGAAACAAATTTGATCTTAACTGAATTGGGCCAAGTGAATAAAAACAAGTAAATACTACGTAGGCTACTACGGTCTGTCTAGTAAAGTCTTTACTACCTAGTAAACGTACGTTAAGGTACGATTCCCAAGCGGCAGTTCGAGCCCACTAGATTCGCTGCCACAGCTGCCCAGCTCTAGCTGCGCTGCTCTAGCCATCACAACTCTATTCACATAGCTATAGGCTTTAATAGATCGAAGTGTACTCTGTTATTGGGGCTACAAATGTATACTAAATCAATAAACAATAGTGAAATTCACTTGAAAATGACTTGAAAAGGGTTAATTTCATATGATTCATGGGAATCGTACCTTTAGGATGTACATAATTGAAAGTTTGGCAATTCGTCTCCTTCTTGTTGGCTCCAACACCTGATATTTATTTATTTTCCATTTTTAAGTTTACAACAAGGAGGTTCATTGAACCACCTTGGCTTACAATGATACAATAGATGAAACTGGCATTCGTGCATTCGGGTCATTATATTTATTTTTCCCACTAAAAATCTGCAAACATATTTTAATTTTCATTGATCGGAATACAGGTTCAAGACCATTTGGATGTCTCATACAGCTGTTTAAACTGTCCGACTGGCGGCTCGTGCCCACAAAACAGTTGAAGTGCCCGTATCTTTTACTGTACAGCACAGTGACAGTGTCACAGTCTGAACTGTCAGTGGATGTAGAAACTATGGGCCTAGGTCATAGTTCAGACTTTTTTCTGGATGGAAGCATTATTTTTACAATATTTTCATTTCATTTAAAACTAGAATTCTACTATACGTAGGAGCATTTTCCAGATAGGAGCATTATCCTTACAATATTGTCATTCCATTTCAAATTATATTTATACTATGTGTAGTGAATGAATATTCTACAATTATTTGTGAATGAATAAACTTTCAATAATTCAATTTTTCAGTAATTACTCTACTTATAATTAACCGTATCATTTGTCCGGACTGTTTCCATCTTGTAACGTTTGCATGAATTGGAAAGAAGCAAGTCTATGCCAATGATTAATTGGGGAGGGGCTTGTCTAGGCCAATGACAGACGTTCGCTGTGATTGGCTCAATCAACTACCAATAGCGTTGCTTGACCAATAGTATGCTAACTGCTGCTCCTCACTCTAAGTCTTAGTTCAAAAGCAATATTTATAATGTTGTAGTAATCGAAACAGATATAATATGTCGATTTTTAATAAATCTTTGGTTTGACGATATAATACAGTATGATATATAATATAGAATAATAAATAATATAATAGCCTATAATGTAAAATAATTTTATATCTTGTATTTTGATTCAATAAGAATGAATTATTCAAAAATTATTCTAATTCTTTTACAAAGATTATTCTGATAAACAATTCATTCTAGAATTAATTTAATAAAAGACAGTTCATTCAAATTATGTTTTTCATTCAATATTTAACACATAGGAATGCTGTAATTATAGGATTATCTTTGGTCTGAATCTTGTATGATTGATAAATGAATAAGAAATATTTATACACATATTTTCCCCAGATGAAATATCCCACTATCTCTGTGGAAACGGGATAGTTTTGCATTTGAATGAATAAGAATTGATATTTTGATACTTTTTGAAATAGTCCTACTTTCAAGATCGATCTACTACTTAACTTGATGTATGGGAAGCCAAGCCGTAAAAAGAACTTCACATTGAGCTTAGGGGACTTGGCGGACAAGGACTTTATTTACTTTGCGAGACAATTTATTAAGTCACTTCGTGAGAGACAATTCAGCGTCAAAAGATTGACGATATGAACGTTTGTTCTTATAGAAGAGAAAGAAGAATATAATAAAAGAGAACAAAAAGAAGGATGGAGTGGAAGGGGAGGTAGGACATAAGGAGGATGGAGAAGAAGAAGAGGATGAAGGTGAAGAGAAGGCATTAAATTGGGAGGAAGAGGAGACGATAAAGTAAAAGAAAGAAAAGAAGGTAGAGGTGAGAACGAAGGAGTAATTTTATGGGGAGAAAGAGATTACGAAAAAAGAACAAAAAGGTGAAAATATAAAGGAAGAACAAAGAAGAGATGAGAAATGGGAAGGAAAGGATACGAAAAAGGAGGAGGGGAAAGAGAAGAGCTCCTTGTTCTTCTCTTTTTTCTTGTACTTTTTCTAAATGAAGAATGAGAAGATATAAAATACAATGAAGAGAAAGAGGACACGATAAAGATAAATAATGAGAATATGAAGAAGAAGTGGGGAAGAAAGAAGAGAAGGAACTGGATGGTAGAAAAGGATGCAATAAAGTAGAAGAGGGGAGAACGGAGAAGAGGAGAAATTGATTAGGGAGCGAAAGGAGACGATAAAAGAAAAAAATGAAGAAGGAGGAGATAGCGAAGAAGAAAAATAACTAGATGGGCAGAAAGTGAATACGATAAAGGAAGAGAAAAATGGAATAAGAAGAGATGGAACTGGGGATGAAAAGAAGAAGGACACGTATAAAGGAGAGGAAGGAAAGAACAAAGAAGAGAAAGAACTGGTGGAGGGAGAAAGAACACGATTGAGAAGAAGAAGGAAAATAAAATAATACGAATAAAAAATGAGGAGTAGAGGGAGAAGGGAGGAGAGAAGAAGAAGAGAAAGAAGAAGAAGAAGAAGAAGAAGAAGAAGAAGAAGAAGATTAAGAAGAAGAAGAAGAAGAAGAAAGAAGAAGACGTCGGGAAGGAATTGAATCAAGAAAAAGAGAGTAAGACCGAAGAAGAGAAGGAATTGAATGAAGAAAAAGACTGTTAGATCGAAGAAGAGAAGAAAAAGGCTACGATAAAGGAGAAGAATGAAGGAAAGAAGGACTCACTGCTCCTTGAAAACGAACGACGTTTCTCACGGAAAAAGCAAGAATTAAGGGGAAAAGAAGAACGAAGTCTAGTAGAGTTTGTTATTTATAACCTAACATTTAGGTTTCAATGGACTGAGACACTCTGAGAAAATTGGCAGATCGATTGGCTGGTATTTGTCTTGCGAGAAAATAACTCTATTGGGTTGACTTTGAGTAACCCTACTAATAAAGTTGTCAGCAATGAAGTCTATAATTCCAAGAGTATCTTATTTTGGTTTGACAGTTTTTCACGATATATTATTCTCATGAAAATGGAGTGGATCATGAAATTTTCAATGAAGATTTGGATTGTCACATTTTTACAACTAGCCGACAAGCTCGCTTTGCTCGCTTTATCCATCTGGGCACCCGGCAGTGTCAGCAATGCCAGCAATGACATGATCTGAGAATTCTTCAAATTAGTTATTTTATTACTTCAGCTCAGGTCTAGGCCTTTCATGGGCTGTTGAATCATTGACATACATACTAAATGGCCTCAGTGCAACCTGGGTATGTGATTTGAATGTATTCAGTTCAGTCTTTTCAGTAGAATCTGCAAAAATACAAAGAAACCCTTGAATACAGGGTTAATTTAAGAACGGTATGAATCACAAAATTTCTTGGCCTAGCCTGAACCTGTCTACCAAATTTCAACATTTCCTGCCAATCGATTCACGAAAAAAATTCAAGAAAAAACTATAAAACAGGCAAATATTGGGTGCATCCTTGGGAAGTTTCAAAAAGCCGTATTTAGTGCACCTTTGCCTGCCAAATTTGAACGCATTTGGTTCAATAGATTTTTGGTACACTTGATAGAAACTAGCCAGTTTCGATCTTCTTGACAGGCTTTGAAACCTTTCATTTTACACTCTAGTGCGGAATAAACGGCTGATGTTTGGGCCTTATAGCCGTACAAGATAGGAAAAATCAGCTGTCAACAAAATTTTCCGTTGACTTGTCAGCGCATTCCATGCAAATTGGTCGACTGAACAGGAAAGTCGACTATTTCAAACATTTCCAGGTGATTGCATCAGACGATTTAAGGGCCGGTTTCTCAGCAGCAGATTATTCTCTTTAAGCAATAATTTTTGTTCCAAATTGTTCCTCACCTAACCTCTTGTTTTGATTGGGAATTGATTTTAGCGACTGATATCTTACGTGGAAACTTGGAATTAGAATCCTGAATTTATTTTAAAACAAAAAACGGTACTACCAATACGGAATTCAGAAAGTTGAATTCGTATTTCGTATTTATAAAAACTTTTCATCTGATTCTAATCAGCCTTCCAAGTGTACCAAAAACACAAATACACAACACGTTTCAAAAACGTTCGCGACGTCGCGAATACTCCAACCTTTCCAGCCTCAGCTGATCGCTTCGGCTGTAAAGCTCCGTATTCTTGACGTCGCAAAACGGCGTTTTCAAAACTAGTGGTGTAATATACTATTTCAATATTGTATGTATGTCTTGCTCAACAGCCCAAGAAGGGCCTAGGCCTACCATTTTTAATATTACTTTACATGAATCATTCAGTCAATTCCATTTTTCTTTTAAAAATACAGATTTTTCGAAATCAACCTCATGAAAAGAGACTTCTACAACGCCAAATACTAGTACTGAATAATAGAATTCATATCAGGAATATCATTCAAACATACAGAGTGAGAGAATAAAGTATTACAAGATATTGAAAGTAAAGGAATTCCATGATCTTGCTGATCCATTCAAAATATATAATAAATGAAAAGACAAGACGTGGTCAAACCACTGATTTATTAAAAATGAGAAGTTAATAATGAATAGTCATTATCTCTTTTTTTAAATAAATCAGTGGTTTGACAACGTCTTGTCTTTTCATCTAATATGGATAACTACCACAATATCACCTTCACAACAACTCAAAAAGCAAAATAGATTACTTTCAATGGATAAGAAAATGATATCCAACCGAAATTACAATATTAATTAATTATCTATGAGCTCTGCAACCGTTTACACAAATGTGGAATACATTACAATTGATAAAAATAATCTTCAAAGTCTTCAATTAGTGAAAACAATCTCAAATTGTTTTCCCAAAGGTATTAAATACTCATAACAATTTCACTTCACCTCGGAAATTGACTTTCCAATTTCAATGCAGATGAAAGCCGGGAATTGGTTATTTCAGTGAAGGGCTCTTTGCGGCTTCGGCACAAAGGGATTACGGAATTGAGCCCGGCGCTCTGTTTCCGACCCGTTAAAGATTCATTTTCCGCTATCCCATCGCGTCTTTCTGACACGATGAGAAGGGGAAAGAAGTCTGAAAGATAATAAAATGAGTTGGGATAAGAGGGAGAAGAGAATAAGGAAAGGGAAAAGGACAATAAAGAAGCAAGAAAGGAGAGAAAAGGAAAGTGTTTATCAGGCTCAGAAGGCGTTAAAATGTAACGAGGTTGTTCTATATAAGTGAATTACTTGGATGGTGGAAAATCTTAGGAGGATTCATTCTGTTGGTAAAAAGCTTCAAAAAGGATTAGACCTGTTTTCTAATATCTGATGAATAATTTTGAAAGCAAAAAGACGGATTCGAGTTCAAAGGGGTCAAATTAATTAAGTCTTACATTTTTTGGCTTTGATTGTTACTTTCACAGGAAATAAAATTAAACTGAATTTTTTACGAAATAAAAGGTTTCGTATTCAAAAGATCTTAATCAAGAGTTTTCTGGAAGATGGTGTCAATTTCATGTAATTTGATTAATTTCAAGAATGAAAAAAATAAGGAATTGAACAACGAGATTAGTGTAAAATTGAGCACATAACTCTTCTTGCTAGATCTGTTTGACGGCATTATTTTCCCCGTAAAGTTTTATTGAGATTCTCGCAATTTACCGTATGGTGTGTATATATCTGTGTCAAGATAATTAGAATAGAATAATTCTATTCTAATTACCTTGGATGTGTGTATACATGACGAAAAAATTTGAGTTATTATTATTTCTCAGCTTTTTCAGTAAAGTCGGTAAGCTGTCTAAGAGAGTATATCAAAACGAGAGCGAACCCAGCTATATAATTTCGCTCTCAAACTGTTCAGACTGTTCCGACAGAGCTGAGCATCACTGGCGACTCGTGCCCACAAAACAGGTGAAGTGCTGTAGAGTAAAATATACGGGCACTTTACCTGTCTCGTGGGTACGAGCCGCCAGTACTAAGCATTAATTTTCAGCGTCAGCTCTACTAGCAGAGAACATTGAGAGAGGCTGAGACATAGTTTCAATATGCATTGGTATAATCTGTCCAAGCAAAGAAGACCCTCTGTCAAGATGAGAAAATGACTTCGGCTCGGTCAATATTGGTTCAAAAATTATTGATTTGTTCTCAAATTGTATAAAGCATTTTGCTCTACAATTTGAAACAAAATTAATAATTTTTGAACCAATTTTGAGCGAGCTGGAGTCATTTTTCCATCTTGCCAGAGGGTCTTCTTTGGTTGGGCAGAGTATATCAGTGGGACCTGATATTTGTTCTACTTGTAAAATGAAGTACTTCCTACAAAACCTACTTGATTCTTGAGAAAAATAACATGAATTCAACGAAAGCAATACGTGAATTTCATGATTCTCTTCCTAGATTTGTTTGAACCGCCCACTGTGGGAGTGGCATGTCTAGGCCAATGGCAGTCGTTCACTCTGATTGGTCTCTCAGCAGCCAATCATTGAGCTTTCTTTTCTTTCTTCATATTTGGCTTGTCTTTGCTACAGTTTCAGTTTACCACAGATAAGACTGATAATGAATAGAACCCCACAACATGAAGCTTGAATCATTTTTATATGTGAAATTGTAAATAGTAGGCCATCCAGAGAGACTTATTCTTTAAAAAAGAGAAATCTTTTGCCATAAAACAGGAAAAGTCTTTGAATTTTTTGTAATTCTCCTTTCAATTTTTGCAGAACTGGTGGAGATGGTCTAAATGCTGGGAAAGCTACATCACTAGCAGGACGAGGTAAGAGAGTTTCTATTCTATTTACTCTAGATGGAGAATTATTTATTTAATTAATCAATTATCTAATTGATTGTGATATGATTTATCACAGAAAATCAATTATCTTATGAGAGCCATCAATATCCTCTAGAAAATCTGCAGGAAACCAGAAGCTGAGATATGTATTGTGCTCGGATCCTATTAAAAAAGTTCCAATCTGGAATCCATTGTTACGAGATACGATATCCCACTTCTCATAACTTATAAGCACTTCGCTCGAGTTTGGCGAGCCAGATTTCACATGAGA
This sequence comes from Sogatella furcifera, assembly GCA_017141385.1. Taxonomy (NCBI): domain Eukaryota; kingdom Metazoa; phylum Arthropoda; class Insecta; order Hemiptera; family Delphacidae; genus Sogatella; species Sogatella furcifera. The sequence continues at coordinate 1,677,756 of CM029558.1, read as the reverse complement.
GATACTTTCACGAGTTACATATATAATATATATATAATATACACATATACATAAATAGATACATATGAATGGAGGGTCGAAAAGTCACTGGCGGCTCGTGCTCGCGAAACAGGTGAAATGCTGTACAGTAAAAGTTACGGGCACTTCACCTGTTTCGTGGGTACGAGCCGCCAGTGCACAAAGTACACTGTATTATACGAGTATACAGGTATTAAGTTGAAAATTCGGATGACCAGTGAATAGATATTGCATGGATGTGAGATATCTTGCAAAAATGTATTCAGATTTTAGATACAGAGCAAGGTTACATACAATGAACTAATAAGCTTCTGTAAGATAATAATATGTAACCTCAAAGTATGTATTTGATGTTGAGTATGTACTTGCTACGGTTTTCCATTGAGTTTATGATGGTATGGATAATGTAGAAGTAAAATATTGTTCCAATTATATTCACATACAGAAACTTCTTCTATAGTCCGTCCAAGCAAAGAAGACCCTCTGATACGATGAGGAAATGACTCCAGCTCGGTCAATATTAGTTCAAAAATTATTGATTTGATCTCAATCGTAGAAAACATTCTGATCTACAATATGAGACCAAATCTATATTTTTGAACCAATATTGACCGAGCTGGAGTCATTTCCTCATCTTGTCAGAGGGTCTTCTTTGCTCGGACAGACTATATGCGAAGTAAGTCTATGTAAGTCTTCTTCTGTGCGAAACGTTTGGCCACAGACCAACAGCTATAAATGTATTCACATTTATAATTATACAAACGAACTATTGAAAAGCATACACTCGGTAAATGAATTCATATTACGAGAACATTGTTTGTATAGGCTACAATATTATACATGCATTCACTATCCATTGTTGAAACAATATAAAGTATTCACATAAGAAAATTTCAAGTGAGTAACATTATGTTATAAGAAGGAATTCTACGTAGGATGGGGATGAAGAAGAAAGAAAGCAGAGAATGAGAATAGGAGAGGAAAGAGTGGAAGGAGAAGGAAGATACTGTAGTAGAAAAAGAGAAATAAATAAATAATAGAAAAGAGGTGAGAGATTGATGACGGATACAGTGGGAGAAGGAAAAAGAGTGAGATAAAAGGAACATGAGATAAGCCTTGTTCATCTTGAGAAAAAGTTGTTGCAAACGCTAAGTAAAGAAGGAGGAAAAATATTATAGTTGAGAAGAGAGAAAGAGTGAGTGGGAGAGAATGGAAACAAAGAACCAGTATGATTGAGAAAAGATGAAGTTTGGAAGAACAGAAAATTGAATATCGAACCGGCTGTTTGAGTTTCAATGTTGTTTCAATGAGATCATGTTTATGTTTTGCAAACGATACGACCAATTTTCATCTCGGATAAAATTATTATCGCCCAGCTGAAGTTTATGAACTCCATGTTTTCAATTAATTTGTAAACAAACTTCACAATACTCACTTCACACAGATGATTCACCCTTTAGTTTTCAGCACATTTCACCCCTGCTTTACCCAACACAATTTTTTGAAGTGCAATTTTCTATTTTCTTCACAAATTTCTCTAGATTGGATGAAGCTATAGGCAAATGTTCAGCAACAGCACAATTTTTTGATGTGCCAAGAGACACATCATGAATTTCCCTATATACTCTATACACATCATGAGGAAGTATTTCCTATATTTTCTATTCACGATAAATTTGAGACGGAATAAACAAATTCTTTGAGTAAAAGGTGGCGTGTAATGGTAGGTCTTCCTTCTATAAGTGGAAACGTCTGACCACAGACCAATAGCTGTGCAGCTTTCAATCATATTTCAAGACATCAGTCTTGGTAGAGACAAGACTAGTCGGACTGTATCCAATTACAGCTCTAGACAAGAGTCAGCTGTTCGACTGTTTTGCATAGAAGAAGACCCACCATTACACGTACACACACGCAAAAGGTTTGTTTATTTCGTCTCAAGTGATCGTGGATGGACTATAGTAAAATTTATCAAACAGAAAAACAAAGAGTCTAATCTTGAATTAGACCTCTGCACTCAGTTCTTGCATCAACACCTTTTCACGATAACTTGAGATGAAATGGAACTTTCAACTTTTTCTGTAATAGTACGTGTAATATAATTGCTAGGTTTGAGTACGATGCCAATTGGCGAGACGATAATAATTGTCTCCTTGAAATGTACAGGCTGATAAAGTATCTTTAGTTAGTCCAACTCCAAACCATCATATAGGCATGGCTAAATGAAAACTCTGACAAAATCAGCTGACGGTTTCAGAAGACCATTATTATTGTCTCGCCAATTGGCATCGTATAAACCCGGTATAATCATGGGCTAGCTTCCTTAGCCACAGTAAACCATAACCTGGAAACGATGTATAGTGGTGCTGCGAACAGAAGAGCCTTTGGCAACATGTCTGCCATTCACTGCTGCCAGCAGTCCAAATGAAAATTGTTCTAAGCTCAGTACATACAATAACTATTATCAAAAATGTATCGAGGGAATGTTTTCGTAGTCAGGCTGATTTATGGCGAGACACGGCCCTGCCCTGTAGATTAGGTCTATGTACGGTAGGTAATGGCGAAGACTACAAAATCATATTGGAAGTTGCAATGTATGCTTTGTTGATTCAGCCTCTTGGAACTATAATTTAGTGTAAAAGCGTTAGGTTACAAAGAGTTTTCCCTAGAAGTTATAGGTCTGCGCATGCGTAATACACTCTCTCTCCCTCCGCCATCTTGCCAAATGCTCTTCTGTTCGCGGCACCACTATAGCATAGACACATCATAGCATTGGTGTGTGTGTGTGTGCATGTGTGTCGTTAATTTTTTGTCGGGACGGTGTCGTAATCGTTGCTATAAGATACCTCTATTATACTCAATTATACTCTATTATACGATACTCTATATGGTTTTCATGGTACGATACTATTTGGTATTCTCTATGGTTTTTTTACTGCAACAGAAGCCGCTTGTTTTACTTGAAAGTTTTTTTTATTTTGTCTCAAATCATCGTGAATTAGATGATAGAGCATAGGGAGTAATGTTTTGTATTGAATATGCCATATAATGAACCTCTCTGAAAAGACTACATGAAGGGTGAGGCTGATACAATGAAATTTATTTTGGTCTCTTTTTTGAGATAATATTACAAATAATAAACATTTTTATTCACCTGTTTTATGGCGAAGTTTGCCTCGGACGAACTTCTAAAGATGACCAAGAATTTAATCGTTGGTAAAATTTACATCCAATTCTTGAATTCCAAGTAATTCCTTCTTACTTCTTAGGATTCTGTTCGTTGCGAACATTAGTACAGAAATAGCTGCAATAATAAAAAGTAGTCTTTCCAAGCAAAGAAGACATTCTGGAAAGTTGGAAAAATGACTTCATCTCTGTCAATATCGGTTCAAAAATTTTCAATTGAGTCTCAAATTGTAGGAAACATTTCTCCTGATCTATAATTTCCCACCAAATTCATAGATTTTGAATCAACATTGACCGAGCTGGAGTAATTTTCCCCATCTTGCCAAAAAAATGTCTTCTTTGCTTGGACAGATTATAGTATGCAAATATTCGTTTTGACATGCGATGGCATCTAGGTATTATGACAGCTGTACATTTTCCATAGCAGGGTTCGTGTGCAGATTCGCTGATTTTGCAAGTTTGAACGCGATGGCGACCGAATTTGACCTTCGAGTTTATGATGTAGTATAGTTTATAGGTCCGGTCAAGCAAAGAATACATTTAGAAGATGGGAAAATGACTTCAGCTCGGTCAATATTGGTTCAAAAATATAAATTTATCTCAAATTGTAGAAAACATTCTGATCTACAATTTGAGACCGAATCAATATTTTTTGAACCAAATTAGACCGAACTGGAGTCATTTTTCCCATCTTGGCCAGAGGGTCTTCAGTTTGGGAAGACTACAACATGAAGCTGTCCCGTTGTAGTCTCGTCGGTAGGTTCAACTCGATTGTGAAACAGTTGCAATATCTATTTTTAGATCTTCTCTCGCTTACTGACTCTCTTTCTCTCTCACCCCCCTTTCTTCCTCAATCCTGCTCCGTCTCTCTCTTCTCTCTGATCTTTTTTCTTTTACACCTTTATTCCGTCAGTATCCAATCGAACATCTCTTTTCATTTTCCAACCACTGTAGAAAATGAATTGTTATCAGTTAACAAAATTCAACTTTAGCAATCGAAATGTGGATTCATGAGTATTCCCTTGAAACAGTCAAATCGTGTAATTTCGTGAAATCAAAATAGCTTTGAACAAGTGTGATTATAATACATGTACAGTATAGACTCTACAATATGTATGTTTAAAGATGTAAACGGACCGTAACGTCCATAGATTCCCATACCACACACCACAAATTCTCAACATCCGATTTGTTCTTCTTCAAACATTCAACTAAATTCTAACATTTACTTGCAAACACAACATGATGTTTCTCTCGCACACATCATATTATAATTTTTAAGCTCCAATAGATTGAATCTATTCGCTCTAAGAGACGGACGTCCACAAATTGTTGTGTCTGGAACAGGAAAAGAGGTTATTATAATAATAATAATAATTTATAATATTGTTAATTATAGATAATTATTTATTATAATAATTAATTTATTTATAATTTATTTATTGTTATAATTGCGACTTGATATCAAGTATTTTAAGCAAAGGTGATAAGTGGATGATGATAATAAGAGGTTATCAAATGAAAGTAATCGGATGGAGGTTTTGAAGTAGAATGTTAAACGTTTGGTGTTGCAAAAGAAGAAGATAAGATTAAAAATATGAAAATATGAAGATGAGGATTGTGAGCAAGAGTCTGGATTGGAAATAAAATTGAGAAGTGGAAGCGAAAGCGGAGGTGAAGAGAAAAAAAGAAAAAGAAAAAGGAGAGGAAGATAGAGGTGTATTATAATGGATAGGCAAAGGATTGGATTATAAAAAGAGAGAAGTTGGAAGCGAAAGTGAAGGTGAAGAGAAAAGAAGAGAAAAAACAGAAAAAAGAGAGTTCAAAAATGAATTGGTGATCATCGAGCGGTGACATTGCGCTGAAAGGATTTCTCCAATTCGAATTTTCAGAAACGATCAACACCATTTTTCGCAGCAACTGAATCGGAACGAGGACCTTTCAGCCGACCAATCCGTTAGTTATATTCGGGAAAACTGTTCTTTGTTCTCCGGGAAAAATCACTGCGATTTCCCGTAAAGAAAATATCCGAAATTTTCCAAACTCGATCGCTCTGCAATCAAAACAGAATTCGTTGGGTTAGTCATTCTTAGTGAGATATTGAACAGAGAATTTTGTTTTGTGAATAACTTCACATTTCTCTTGTTTTACAACTTGTAACTTGTGACTATTATAAAGCTCTGTACTCTGCGGATTTCTAAAACGCAGTAGTGTTAATGAGTTCAAAATTGTTTTTATAAATTTAAGAGGAACAGTTTTGGGCTATAAAGCCTGTTGTACTCTTTGATGTGAAATAACTAAATAAAGATGAATAAATAATAAAGATGAAAATTGATACAGGAAGTAAGATCGTTGATACGAGACATTCACAATGATCAGGGATCGTCGGCTTATTGGAAATCAGTTGATTAATTATATTTCTCAACTATCATTTTCATTGAACATTTTGAAAGCATTATTCTAACTTGGTTTCAAACTTATTTCTCTATACTATATCAGCTGTCTTCTACTTGAATTCAATCCAGGTTTGAAAGGTTTTCCTCACTTCCTCAATGTTGTTCATGCTTTATAATACCAAAGTAATTATTCGAAAATTATTTTTGTTCACAGAGTTCAAAATTGGAGCTCTATACGTTTCAATCTACGCATTGGTTGCAGCATCTGGTATAGGGTTTTTTGCAGTCTGTTTGTGGTAAGTGCAGAAAAGGTATTAGATTATTTTTAAGATTCCACTTAACATAACAATAATTTAACATTCAATTTCAACTGTTCCCTGCTAGTGATTTCATATCACTCTCGATTGAAGAGTGGGTATATTGATCTATTTATTCATTCAGAGAGACAAACACACGATCATAGTAATGATTGGAGAAGGGGAAACAGGCACAGGCCCTCCACTATCTCGATCCCAGTTTTGGTGAAAAATTCAGTCCAGAAAACGTTACTTGAAATTTTTCTAACAAAAATGTTTTTCATTCCAAAAAATAACATAACGTGTTATAACTCAATTAATACTAGAAGTAAAGTCCTATTATCTATTGTGTTAACATTATTTTATAACTGTAGTTAGTGTTTGTAAGCTTTCCCTTATACTTTTTAATCCGTTTGAAAAATGGAACTTAAGTGATAGAATGATGGTTGAACACCGGAAAACAAATTCTGTTAATATGTTGGTCTACATTGATTCAAATTCTAACTATCTCAAAGCCGATGAATCTTACATAATTATAGTCCCATTATTCCCTTTCTTTCATGAAGAACGCCATGATTTTTCCGTTTATATAATTGATTTATGAACCATCACTCATTTACAATAATTCACATACACACATGATAATTATAGGAATGAGAAAAACTGGCTCAATTCCTAAAATTAATATTCCTCACCCAATTTCGATCAATAATACAAAATAATAATTATGTTTAGTTAACTTACACTTGAACACAAATAATTTTGGTGAAAGGTTTGTGAGATTTTCTAACATTTTTGTCTATTTTTCAGGTTATCGTTGAAGAGAAAGAACGATGACTGACATGTTACGGTTGTTTTGGGGCCAAACGATTTTGCAGTGCCGGAAAAAGATGACGCCATTAAGGTGAGTCTTAAGGTAAAATGCATGAAAATAGTTCAATGGGAACTGGAACAAAGAGAGACCCTTCTCATCACCCTTTTCTAACCAACAATGGACATTACGGCAGGGGTATTATGAAATTATAAATTACTTTTTATTTATAATCGGCTAAATTGGCAACGTTGCATAAAGTCTCAATGGACTATTTTAATGCGTACTACTCTAGTAGTATTTCTTGATCACAAATTCATGTATAACAATTTATTGGTTTTTGTTGAGAATTTGTGGTTCATGAAAAATACTAATCAATCCTAATTAATAATTATTTGCTGAATAAGTTAATGATTGTCAAAATAAGCTGAGAATGATAATATTGAATATAAAGATTGAACGGTTTCGGCTGCTATACCATGATCAGTCTATGGTAAACTATAACTTCAACTTGACAACTTGAATTGAAGCAGATAATAATTGACTAAACTAGTTAAAACTAACTAAACTAAACTGATTAAACTATAGTTAAAGATTGACAAAATCAGATAATGGTTAGGTAAACTAGATATAATTATACAGAAAAAAGTTTTATACTCAAGAAAGTATTCAGAACGTTTGTAAGCTTACATTGATAAGAACTAAGAATCGAATATTTATTGAGGGAAAAAGAATATTATTAAAACAAATTAACATCTCTAAAACGCTTGACAAGAATTACATTGGAAAAAGTATTCGTTATCTCCCATTATCATCCGTCTCAATACCCACGTACAAACCTAAGAGCTCATGTGGGCATCAACTTTAGAGAAAAATACAAAACACCAAAACCAAATCAACCGTCAAACTTGATCTCCGATTAGGCAGCGGTTGATTGGCAATCAAGCCGTAAATGACTCATGGGAAGCACACAGGTGCTGACAACATGTTCACCAATCCAACTTTCGACAAGTGATCGCGTCGATGAACATTCCCCCGGGACGCCCAGCGCATTGTTGTCACCTTGCCAGCGATTGGTGGAGCAGAATAGAATTAGCCAATCAGGTGCCAGCTCGAATAGCATGGTGGTAATATAACTATATCTACAGTGAATGTATACTCTCTATTCTGCATGCTGATTATAAAGTCTCTATATGAATTGATCCTATTCGACGGTAGACAACGGTTGAGTATATTGAGAATTCATTTACTCTATGTCTCTTTATGCAAGTTACGGCACATGGGGAATGTATGAATCCCGTATTCCATTGCATGAGAGTATATTGAGTGTTTATGTCATGTTTATTACAAATCGGGCCCTATTGTATGCAACATATCGTATTCCATATTCATGTTCTAAATGGATCACCTTTTCACTCTATAAAATGGTATTCTGTGCATAAGTCATGTATCTTACCAGTGCCCTGTTGCATGGAAGAATACGATATAGAGAAAATACGAAGTAATATTGCTTAAAACAAGTCATAATATTAGTGAAAATAACCTCCTCTTTTAATACTAATTTCTCGAAATTTGGGAAAAGTACGTTTTATTATCTATGTACGTTTTGACTGTTTGGTCTATGTTTTCAGCCTAATAAGTTTATTGTAATTTCTTGAGTAAATAAATTATTAATAATAATAATAACTATGTCATGACGTTTCACGATTTTTGTAGCATGAGAATTGAGGATTTGAGAAAGTTTCACCACAACTAGGGGCATATAGAAAAGTGTGGGCTACAGGTGGACACTTGAATTACTATTATAGTATTACTAATCAAATGGATTTAGTAATTTGTTGAATAATGTTGAATGAAAAATTCAGCGCTCCATCCTTTCCCCATACCAGGGCCCTCGCGGGTGGTGCGACCGCAGAGGGCGCCACGGCCAAGTTGGCGCCGTGGCGGCCGAATCAAAATGAGAATTGTTCAAATTTCAATTGCGCTATTATAATTTTTCTACTTTTTGAGAAAGAATTTTATCTCACCAACAACTTGAATTCACAAGAAAATATTTTTTCTGCATCAACTTATTCATCATAATGAATTAATCAATTGAACAACCACAATCAATGTATGAAGCAAGCCAAGAAAGAACCCTTTCAAATTTAATTCTATTGGTGACTTAAAACTACCTTACACTCTATCGACCACTCAAGCCAGTATCCGACTGGAACTTCTCCCTAATATTTTTACTGAATTTTTGCAGTTTTTCAAACTTTTTCTGGACGGTATTAGATGATGAATAGTTTGAGTTCCATTTTATTGTATTCATCGTATGAGAAATAGAATTAATCAGTATAAGATGAAAGTACGAAATCATATTTTTATCTCATTCCATAGGTACAGGATAAAACTATTGAAGTCTATTACCGGAGTATTACTGGAGTCTAGTGTTGAAGTCTACACAATAAGATCAATCCTGAGGCTAAATTCTATAAATAAATTTTTCAAGTTCTAAATTGAAAAAAATGTTACCAGGTTATCTTTTCCCACCACAATGGGACTCTCTTTCATTGTGAAAATTCATGGCAAATGATAAAATTATGTAGTTCTATTACAACATAAATCAATATTATATCAGTGTTAGATCACCATCACTTACTTTTTCAATCTTAAATCAGCGTTATTTTTGTGTTCGATACATCATCCATCCATCATTTTCTTCCTATCAGCAATTTTCTAAGTCAGAACTCACAAAATACTGTCAACAAATCAACGAATTGAGGAACAATTAGTTGGAGCCTGGAGGTGTGCCCAAGTCAAATCTGAATCATCACCCGACAACTGCTGCCATCTACTGATCGTATTGGAAAACGTTTTGAACCGATGTCGTCGGCCATTTAGAGTGTAGGCGGAGCTGGGAGGCGTGTCCAATAGGAGTGGAAGCAAATCACCCTATTGCTACTGCCATCTGCTTGCTGAGTTCGGAACTGTTTCGAATGTTATTCAAGAAAGTTGGGGAAGGGAGAGCAGTGAAAATGGCTAAAATCTTCAATTTTCTTGCTATTAAGTAACCGATTTTTTGTTGAAATATTTATATTTCCTGTGAAATGCAATATTGATGACGATTCCCAATATTTTTCTTGTGAAGAATTTATTATTCCCTTCCTCATGTGCTTTCAAGCAAAACAATAAAAATAGATTAATCAATAATTTAAAATTTAATACTTTTCTACTTGTTGAAAAATGTCTCGTTTATAATAAATAGTACCTTGTTATTTCATTATCAACTTTCATTTAACACCATTCTCTAGTGCTCTCGATGATAAAAAGTACGATACAATGTGACAGTTGCTTGATGTAGATAGCCTTTTTTATCAATAATTCCTGTACGCTTTCGCTTATCACGTATCTGAATACGTTCCAATGCATGAAAATACAGAACAAATCATTGGAGTACATTACAATAAACAAGTACCCACATCCTTTTTGCCACACAACATGCACCATTGCGATTGCTAATGAGAAAACTGCGAGGCAGCTTGAATCATGTTTGGCTTGTTATATAGGCCTTTTATAAATATGTTTAATTGCATTCGTCTGCAATTGATGGCGAGGGGGGGCGCCAGCAGAAATCTCGCACAGGGCGCCAAAAACCACGCGAGGGCCCTGCCCTAGACATTCAGGATGTCCATTTGTCTAATTGACATTTGAAATTTTCATTCGTCCACTAAACATTTGGAATGTTCATTTGTCAACTAGACGTTTCCAATGTCCATTCGCCCACTGTACATTTCAAATGTCCTCATGTCCATGGATGGACATTTCAAATGCAATTGACATTCACAATTGACTACAATGATGAAAACATAATAATTAATAAGAGTTCATAGACTATAATTCAGCCTCATTAAAATTGTTCAGTGGATAAAATATTTTTTATTTTGAATATGGTAGAAAGAGAATTTTGATGATAATAATACTTATCCAATTCATAATCCACGGCTAAATAAACGAGAAATACATTATTTTCTAAATTTACTTCCAAAATCGAAATCTAATTTTCCGTAATCAAATCACTGTTAATAATCAAGAACTGTCAACATATTGCATTGATCACGCTATCAATAATACATTATTGACTACACTAATATATTCACTATTTACTATATTACTATAGTTCAGACAAGAACAGTCTTACTTCCCAACATCAATGAAGCAATCCAACCCGTATTGACACCCAAATAACTACCAATAATTCACTTGAATGAATTGATAATCGGATCCTGTAGCAGGATGAATTGATACGCAATCAAGCATTCCAAACCAACATGCACCGAAACCTATATGATACGTAATCAACCAATTGATACAGTCTGTCGAAGCGAAGAAGACATTTTGGAAAGATGGGAAAATGACTCCAGCTCGGTCAATATTGGTTCAAAAATTATAAATTTGGTCTCAAATTGTAGGAAGTAATGTTTGCTACAATTTGAGACTAAATTTACAATGTTTGAACCAATATTGACCGAGCCGGAGTCATCTTCTCATCTTGCCAGAATGTCTTCTTTGCTTGGACAGACTATACATTTCAAACCAATACAGCTTGAAACCTATTAGTGAAGATCAAATAGGCAAAGACTATCACTTGTGCGATCTGACACTCGTGTAAACACACACGTGAAGGCACACTTGTGTATTCACTTATCTGTCAGATGCATTGCCAATGCCAACTCACCAAGGTTCCAACCACATGCTGAATTCCCTATTGAACTCAGATGTATATAGGTATAGTGGATATGTCTTAGCATATTATACATATATGTCTTACCCCTCTTAAATTTAACTCTATGCTTGGCTGACAACCACCTTACATTCTGTCAACCAATCACAAGCCAGTTTCCGATAAAAACTCCACCATATAATAATCCTATAATACTTATATTTTTACCGAATTGTTGTAGTTTTTCAAACTTTTTTCTGGCAAGAGGTCGGTATTGGATCATGAATAGTTTGAGTTCTATTTCATTATATTCATCATAAGAGAAACAGAATTAATGAGTATAAGATGGGAGGGCGAAATCATATTTTCATCTCATTTCATACAGCCTAAAACTATTGAAGTTACACGATAAAAGTAGAACTGAGTCTAAATTCTCTAAATAGATTCTTCAAATTCTAACTTGATAGAATCTAAGCAGCCTGAATACCGCTGGCGGCTCATGCTCAAGGAACAGGTGAAGTGCTGTACAGTAAAGGATACAGGCACTTCACCTGTTTCGTGGGTACGAGCCGCCAGGGCTGAATACATGAATAAATATCATATTGACACAAGATTGTCAATAGTAAATCAGTGTAATTTTTTGTGTATGATACACAATTGATCATTTTCTTGCTAGCAGCCATTTTCTAAGACAGCGAAACACTGTCAACCAATAAGAAAAGAGCAGGCGGGCATGAAGGCGTGTCCGAGTCAAATCTGGAACATCACCCGTCAACTGCTTGTATCTACTGGTTGAATTTGGAGACTTTTCTAACCGATGATTTCGGCCATTTTGATCGTAGGCGGAGCTTATAGGTGTGTCCAATGGAAGTCGAAGCGAGTCACCCTATTGCTTCTGCCATCTGCTGGCTGAATTAGGAACGATTTCGAATGTTATTCAAGAAAGTTGGATAGAGCAGTGAGAATGGCTGAAATCTTTGATTTGCTTATTATTGAGTTTCATATTTTTGTTGAAACATCTTTATTCCCAGTGAAATTGAATGTTTATGATATTTCCCAATGCAGTATTTTTCTGTGAAAAATTTATTATTCCCTCCCTTCCTAATGTTCTTTCAAGCAAACTAATAGCCTAAAATAAATTAACCAATAATTAAAATTTTTATATTTTAATGATAAAGTACGGTACAATAATGTGACAGTTTTGCTTAATGTAGATAGCCTTCAGTTATTTTGTATTGATTCCTGTAGGCTTTTACTTATCACGTATCCAATACATGAAAATACGAAACAATAATATTATGTTGGGTTACAATAAGCAAGTCAAATAAAATAAATGATATTGGTATTAAATGAAAATACAGGATAATGTCATTTCATGCAATATGGATAACTTTCACATTTTTTAATATCCTGTTTTATTCAATTCATTTATTATGTGGGGGTGGCGTAGCTGTTTTTAATTTTTTTATTGTGTCTTTACAATTGATTGACTTATACGTTTATCTATACATTCAATTACACTACTTATCTTACATTTATCTCAATTAACTTCTAACATCTATCCATTTTTTTAATTTTATCAAGATGGAGGAAGGCATGGAACGAGTGCTGTGCTGTTGGCTGCAGCAGCTTCACGAAGGCTTCGGAGCCCCCGAGGTGCGTCCCAAGACCCTCACCAATGCCGCACAACGACAGCCAATCGACGACTGTAGAGTACGCTGTAATCTCAATGTAAGTTCGAATTTATTCGATTGTTTTTAAATTTTCATATCAATGTAAGCTTATGCATGTGGTGAAATCAATGTAAATCTATTCGCACAGCTGAATCCTATTCTTTTAATCAAGTAATTTGGGAGAGCTTTATCAGAATTCAATGTTTTTCAAAGTGAAAAATGTTTTTTCATAGTGAACATTGTCATGTAAACTTTCATCATGTAAACATCATCACCACCTTTGCTTAGAATACTTGCTATCACTGGCGGCTCGTGTCCACGAAACAGATGAAGGCCCGTATCTTTTACTGTACAGCACTTCACCTGTTTCGTGGGCACGAGCCGCCAGTGCTTGCTATCAAGTCGCAGTTGTAATAATAAACAATTTATAAGTTATTCACGTACTCTGACCACTGTAAATTGTTATTGCAAAGAATATTTTGATTAGTTTCAAGATTCGTTAACAAATTTGAATATTGTGATGATGTAGTTTTTGGCCGCTCATAATTGAATTCTTTCAAAATTACAGCTTTTCATTGCTGCCAGTAGTGGAATTGAAAATAGACCCATTTTCATCATATCTTCCATCATTATCTCTTCTCATCTTTCATATGGAAGAGGTTGTCGATAGAGATTTGACCAGAGATAATAGAAAGAGCTCGAAATAGGAATAGAATAGTTCTTCTCATTCTTTTGAAATAGAAATAGTCCTCTCTATTCTCTCTGGATTTTACAATAAAATTTTCAGATCCGCTCATGCGCAGTTACACTCTCGCTTCAAGTGTCAATTTTGAAGGGGTGTCAATTGTGTAAGACTGAATACTATCTACTATTGTGTATACTATACTATAAGTCTAGCCTAGAAATTTTGTTCTTCAATCATTTTATAGAAAACGTTTTTGTTTTATTTTCAGGGCGATCTAGTATTTCTGAAACCGCTACCCGTACACGCCGAGTCATTCGAATTGAAAAAGAAAGCCAAAAAACTACTGACAAGCGTGAGTAAACGTTTCTATCATAATGTAATGTTTTCATCACTGGCGGCTCGTGCTCAAGAAACAGGTGAAGTGCTGTTCAGTTAAAGATACGGGCACTTCACCTGTTGCGTGGGAACGAGCCGCCAGTGGTCTTAATCCATCAAGTTATTTGATTGAACTCAATAAATTTTTGCCTTCATTCTATATTGTAATGTGGAATTTAATTGTATAGCTATCAATTTTGTGAAAGTTTGAGTAGCTATCATAAGAGGACGTTGTGAATAATAATACTCGGAGTATCAAATTCATCATGAGTGTAAATAAAGTTTTTAAAGTTGGAAGGTACGTACATTTGTATGTAGCCTACATTGTATTTAATAATATTGTAATAAACCTATTATCTCAAACCTTTTTATTGAAATTTTCTGACATTACAATCGAGAGACGTCCTCCCACACATTTTTTTCAATTAATAATTCAATAGTATAGTCAGTACAAGCAGAGAAGGTCCTCTAGCAAGATGGGAGAATGACTCAAACTCGATCAATATTGGGTCAGAAAATATTGATTTTGTCTCAAATTGTAGATCAGAATGTTTTTTTATGATTGAGATCAAATCGATAATTTTTTAACCAATATTGACTGAGCTGCAGTCATTTTCTTATCTTGCCAGAGGGTCTTCTTTGCTTGGACAGACTATGCTAGTCGGAAAGCACTTTTTTCCAGAGTGAATTCTAGGAAAGAAGCAAGAAACTTTCTCAGAAGTTTCGAGTGGGATGGAACTAAAAGAGAACTGTACTTGAATTCGAGTGGACAGAGGAAAAATTGGAAAAAGAAGAAGATTGGGATGGAGAAATAAACCAACGAAGAAAGAAGAAGAGGAGAAGAACAAAAAGAAGTAGAAGAGGTAGAAGAAAAGGAGGAAGAACCAGAACGAAGAAGAAGAAAAAGAAGTAGAAAAAGGAAGAACAAGAATAAAGAAGAAAAGAAGAAGAAGAAAAGAAAAGAAAAAGGGAAAAGAAGAAGAAGAACGAAGAAAAGAAGAAAAGAAGGAGAAGGGAAGAAAGAAGAAGGAGAGGATGAGGAAGAGAAATGGGAAAAAAGGAAGGAGAGAATGAGAAAGAGAAATAGGGGAAGAGAGAAAAGAAGAAGAAGAAGAAGAAGAAGAAGAAGAAGAGGAGGATGAGAAAGCGAAATAAGAATAGAAGAAAGAAGACGAAGAAAAAGAGGAGGATGAGAAAGAGAAATAGGGTAGAAAGAAAAAGGATGAGTAGAAGAAGGAGAAGAAGAGAAATAGAAAGAAAGAAAAAGAATTCGAAGATGAAGAGAATGAGAAAGAGAAATAGGGAAGAGAGAAAAGGAGAAGAAGAAGAAGAAGAAGCAGAGGAGGATGAGAAAGAGAATAAGAATAGAAAGAAAAAGAAGACGAAGAGAAAAGAGGAATGAGAAAGAGAAATAGGGAAGAAAAGAAAAGATGAGAAGAAGAAGAAGGGAGAAGAAGATGAGAATAGAAATAGAAAGAAAGAAAGAAGATGAAGAAAATGAGAAAGAGAAATAGGAAGAGAGAGGAGGAAGAAGAAGAAGAAGAAGAAGAAGAAGAAGAAGAAGAAGAAGAAGAAGAAGAAGGTTAAGAAGAAGAAGAAAAGGAAGAACGCGTAGAAGACGGAGAAAAAAGAGAGGTAGAAGAAAAAGAAGTGCACGACTAAAAGTAAAAGAAGCAAATGAAAAATAATATGGTTGAGAAAATTATTACTGATGTTAATAACGTTAATAAAGGGAAGAAAACTCCTTTGCGAAGAGAAATTCCATTTTGAGTGACTTTTCTGTGCTGCTCATTCCTGCTTATGGCAGATGGCAAAAAAGGCAGAAAAAGACAAAAATTAATTAGTGCATCTTTCAAGTACACTCATCAACTGATTGGTCAGTGGGAAGAGGAGGAGAAAAAGAAAGAGGAAGAAGAAAGAAGAAGAAGAAGAAGATGAGGAGAAGAAGGAGGAGAAGTAGAAGGAGAAGGAGGAGGAGGAGGAGAAAAAGAAGAAGGAAGAAAGAAGAAGAGAAGGAAGGAGAAGAAGAAGAAGAAGAAGAAGAAGAAGGAAGAAGAAGAGGAAAAAGTAGAAGAAAAAGAAAAGTAGAAGAATAAAAGTATTAGTAGAAGAAGTAAAAAAGAGATTGACGACTGCTCTTATTGAAATTGATTTGGAAAAAGAAAAAGTAGAAGAAGGAAAAAATAAAATACGAGGGAAAGAAGAACACGACAAAGAAAGAAGGCTTTTTTAGAAGTTGAAAGAGAAGAGGAGGACGAAAGAGAAGCGAAACAAAAAGTAGGGGAGGGAGGAAAAGAAGAAGAAAATATAATACGAGTAATAGTAGAATACGAGGAAGAAAGTAGGGTATTATAGGAGATGATGAACGAGAAAAGGAAGAAAAAGGAGAAGAAGAGGAAGAAGAAAAAGAAGGAAAAAATAGATCGGATGAGTAAAAAAGAGATTGACAACTGCTCTTATGGAAATTGAGTTGGTAGAAAGAAGAAGAAGATGAAGTAGAAGAAGAAGAAAGAGAAGAAGCAGAAACAGAAGAAGCAGAAGAAAAAAAATAGGAGAAATACAAGGAGGAGTTTTCTGAGGAGGACGAGGAGGAGTATGAGGAGGAGTAGGAGGGGTGAAAGAGAAGAAACAAGAAAAAGTTGAAAGGAAATTGTAAATTGAGAAAAGTGCCTTCATCATTCCTTTCCAAGGCAGAAAACTCAAACAAGTCATTTTCATTTATGTTCGAAATTGATTTTCCCGGCTATTGATGGACTGACTGGCTATTTCTTTTGCAAGACAAAGTCTCTCTCTATTCAAAGACTGTATTCGGAAAAGCTTTTCAAGAGATAATTTTCTAAATTGAACTGCTACTCAGACAATATCAATACGGAAAGTCTAGTTCACTTGCTTTTTTATTTTGAATGTTAATCCGAGTACCCTTTTTCAATTATTTCTATTCATAATAACATGTTTCGACTATTAATAGTCATTCTCAAATGCAATATTATTATAATACTGTGATTCAATAAAAAAAATTAACTCCGGCAACTGGCGGTCGGAAAGGGTGCATTTCAAATGCAATTCTATGATGGCTCAAATCATATGACTTATAAAGAGCTATTTAGGGTATGAATTCAAAAGTGCCGTTTCAAAAAACCAATGAAACACCATTTTTGCCATTTTCTCTGCCATTTTTTCGTTGATGACTCAAATTGTAGGGCATAGTAAGGGTATTATACACAGCAATTTTCAATCCCCTAATTTCAACCCCTACCCTTGAACCAATTTGGCTGGTTAACGAACTTGACCGGGATATTAACACTAATGATTTTTGTGCAAAATTTGGTCGCTCTCCGACAAGCCCTTCGAGAGTTATCGGGTTCACAAGAATCTGTACATATATGAATATATATTATATAGACATATATGAATTTGAACGGACATCAAATTCGTGCTCTAGGGGCTCGGAAACGTGTGAAAAGTATTTCACATCATAAATTTTCGATTGTCAGAACAAGATTAAAAGTGCATTTTCTCGAATGAAATGCACTAAAACGGTAAGAAATTAGCCCTAAGATAAAGGAAACACTAGTTCCCTTTATATTCCAGTACTAAAGGCAAAGTAATTTCCTGTATTGTAATAATAATAGGTATCAACAACATGTAAATTATGAGGTTATAAAATGATAATTATGTTGGATGGTAGTCCAAGTTTACTATATGAACTTTGGGTATAGCGTATTATAGTCTGCCAAGCAGAGAAGTAATTTTGGCAACATGGGAGAATGTCTTCAGCTCGGTCAATAGCTCTTCAATTTGAAATCAAATAGATAACTTTTGAATCAATATTGACCGAGCTGGAGTCATTCTCCCAAGTTTGACTGACAAGTTTGAAAAAAACAATTCCTCATCGCTCATTTTTATTTTAGAATATCAAAACACTTTGATCATTTAAAAGCCCAGTTTTTTCGAAATTGAAATAAATTCTCAGTTCCAAATCGTATTCGAGGTGAATGGAGAATATTCAATCTTTCATTTGAAATGTCTATTTTCCACACCCAAAACTTTTTCAAACGTGTTTCCAACACTGGCGGCTCGTGCCCACGAAACAAGTGAAGTGCTGTACAGTAAAATATACGGGCACTTCACCTGTTTCGTCGGTACGAGCCGCCAGTGGTTTCCAACTGTGTTTGTTGGAACATAACATGTTTTCTCTGTTTGAAAACATCTTTTGTATCGCATAGCAAATGATAGTGTGTGTTTTTTTGTAATATTTCTGTGTGAATTTTTTTGGTGAAAAACGAAACCTAGAAGCTTTTAGTATTATTAACTTGTCTGAAGCCATCATGTATAGTCTGTCAAAGCAGAGAAGACATTCTGGTAACAAGGAAAACTGACTCTAGGTTGATCAATATTGATTCAAAAATTATCAACTCAGTCTCAAATTGTAGAATACATTCTGATCTACAATTTGAGACTAAATTGATAATTTTTTAATCAATATTGACCTAGCTGGAGTAATTCTCCCATCATGCCAGAATGTCTTCTTTGTTTGGCCAGACTATAGCTACGTAAAAGAATAATAGCACTTTCATTCCATGTCTAGTTGACGGAATTTTTTTGTGAAAAAGAAATCAACTGAAGTGAAGCGAGAGTTGGAAATGTTGGTTTGATCAATGAAAGCTTTGTAACATTGGTACACTCTATATACAGGGTGTTTCAGGAGGAATGTGCAATACTTCTCAGGCTGATTCCTTACACCAAGTAGACAAAAAAGTTCCATGGGACCAACCCCCAAAAACGCTTTGTTAACGAGATAACAATAGCTGGATATTGAGATTTTTCAAAATATATTAATTTTTCTAATTTTTTAGAGGCTTCACTCAGGTTCAAAAATAATCAATTCCTATGTATAATTAGCTGAGGAATTCAATGAAACCAGTTCCAAGTATGTAACTTTAACGGTTATTGAGATAATTGGAAGAATATGCTAGAAAACGCAATTTTTTAACAATAAGGGTTATAACTGGATAAGGAATCATAAAATTGTATTTTTATTGATGGAATTTGGAGAGAGTCGAATTCTAAAGAAAAAGTTGGATGGCGGCGATTGTGTAAATCTTACCCAAATCTCAGTAATGGCGATCAAAAATCGCAAAATTGCTACTAAACACAAATTCATCACTTGTGCTATGTTTTGTCAATTTTGCGATTTTTGATCGCCAATACCGAGATTTGGGTACGATTTACACAATCGCCGCCATACAACTTTTTCTCCAGAATCCAACTCTCTTCAACTTCCATTGATAAAAAATACAACTCTATGATTTCTTATCCAGTTATAACCTTTATTGTTGGAAAATGACGATTTTTAGCATATTTTTTCAATTATCTCAATAACCGTTTAAGTTACAAACTCCAAACTGGTATCATTGGATTCCTAGGCTACTTTTACATAGGAATTGATTATTTTTGAACCTGAGTGAAGCCTCTGAAAAATTAATATTTTTTATAAAATCTCAATTTTCCGCAATTGTTATCTCGGTAACAAAGCGTGTTTGGGTGTTGGTCCCATGGAACTTTTTTGTCTACTTGGTGTAAGGAATCAGCCTGAGAAGTATTGCACATTCCTCCTGAAACACCCTGTATATAGTGTATAAGTCCCGGTTACATTAGATATGAGCGTAAGGTACACACACACTTCACTTAATACAGGCATTGGAATACAAGTACGGTACTTGTATATCACACAGAAGTAATGTTACTTTTTCTTCTTTTGTCTTCATCCTTACTTGAACTGTTGAAGATAATTAGCTCAAGACTAAGTAGATACTAATAACTTTCACTTTTACAACAGTACTGACGATTTTGTTGCTTGTCGGACGCGTTTCGTGGCACTGAGCCACCTCTTCAGCGTACAAGGAGTAACTAGATATCGTACACAAGTAACTAGTATCTAGTTACTCCTTGTGCGTTGAAAATGTGGCTCAGTGCTACGAAACGCGTCCGACAAGCAACAAAATCGTCAGTACCGTTGTAAAAGTGAATGTCATTATTAAAAGTTGAAAGCTTGTTACTTTTTGTAGCATTGTAACAGTATGAGTAGTATTTTATATTGAAAGAGGACTACACAATAGGCAAAAATTATTTATAGTATGTGTGGGTACATTAAAAAGTTTCTTGCTTTATTTCCTCCTCCTTCTTCTTCTTCTTCTACTTCTGGAGTCTTAATTGTTTATTGTCCAAAGGAAATTATTCTTCTAATGATGTAGGCCTATTTCAATTTACACACTTTCAACCCCATTGAACTCTTGGAGTTAAGAAGAAGTTTATGGAACAGAAAAGAGTTTAAGAATAGAAAAAGAAAAAAGGAGAAGAAGAAGAAGAAGAAGAAGAAGAAGAAGAAGAAGAAGAAGAGAAGAAGGGGAGAAGAGGGAGTAGGCTAGAGAAAAGTTTACAAGCTTATTTTGCAGCGTCTACTGAAAGTTACATGGTCCCGAATATTTGTGCTGAATATTAATTATACCCTTTCCCCAACACTCAACAATTTCCCTTCTTCATCACTGTATTCTTCTCTTTCTCCTTCTCCTACTCCAACAACACATTTCAGTTCTACTTCTTCAATCTCATCTACTTTTTCTCCATTTTCATATTCTTCTCCTTCTTTTTCCTTCCTTTATCACCACTCTCCTACTATCCCTAGCAGTTTTCTTCTTCAAGTCCTCCATCATCTTTTCCACCTCCTTTTCTTCTCAATTTTCGGCTCTATTTCCTCCTCCCTACTTCTTTCCTTCTTCTTCTCTTCACCTTCACCTCCTCCTCCTCATCATCACCCTTTTCATCCTCCTCTTCTTCTTCCTTTTTAGAATTTCTCTTTTAAATTCTTCTTTCTTCCCTCATTATTCATCTTCTACTTCTCTTCTCAAATCCTCCATCCAGTTTTCTTCTTTACCTCCTTTTTTTAATTTGGCTCTTCCTCCTCCTTTTCCTTTCTTCTTCTTCTCCCACTTCCCTCATTATCACTCTTTTAATCATCTTACCAGTTTAGTTCTTTCAATCACCCATCTCTTTTACCTCATTTTCTCTCATTTTTCGGCTTTTCTCCTCCTCCTCCACCTCCTCCTCCCCCTCCTCCTCCTCCTCCTCCTCCTCCTCCTCCTCCTCCTCCTCCTCCTCCTCCTCCTCCTCCTCCTCCTCCTCCTCCTCCTCCTCCTCCTCCTCCTTCTCCTCCTCCTCCTTCTTCTTCTTCTTCTTCTTCTTCTTCTTCTTCTTCTTCTTCTTCTTCTTCTTCACCTTCCTCCTCCTCCTCCTCCTCTTCCTCCTCCTCCTCATCATCACCCTTTTCATCCTCCTCTTCTTCTTCCTTTTAGAATTTCTCTTTTAAATTCTTCTTTTCCTTATTCATCTTCTACTTCTCTTCTCAAATCCTCCATCCAGTTTTCTTCTTTACCTCCTTTTCTTAATTTGGCTCTTCCTCCTCCTTTTCCTTTCTTCTTCTTCTCCCCCTTCCCTCATTATCTCTCTTTTACTCATCTTACCAGTTCAGTTCTTTCAATCACCCATCTCTCTTACCTCATTTTCTCTCAGTTTTCGGCTTTTCTCCTCCTCCTCCTCCTCCTTTCTCCTCCCTCTCCTCCTCTCATCCTCATCTCATCCTTCTTCTTCTTCTTCTTCTTCTTCTTCTTCTTCTTCTTCGTCTTCCTCTTTTTCTTCCTCTTTTTCTTCCTCTTTTTTCTTCTTCTTCTTCTTCTTCTTCTTCTTCTTCTTCTTCTTCTTCTTCATCTTCTTCTTCTTCTGCTTTTTCTTCATCATCTTCTAACATTCTTCTCGCCGCGAACGTAGGCAAAACTTTGTCCTAATTTGATTCATTGTTCAGCAGGCAGCTTTCGCCTCTGCTCTCGAATTTACCAAATTTATCAATCCATTGTGCCTCGCCACTAACAATGTAATCTGTGCAATTCAGCCAGAAATTCTAATAATGATCGTGATAATTACAATGGCGATGTTGATGACATAATGATGATGGTAATGATCATTATTTGGAGGCTACATCACAGATTGTGAGAATTGGTTTTATCAAATTTTGAAATTATGGGAATCAGTTTTAATAAATTGATAAATTAAATGAAAAATCAAATACCCTATTTAAAAGACTTGAGAATTATTATTCTGAATAGCCCTAAGTTTAAAGTTCAATTATCAGTTTTAATGAAATATGAGATTGTGACAGTGAGCTTCATTGAATTTTAGATATTGTGAGAATTAGTTACCAAGCGAACTAACAAATTGGAGAAGGCTAATAATGATTATTTAAAAGTTCCAACTGATAGATTGCTTGAAATTTGCTAGTAGAGTCTGTCCAAGCAAAGAAGACATTCTGGCAAGATGAGAAAATGGCTCCAGCTTGATCAATACTGGTTCGAAAATTATTAATTTGGTCTCAAATTGTAGATCACAATGTATCCCACAGCGATCATCTGTTAGTCTCGTCGAGAAAATAAGAAATTCTGGCAAGATGGGGAAATGATTCTCGGTCAATATTGACTCAAAAATTATAAACTTGGTCTTAAATTGTTGGAGACATTCTGATCAACAATTTGAGACCAAATTTATAGTTTTCGAACCAATATCGACCGAGCTGGAGTCATTTTCCCATCTTGCCAGAGGGTCTTCTTTGCTTGGACAGACTATACTTTGGCGGTTGGCGAACGTTTATTATTGATGCTCAGCTCTGTCAGGACAGTTGACGAGCTGTCTGCGTAAGTATGCTGACTCGAGAGTGGTCACAACTGAACCTATTCAGGAATACTTTTCCTGTAGCCCCATAACAAAAGTATACTATAACACTGCCAGCTCCTGCTCACGAAGCAGGTTTTATATGCGCTATATTTGAAACCCGGGTTCAGGTTTTGATACCGAAAATCGACTACCAAAAATTTATAAATTGCCCCCCTAACCTAGGTGAAGTGCTTTACTGTAAAAGATACGAGCACTTCACCTGTTTCGTGGGCAAGAGCCGAACTTCATACTGATGAAACAATTATAGCGGAAATGAAAAGTTTTTAAAATAAAACATGATGATCAGTAGCAAGCAATGAAAACCCTTATAAATATATAGCCTGTTCATGCAAATAAGAGCCTCTCGCAAGATGGTCAAATGACTCCAGCCCGGTCAATATTGGTTCAACAATTATCAATTTGGTCTCAAATTGTAGGAAACATTCTGATCTACAATTTGAGACTAGATTGATAATTTTTGAACCAATATTCACCGATCTGGAGTCATTTTCCCATCTTGCCAGAATGTCTTCTTTGCTTGGACAGACTACACCTGGTTGATGAAGTGGAAAAAGTTGCAGCTATCCTCATTCATTTAATATTCATGCATTCGTGCGCAATATGGTTGCGATTGTTTGTTCACTCGGAATGAAGTTCATAAAAATGCAATGCATATTTTAGTTACATCGGAAGGCAATTGGGAATTGCAATTTCATCCCTGGCTTGTGTGAGATTATTGAAACCAGGCAAGCGATATGAGAATGATGTTGGGTTTTTGAAGTGGAAAAAATGGGAATTCTGACTATTACATAATACATGTATAGAGTAATGGTATATGAATATTCCAAAATAGTAGAGTACAATAGTACTTGTTCCCTAATATTTCTACTGAATCCTCCGGCATATTAGATCATGAATAGTTCGAGTTCTATATATCATCTCTTATAAATAATTTTTTTTTTTTTTGAGATGAATGGACCTAATGCTTTAAGTGGATTCCGAACCACCGGGAAGCGATTTTTGAGGCTCATAAATTGAATTCAGAGGAACCGGTCACCAGTACAACAGTGGTGGCAGAGGCACGTCGCTTATCTAATCTCACCTATTAGACGCTCTCTACCACTGGGACAAACCGCTTGAAAAAATAAGAAATCGCTTAATAAATAAGAAATAATATTTTCATTTCATGTCGTACAGCATATAACTAATAAAGTCTAGTTCTGACCTTATTATTAACAATGAATTCAAATTCCATAAATAAATAATACCTTCAAGTACCAACGTCAATGAATGAATAAACCATATTTGCATAACATAGCAGATAGTAAATCCCCGATACGTTGTGGGAATAATATATCATCCACCATTTTCTCGCTAGCAGCCATTTTCTAAGGCAGAACTCACGTAACACTGTCCACCAATCAGAAAAGAGCAGGAGGGGCATGAAGGCGTGTCCAAGTGAAATCTGAAACATCACTCGACAACTGCTGCCATCTACTGGAATTTGTAGACTTTTCGAATCGATTTCATTGGCCAATGAGAGCAAAGGCGGAGCTTTGAGGCGTGTCCAATGGAAGTCGAAGCAAGTCACCCTATTGCTTCTACTATGTGCTGGCTGAATTCGGAACTATTTCAAATGCTTTTTCCATGAGAGTTGTGGAGGGGAGGGAAAATAGCTGCTATCTGGAGCTTGTTTGTGATATAGTTTTCAATTTCTCGTCAAAAAATGTAGACCATAGAACAGTAAGTTTTAGTAAGTGAATAAGTTTATAATAATTATATTAAGTTTATAATAAGTAAGTTTCATTTAAGTACATTTAAGTAAGTTTGTAATAAGTACAGTACATTTTTAGTAAGATGCAAGATCTATGATGATCACCAATTTTTTCTCCGTGAAGAATTCATTATTTCATTGCTCAGGTGCAATGGGTCTTGTGAGCAAACAAATAGGAAATGAATCGCAATGAATAATTGAGAATTTAACAATCGATTACTCGCTGAAAAAAGTATTCTAAATACAACAATATTTTCTGTCTTTAAAATGTTTCCTGTAGCCTACAATATTACATAAAATATATAAAATATTGTATAAAATGTACTGTTTTGTTTGCTACCTCAAAATTTCTATTGTATAATTATATTAAGTGATTTTTTTTTAGAGAGCGAGCCATCCCTCATCACAGGTTCAACCTAAAGAGGGATGCACTGCGGTTTTCTTTTTTCTGTTACATGTGAGATTCTATTATTATTTTATTTTCAATTATTATACTAAATGTATGCATACAGATTCAATGTATGTAAAAATGCAGTGAAATAAACGAATACATTATATGACGAACCCTAAAAATACATTTATTAGAATACAATTAAAAAAGTTCAAATAAATTCCAATACATTACAGTACATTAGAATACGTTTCAATATACTACAATACATAGTGATTCATTCCAATAAATTAGAATACCTTACATAACTTTAGAGAAGTGCAGTAGTTAATAGAGAAGTACTAGCACTTCACGTAATATTTCCGTGTACTAGTATTCCATGGTTAATTGGTTAATCCGAAAACGTGCTATTGAAAAGCCATTGTTTTATTGTTCTAATGTAAACAAAATGTGTTACATTTTACCCAAGACAACTTCACTATATATTTTTTATTTTTGAATAAACTAGAGAGTATTAGGCTAATGTACGTGAATTTGATCAACTATCTCTCAAACTACTTGTAGCACGATAATTCAGATCTACAAAATATCTACACTATAGTTACACTGAATTCCGTGTAAACATCCAATGTTAACCCTATGTATAACCTTCTATCATTCTATATGAAGATGGTTATGCCCTATGATTGTACAGTCTCTATACTGAAGCCTAATTTATAGTCTGTCCAAGCAAAGAAGACCCTCTGGCAAGATGAGAAAATGACTCCAGCACGGTCAATATTGGTTCAAAAATTATCGATTCGGTATCAATCGCAGGAAATATTCTGATCTACAATTCGAGACCAAATCGATATTTTTTGAACCAATATTGACCCTGCTGGAGTAATTTTCTCATCTTGCCAGAGGGTCTTGGAAAGACTATACCTATCAAGACTGCTTATTCTATTGGATTACTGATAACATTTTTCCCCGCAGTTATGCGGTCTTCGCCATGAAAACCTGAACCTTCTCCACGGCTGCTTTGTGGGCTCGGGCGAGGTGGCCCTGGTCTCCGATTTCTGTCAGCGAGGCTCCCTGGAGGATGTGCTCGTCAAAGATGTCATCAAACTCGACTGGAGTTTCAGGCTCTCTCTGCTCACCGATCTTGTTCGGGTGAGGAACAAAACATTCACAATTTATTTCCAATTTCACTCGAGGTAGGTTTGCAGCACTACAAAGGTCGCACGGGCGCATGTCATTTTTTCAAGTCTAGATTATGTTCAAAAATAAAGACAATAGATGCTTTATATTAGCTGTTAGTAGGTTGCAACACTCACAAAATACAGAAGAAACCCCTTAACTTCCTGGCGTCTGGAATCAGCTATATCAATAATAAACTCGACGGTTAACAACTGTTAAAACCTGTTAATTATCGTCAATTAGAATCTTGAACGGTACTACAACCAAGAATATTCTCGAAGAATCTGACTACTATTAATTCAAACTAAGTTACGGATGAACTAATATGAACTATCACTAGACAAACTCTGAGTAGTATTATAAACTCATACTGAACTATAACATGCTTGGGAAACTTTGCCAATTATTTATAATGTCAACTAATCACACACAGCTTCAAACTCTAACTTAGCTTTGCAAGTGCCTGGAATTTAGTCCACCTCTATTGAAGTATGGTTTGCCAAGCAAAGAAGACATTCTGGCAAGGTGGGAATATGACTACAGCTCGCTCAATATTGGTTCAAAAATTATTAATTTGGTTTCAAATTGTAGAGCAGAATGTTTTCTACAATATGAGAATGAATCAATAATTTTTGAACCAATATTGAGCGAGCTGGAGTCATTTTCCCATCTGGCCAGAATATCTTCTTTGCTTGGACAGACTATACATTCAGGCTCTGTTAGTTGTACTCATCAAAGTGGAAGGAACAGTTTTCTTTTCTGGAGAGAAAACTTTTATCACTTCACATTGACAAACTTTCCAATTATAGAGATAACTTTATTATTTCTTCGATGTCCAATTCAACTTGGCGGTTGTAAATGTTTATGCTTCTTTTAAGTGGTGAACTGACGACCAGTAGCAGAGAATAATGTAGAAATTTTTCAGTCGAATATACAGTTTGTTCTAAAGCAGTCGCTCAGATTGATAATGAGTTCATTCAGTAAAGCTCTTGAAAGCGATAAAAATTCATGAGAATCCACTTACTACAATCATTGACATTGAGTATGGATTGTAAGTTTGGATTGAGTATGGATACTCACAATCTATACATCTATACTTATGTTGAAAGTGATAAATATTCATGAGAGTACACTTACAATGATCATTGAGTATGTATTATGAGTATGGATACTTATAATCCCTGCCCTGCTTATAAATGCCTGCCAGCGGTAGTTTACCATTACTGCAAGTGGTGGACACTTATCGGGCACAAGTTGCAATAGAAACACGTAGTTGTATGGAACAACAAAAATAAAAATCAGCTGATCAGTGGGCGTTGCTCTATACAGCTCCGTGTTTCTATTGAATCTTATCAAGGTACCCTCCATAGATCTCATGAACCTCCATAGATCTCATGAACCTGTGCCCACGACCTGTTGTAATGAAAACCCTATCTAAAGCCTGCTGTACACAGATAAGTAGTGACGGCCAGTCGAACAGCTGTAGCTAATCACAGCTCTCGTATAGTCTGTGCAAGCAAAGAAGACCCTCTGGCAAGATGCGAAAATGACTCCCGCTTGGTGAATATTTGTTCAAGAATAATAAATGAGGTCTTACTAGTAGCTCAAATTGTTTCCTTCAATTTGAAATCAAATTGATGATTTTTGAACCAATATTGACCGAGCTCAAGTCATTTTCCCATCTTGCCAGAGGGTCTTCTTTGCTTGGACAGACTATAGTTTGAGCTCAAGGACAAGACAAAGGCTGTGATTGGATACAGCTGTTCAACTGACCGTCACTACTTACCCCGTGTACAGAAGCCTTCTGGCTTTGAATAGAATTTTTGTGTGAGAATTGTATCAACTAAATAGACAATATTTTTATTTCTGTGTGTTATACAGGGTCTGCGCTACCTGCACTCAGTACCGGGCAGATGTCACGGGCGGCTGACGTCACGCAACTGTGTAATTGACGGACGATGGGTGCTGAAAATCACCGACTACGGTCTCGGCTCTTTCTTCGCCAAACAGAACGTTCCCATTCCACCGGCCACGCCTAGAGGTAAGTTAATTCATTAGCTTCTATTTATTCATTCATTTTAAATAGATTTTTTAGTTAGAATGAATGTCCTCTCAATCAAATTACCCACTGTATTTAGTTGAAATAATATTATTGAATGAAGTTTTGATCCTCAACTAAATCGATGATAAGGTGTAGCTGACAACAAAAAGTCTTTCGTTTGCTCCTTGTGCACTCCAACAGCTGATGTTGTCGATTATTTGGCATTTAGCTATGACTATACCCTATTCACGATCACTGGAGACAAAATAAACACGCATATTTTCGTGTAATTGTTGGTTTTCTTCTATGCGAAACGGTCGGCCTCAGTTGAACAGTTGTAGCCAATCACACCTCAAGACAAGAATCTTGAGACAAGATAAGTTGGACTGTAGCCAATCAAGAGTCAGCTGTTCGACAGCTGCCGTCTGTTCCGAATAGAAGAAGATCTACCAATGAAGTTTTTCAGTTATCGATAGATAAGTGCATTACACGCACACACGCAAAAAGTTTGTTTATTTTGTCTCAAGTTATCGTGAATATACTGTAGATAATGTTTTTTGAAATCAAAAGAGACATATTCCAAGTCAGCTGTTCGAGTAGAACGCATGAAAATAGTCCAATGTGAATTGCTTCAACGTTGTCAATTCA
Source organism: Sogatella furcifera (assembly GCA_017141385.1). Lineage (NCBI taxonomy): Eukaryota > Metazoa > Arthropoda > Insecta > Hemiptera > Delphacidae > Sogatella > Sogatella furcifera. The sequence goes on along the minus strand of CM029558.1, from coordinate 1,648,818 downwards.
GCTGATAATAGATAAAAATGTATTTATATTTTCATAATACTCCTGACAAATATCATCGTCCACGGGTGTTGGGTGGTGAGGAGGAACTCTGCTGATCCAGTTTCCATTGGACTATTGTCATGCGTTTTACTCCAGCTGATGTTACCCACCAACAGCTGATCTATTGTCTCTATTGTTCTTTATATTGTCTCTGAATTTCACAAATCAATCACTGGTTATAGGTGCCTATTTTGAATTGAAAAATTCCGTAACTTTTCTTGAACTATTCAATATTTTTCGTACTCTTTCTTTCAGATTTGCTGTGGACAGCACCTGAATTACTCAGGAACGATGAAGCGCGCATGCGCGGGGGTACGCAGGCGGGCGACGTTTACAGCCTGGCGATAATAATGCAAGAGGTGGTGGTACGAGGGGAGCCATTTTGCATGCTGTCACTCACGCCGCAAGGTTAGTACAGGGAATTTAATAAAAATATTTGAATAATTTTGACAATATGTAGGCTCTTATATATAGTCTGTCCAAGCAAAAAAGACCCTCTGGCAAGATGAGAAAATTACTCCAGCTCGGTCAATATTGGTTCAAAAATTATTGATTTGGTCTCAATCGTAGGAAACATTCTGATCTACAATTTAATACCAAATCAATATTTTTTGAACCAAATTAGACCGAACTGGAGTCATTTTCTCATCTTGCCAGAGGGTATTCTTTGCTTGGACAGACTTTACAAGCCTCCTTATTATTCCATCTTTTCCCTTTTTTCCCTTCTCAGTACTTTTTATTTTTAAGTACTTTTCATGAGCCTTTGGTTTTCTTTCTTTTTCCATCAAACATTATCCTGGTGGTTCCAAAAATAACTGATTCAAGTGTGCTTCAAGCTGAAACATACAGGGAATGTTGTTGGCAAAATGCCAATTCTACTTAGTTTTTTCTGTAATCCGACATTTTTTAAAGATTTTTCATCAAATATTTTCATAATAGATTAATATTCCCCTATGTATAGATTATGGGAGACTAAATTCGAAGTTACGAATCTATCATAATCTGTTTATAGGGACTTATTAATCTATTATTAAAATATATGATGAAAAATCTTTTTGAAATGTCTGATAAGAGAAAAACTAAGTAGAATTCGGCATTATTTGAGATTTCAATTGTAGATACCTTCTAATTTATAATCAAGCCTACAAATTTCCATAGAGAAGTGTCTCCATCCATTAGTGATTCATAATGGATAATCCTCTCTTCCGGGAACACTGTATATTCCGGCATATATTGATACTCAATAATTCGAAATTCGATATCACCTTCCATAATTAAGAGACTTTAAATGACCTGTCACATCATTTATTCATAGCGGAATATGTTGAATAGCACTTCATCCCTCTTCATTTATTCAATTTTTCCTAATTCGATTTTCTATTCAGTAACCACCATCTTCATCCACTGGCGGCTCGTGCCCACGAAGAAGGTGAAGTTCTGTACTGTAAAAGATATGAGCAGTTCACCTGTCTCGTGGGCAGGAGCCGCCAGTGTACTTCATCTCCCCCTTAATTGAATTCCATATTGACATAAAGTTAATAAAGTTTGTTTTGATTTTCATTTTTCTTACACATTTCCCAGGGTACCTTCTCCTTTATCTTCCTACTTTCTCATCTTCTTCAAAATCATAATATATAGTCTGTCCAAGCAAAGAAGACCCTCTGGCAAGATGAGAAAATGACTCAAGCATGGTAAATATTGGTTCAAAGATTTGGTCTCACATTGTAGATAAGAATGTTTCCTGCGATTGAGACCCATGCAATAATTTTTGAACCAATATTGACCGAGCTGGAGTCATTTTCTCATCTTGTCAGAGGGTCTTCTTTGCTTGGACAGACTCTACACAAACATTAAATTTGTACATGCCATGTCTAAACCTCCCGTTTCACACACCAGTCCGTTTTTGACGTCCGGGTTTTTTCTGCCGTCCGGATAAATTTTTCTAGATTGGACGGCACCTTTTAAAAACATGATAATTATGTCCCTACACATATCATAATAATTATGTTCGCCAAGCTTCATTCAAACTCACTTCATCTTCCATTCGTCATGTATACATAATTATCATCATCACCTTTGCTTAGAATACTATTTATTGCTATCAATTCGCAATTGTACAATAAATAATAACTAGTGAAATTTATAAACCGGACGTCCAAAAATCTTAGTGTGTGAAACGAGGGTCAGAGTTCAACATTATTCTAAATTTAATTGAATTTTCGACTTCTTTTACAGAAATAATAGAAAAAGTGAAACACCCTCCACCCCTGATCCGACCCTCGGTGTCCAAGGGCGCCGCACCCCCCGAGGCAATCAACATAATGCGCCAGTGCTGGGCTGAGGCTCCTGAGAGTAGGCCTCATCTCGACACTGTCTACGACCTCTTCAAAACGCTCAATGATGGCAGGTGAGGGTTTTAGAAATTACATTCGATAATTATTATAATCTGAATAATTTTATTTCAATATAAGTATTATATTTATGATTCTAATCAATAGACATATGTGAAATGTTTTCTTTTTGTCTAAAGCAACTATCAATTTATGTTGATGAATAATAATCGAAATCACAGTAACCTTTGGGTATCTTCTATTTAGAACACAGCTCAAGAGACATATTCCCCTATCAATGAAAGTTATCCATGTTATCTACAATGATATATGGGGAAATTAATAATTCGAAAAAATAACAATAACTGATACAGCAGGAGATATAAATATGGAGAAATTAATAATTCAGAATCATACAAAAATGTAGAATTTACTTTAGTTGATAAATTAAAATTTTTGAATAAACAATCAAATTTATAGAGTGTTAAAAATATGCCACAAGCAGCAGTAGATCAGTGTGACGGAAGAGAACACGCCTCCGAATTCAGTGAGCTCTCTGATTGGCCAGTGAGTTCACGGACTTGACCAATCAGAAACGAGCAATGAAGAACGCTGCTCAATGTGTTTCAAAACATGTAACTTTCCACCGCTGGCGGCTCGTGCCTACCGAAAAGGTGAAGTGCTGTACAGTAAAAGATACGAGCACTTCACCTGTTTCGTGGGCACGAACCGCAAGTGCTTCTCACGCTAGAATTTCAAATTCAATCCCAATTTTCATATTTTATCTAAATACAAGTGTCGATTTCAAATCTCGAAGTGTACTGATTTCCATCAAACTATTATGATGATTCACTGGCGGCTCGTGCCCACGAAACAGGTGAAGTGATGTACAGTAGAAGATACGGGCACTTCACCTATTTCGTGGGCACGAGCCGCCAGTGTGATGATTACGTATTATCGTTTGAATTGTTACAGAAAGTCGAATTTTGTTGACACAATGTTTGAACTTCTGGAGAAATATTCCGATAATTTGGAGGAAATCATACTGGAAAGGACCGAACAACTTTACGTGGAGAAAAGAAAAACTGACCAGCTACTGAATAGAATGCTTCCCAGGTAAGAACAAACTTCAACCAATTATCCTATAATAAAGATCTACATAATGATATCCATCTAGCAGAGGGGCTCCGCCACCTGGACCCCTGGCAATGTTAGTAGTATAAATTAATAAGATAAACTGGTTCGCTTCGCTTGCCTGCAAATTCCATTCAAAGGATTTCTTCTTTCATCAACTCTCAAAAGGGTCTTTCGATCTAATCACGGTTCGATTTGGAAATATTTTTAATTAATTATTCTATCAACTCAGCTTAACCTGGGTACGTGATTTAAACGTTCCAAGTTAGTCGTTTTTAAGAAACCTGCAAAAATCAAAGAAAAACTTGAAAAATCTCTGATTACAGTTGTTATCTCAAAGGATATTGGAAAGAATTGACACATCATTTCTAGACTCGATTTGAACCTATCTACCAAATTTCAATATTTTCTGTCAATTGATTCTCTTAAGATCCAAGAAAAACTATTGAAAAACGCACATATTAGGCGCATCCTTGGGAAGTTTCTGAAGTACGTTTTTCGTATACGTCTAGAGGTTAATAGGAGGGTATCACCCTCATCTTTTTTGTTCAATCTTCCTTGAATTCTATTATAATAGATTATATACTATTATCATTTCATATTACTATTACGTCAGTCTATTATTCATATCATTATTATTACAATGGCGACTTGATAACAAGTGTTTGAAGCCAAGGTGATGATGATTAGGAGAATGATGTTGACATGGTAAATAGATCATGAAAGTTCACATTAGGCCTACAGTTTTTCACTACAAATAGGCTACTGAAATCTGATTCTGGAATTCATTTCATTTTGCAGTTCAGTAGCCGACAAGCTGAAAGTGGGTGAAAAGGTGGATCCGGAAGAGTTTGAGGAGGTGACCATCTATTTCTCGGACATTGTCGGATTCACTGCACTGTCAGCTATTTCGACGCCGTTTCAAGTGGTGGCACTGCTCAACGAACTCTATACACGGTTCGACGCTACTATCAACGCCTATAATGTCTACAAGGTATCACCTACAGTAGATTATTTCATTTATTCCCCAGTTAGTTCAATAATCCACTGAACTGGAGTAAACAACATGTTTTAAAAACCTCCGGCATCGGCGTCACAATAACCATTTTCTTTCTTCACTCAGCTGACGCTTCGTGAATGGAAAACCGTGCCCTGGACGCCGCAAAACGACGTTTTCCAAACTAGGAGCCTTATATAGTACAAATTGAATTGCCTCATTCACATTGAAGCAGTCATTAATTATCTACTGAGACTGGGAATCTTCTATTTGAGTAGAATTGAAGACGGCCTGGCCTTTACAACCGTAATAGGAAATATTCAATCTTTCTATTGTTTGTTTGTTTGTTATGAGGGTGAAGCCCACATGAGTTCATAGGCTTGTGCGTGGGTAATGATATGGATGATAGATGACGGCTTTCTATGGAAATCAACACAATAGCAATAGCACATCCGTGTTCTGAATTTCTGTTAATTCAAATTGATAACTTACTCGACATTTTAAATCAAATCAATTAATTATAGTGGAGACAATTTTTTAGATATCAGGAAAGCTATATCAATGCTGTTAAGATACTCTTCTGAAAACGTTTGGAAAGTTAAGTGAATCCGGATCCAAGTCTGCTGTAATTCCAATAAGAAATTAAAAAAATGGCAAAAGATTGGCGTCTGGCGGAAAAATTGATCCTAGCAGACTGTTAAGAAATGATTTACACTTCACACCATTGACCTATGGCCACACTGTATGTAGTCTCTAATTGTCTTTAACTACGAGTATGTCGAATGTATGTTACTCGTATGTTAAACTTAATTGTGTAGCTACTATATTGCAAGTAGAAATCATAGTTTCATAATATTTCTTATTTTTCCTTCATCCTACTTGAACTATTTATTGTAATTGAAATAGATTGCGTTAATCAACTTCCACTTTAATAACAGTACTGACGATTTCGTTGCTTGTCGTACGCGTTTTGGGGCAATGTGCCACATCTTCAAAAGATAACCTAGTATTATTTATCAAAATTTGGTATAAAGACGTTTTGGACGTGAGTCTGTATTTTTAGCCAATAAGTTTAGTATTTTCTGTAAATGGATAAATAAATAAATAATCACAAAGAGTATCTCGATACGAGTATCCTAGATACTCCTTGTCCTTTACCATCAGCTGTTGAAGCACACAAGGAGAAGACAAAACTACCTAACGTGCAACGAAATCGTGAGTAAATTACTGTTGTTCAAGTGGAAATTAGTAACGCAATTTAGCATACATCAACAGCTCAATTAGGATGAAGACAAAAGTTGAATTACTTAACATTTATCAAATGAAAATCTTGTTTCTCCTCCACCAGGTAGAGACAATAGGTGACGCCTACATGGTGGTGGGGGGTCTGCCGGTCAGGGTGGTCGATCACGCCGAGCAGATAGCCACCATGGCGCTGGACCTCCTACACGAGAGTGGCCAGTTCAGGATAAAGCATCTGCCCGACACTCCGCTGCAGATCAGGATTGGACTGCATACCGGTGCGTAGATTAGAATTAGAAGTTTGAGTGTTTTAGATTGATTTTTGGGCGGCTGTCATTGGCGGCTCGTGCCCACGAAATAGGTGAAGTGCTGTACAGTAAACTTCACCTTTTTCGTGGGCACGAGCCGCCAGTACCGGCTGTGGAGGTGATATTGTGGTAATAATTTATCAATTTTTCAAAAATTTTAGAAATCGTCATAATCACAGATTTTCAACTATTGAGAATACATCTTTCTGAGAGTCTTCATTCACGGACAGTTCGGAATGTGACGGTCAAAATGTGTAAGTGAATGGAAAACACACAGAAACCAAACGGCAGTAAACAGTCAGAGAACTGTGAGCGATCGAACTGTTACCGAACTGTCAATGGATATTCATTTATCATTGACAATAATAATAATCTTAGAGGATGATTTCTTGATCAATGACGAGCTGCTGAGTGTAACATTCACTGGGATTGGTACAATCAATTAGACTGCATGTCGGTGACCAATCCCAGTGAATAATAATCTTCCTAAGCCATTTCTTGATAGTTGATAAATTGTGATGGCTATGCCAATTTCTAGTACTATAGCCTATTCTTATTTAATTTGTTCATTTTTAGGCCTATTTATAATTGTAGGTGTAACTACATCTTGAATAATTCGGATTAGGATAAATGCACTACTTTAGTGAGAGTAGTTTGTCGTCCACAAATTGTTATTATAATTAAATAAATTACAAGATTTAAGTTCAATATGATAAATTATGGGATAGTCTCAATTGTCATTGAAACAACATGTATGGTGCCGTTCAGAATAATTTTCAACCATCGATTTTTTTTAATATAGCCAATAGAGTTGCGGTCACACAGGCACACGGCTTTATTATGTGCCAACTGGAATCAATTCAATTATGATGCCAAACCGACTAGATATTGAAGAATATCTCTTGGTGACAGTCAAATACAATTCTTCCATTCAATCAATCTACATTATTATACTTATAAAATATAAAATATGATTTTAATCCTCATTATAGTAGGCCTGTCCCGGCTGCCTAAAAACAGTCGTTAAGGCCAGGCGTATGCTGGGACGCACGTGTACACACGCACGCAAGCCAGCCAATCATAGCTCTTGTTGAAGAGAAGACAAGAGCTGTAATTGGCTGGCTTGCGTAAGTGTGCACACGTACGTCCCAGCATACGCCTGGCCCAAGTCATGTCAGAGGCCCTGAAATTGATTAGGAGCGACCTGAAAACTCTGATACCAGACCTGAGCCAGCCAGGTTACACGAATATTATTATTTTTACTAGGCCTGTCTTGGCTAACATCAATGGCTAAGATAATCGATCTCGTATGTATCATAATTCGGTGATCAAATCAAAGTTGATCTTTTTTTTAAATTAATTTTGTGTTATTTTTTACAGGCCCCTGTTGCGCAGGCGTAGTAGGTCTGACGATGCCTCGCTACTGTCTGTTCGGCGACACAGTGAACACAGCGTCCCGTATGGAGTCGTCCAGCGCTCCCTGGCGGATTCATTTGTCGGAGGACACTTATCGGCGCCTGAAGCAGGCCGAGGGGTTTCAGCTGGAGTACAGGGGTTTGACAGAGATCAAGGGCAAGGGACGGATGCCCACTTATTGGTTGCTGGGGAAGGATGGGTTTTGTAAACCTCTACCAAGGTGAGTTGTAGTGATGGTGGTGGTCTATTTGTATTACAATCATCAACAAATAATAATTCCTTGTTGAGTGGTTGTGAAGGTGATATTGTGGTAGTTATACGTATTGAATAGAGATGAAAGATATTGACAAATCACAGAATTATTATTTAAAATTGATGAAGGTGATATTGTGGTAGATATTTGTATTAAATAGAGATGAAAGATATTGACAAATCACAGAATTTGCAGAATTTTAAAAATTATTTCCTTGTTTCAGGCTAGACGAAACCACCCCCCTCCCTTCAGCCACCCTCGCCCGTCCGCCCCGTCTCAGCCACCAGCTCTCGCTCGACCCCCGACTCCTCGACACCGCCGGAGGCGGGGGCATGCTGGGGGTCGCCGACCCCACCACCCGCCGAAAATGGGGGGCCCAACGGCAGATGACCTTCGAAGATCGCGGCACCTTCCCTGAATCGCACAGCTTCGTCTTCCCCGACCCTCACAACAAGAGCTCATCCACCGACCTAGAAACGGCGGGAATCTCTTTCATTGGGGGAGACCCAAAAGCGGCCTCTGCTTCAAACCTATCCCACCGCAAAGCTGTTCTGCGCAGAAGCGGACATGAAGACCTCAGCAGACCTTACAACCTTTACCGGTGTCTATCTCCAGCAACAGGTAGCACTTCCGGTGGCCAAACAAGCATCACTTCCGGTTGTTATACTGGACAAACAGGACGCAACACAGAAAATAATCTAGGACAAACGGGAAGCAACAGTAAGCCATCTTTGAGGCGTCAGTTCAGCGTGGATTTGGCGCCAGTTCAGCAGCCACGTGTTTGTAAACAGAATTCGGCGTGTGCTGATTTGGAGAGTATCAATGAGTTGCCACCCAAATCAGCTGATGACGTGAGGAATAGTTCAACATATTCGGTGTCATTTGAGTCGCTCAACTGATCAAGGCTTATGGTGTGGAGTCAACGGGCTAGCTGGTTGGTAAAAAGTGATAGTCGGTCAGCTAGTACTGATTAGGTTTTGGCTCCAGAACCTTTTTTTGCAGTGGAAATACTTTTTATAAATGGAATAATAAATGATAATTTATGTATTTAGCTTGATTTTTTATAAGGTATCTTCAAGAGAGTAGATGAATTAAAATGAAACTGGAGACAACATGTAGAAAAGTAAGAAGTAGAATAAAATTGTAGAAGAGATGAAGAGTGAAAGAGAGAAAAATGCAGCAATACAGAAAAATATAGGAAGATGCAGAATTGCAAAATTGAAAAGAGAAAGATGCAGAGTGGAGAAAAAAAGGGAGAGAAAGATACAGACTAGAAGAGAGAAAGAAAATGAAGATACAGAGTAAAAGAGAAAAGAAAAGAAAGTTGTAGGGTAGCAGAGAGAAAGAAAATAAAGATGCAGAGTAAAAGAGAGAGAGAAAAGAAAGATGCAGGGTAGAATACAGATGCAGAAAAAAGAATAGTAGCTTTGCTGTGATGATGTTTTCAAGTAAAGTAGTTGTTTATTTTTTCAAACTTGAAGGTTGAAATTGATGGGGTATGTGAGAGAGTATAACACATCATGAAGATTCTGAATAAACTCTCATGAAACAAAGAAACATCTTTAATTTTCCTGGAAAATATAAATAGAGGAAGAATAGTTGATCATAGCATTCCCATAGACTACAAAAAGATTGAACATAATAATTCAAGCAATAGAACTGTAAAAGATAATCAATATTTGAAGTGTAAATAAAATCTCTCAAATATGGAAAAATTATCAAAATATTGTAATTTGTAATAAATAGAAGACAAGTGCATAAAAATCCCTAGCTGATAATGTATTTGTTAAGAATTGAGTTCAACTTCAAAGAGTAACTCAACTGTTGAAATTGTAAATGCCGTACCTTGATTCTTATAAATTTCTACATTGTGTACCTACCTAGCAGTATTCTGTTAACTTTATGAATGAGATGAATTATTTTCGAATGATGATATAAGATTTGTAATAAGGTAATAAAAATAATAATAATAATAATAATTCGAATGATGATATAAGATTTGTAATAAGGTGATCTCTGTACATAGAATTTGATAATCTAGACTTTATTTCAAGTGGATTTTGTGTAATTAATCATTAAGTAAACAGTCCAAGTGACTTTAAAATACTGTAGACATAACACCATTCATGTAATTAAACATTATTTTGTAAGATAATCATTAATAAAAGTAGTTGTAGATTGTTCGAAACTTTCCGATAGAGAAAAAGTACTGTCTGCAAGTTTTATTAGTATGCCTGTTCTTCAATTTGTACCCATATTTAAAGAGCTAAACCACAATAGAATTCATATAGGTACCTGTCGAAACCCCCACAATCTGTTAAGAGTTCAAAGTAAAAGAGAGATCGTGTATTTTGTTTTAAAATTCACGCAAGGTGAAAAGATCCAGAATATGTGAAGTTTATTATATCAGCGTGTCTTCACTGCTTCTAACTATGATAGTTTTTATTTAGCGTATGGCTTTTAATAGTGGGGAGACCCAAGGGTTGTTCCACTTCGCCAGATAACCTCATTTTCCACTATGATAGTTTGAATTCAATAATTTCTGTAATTTTCGTAGAGAGCCACAGTCTTCTGAGATTCCTGAAAGACTTCTAAGAAATATATGCATGAGATGACGATTTCTAGAAATCATTCTCACAAAACTCAAAACTGTATTTTTATTAATTAGTCAGTATTATTTATTTATTACTGGGTACTGTATTTCACTAATTGATTTACAATAGGCTCTACAGTAATGCAATGATTATTTCAATAGAATTTCATAGTAATCAATATTCAATAGAATTCCAATGTATTTATCATGTCATGCTTGAAGAAATTATTGTTGAAATCCTTTTACTACATTAAAATGGATATGGCTTTCAATCTATCACGTAAATTTCCTTGAAGAATAGCTTTTATTTCCCATAATCACCTATAGCTCTTTTCCAATATTTGAACCATTTCATTAAACAATAGAAGAGAATTGTCCATAGCAATATCATCTTGCCCTCCAATATAATCTCATAAATACATTTTAAAACAGCTAAATTTTCATCAATTTATAAAATAACATTACAACTTGTACGAAACTGTATTCTTGTCGGCAATATAATCGTTTTAGAGATAAATGAATGTTTGTACAGGATGAATAGAAAATTCAACTAATAAGCAATTATGGAGCAAATCATTAGTTAATAAGAAAATGTGCATTTATATTTCCCATCTAGTAATCGATCACTGTTATTTAAAATAGTGAAATAGTAATTTTGTATAGGATTCAATAAGATTAGATAATTTTTCACAATAAGTACCGTAATATATTCTAAACGTCCCACTTTCTAGGCTATTTGAGTACCCCATAATACTCAATTAATACATATTTATGTGTAGCATATTTCAACCCAAATTTCCCATAATAGATATTATTTTTCCCCGGTAGTAGATATACTTATCAATGTCTAAATACATCTTACTTGTAAAATATTCAACTCAATAAATGTCTAAACCTTTAAATTATGTGGAAAATGTAACTAGAACAATCACTAGACTAGTAAAATGAAACTAGGACTGAGAAAACTTGTATTAAAAAAGACAATACTAAAAGATTAAATATCTTAATAATAGAATGTAGAGTCAAATTGAAATGTTTTCTAACGAGAGGAGTGAATAAAGTATTTGAGTAAAATATCACGTTTATTTTCAGAGTAAAGTATTGATGTTGAATTATGATAACATAAAATTTAAGAGTTGTAAATCTTATTCATTTTATAAAATAATAGAGTAACTGAATTCCATAAGCACTATCAACACTTCAATGGAATTTATAGTTTATAACTGATAGTTGACGATGATATTTGAGAAAATTTCACCTGTTTTCTACTATTCACTGATATGTAATACAGTAGTTGATTTAGAAGCCTGAACTGATAATAAATTATTTCTGTACAGTTATCTGCAATGTTCAAAGTCTCTGAGTAAACACATTCATTAATGAATGGTGTCATGTGGTAATTCTGTGAAGTCAATGATACTATTATTGGATGAAAAGACAAGATATTAATACTAATGTGAGTTATGAGTAGCTTAATGAGTAACTCGTAAGTACCTAACTAGATAGGTAAATGAGTAACTATATTCACACCTCAGCCATTGTAAAAATTACATAAATTTTCATTATGATGCAAATATTTCATACCGGTATCATTATTCAAGATTCTTCAGTAAACAAACCTGTTTTGTTACATACTCTAATAAATAAAGTATCCAAGTACTTTGAAAAAACTTTGTTTCTAAGTAACAATCCTTGTAAGTTACCTTACTGAGCACAAATCAATTCAAATTACCTGTAACTTAATCAATAATTCATTCAAGTTGTATTGTAACTTACTCATAATAGTGAATGTTAATATAAGTCCTCCCACACTAGACTATTCCTCAGCCTATAATGAATATATGAAAATAACCATAGTAATAAAAAATTCTACCTTGTATTTCAATTACAACTGTGATATGCGATAACTTACTAATGATAAGACTGTGATATGAAAGAAACTGTTGAGAAGTAATAATTAATCGTTTGTGTATTGACTTTAAAGTCAATTATTGTTTATCATATAATTTTGTATGTACAATTTCGTATGAATTGTAAGTATAATAAATTATTGTAAAAAAATACCGCTCTAAGGGGAAAAGTAGACGTTGAATATATATATATAAGTTATGTTACACAATAATGTGTCTTCTCTAGAACTGTTATATTATACTTACCTATCTAGCCAATAAGAATAATTATATGTGTGTTTAGATTTGTAATAAAATAAAAAATTGAAAAATTACCCAGTTCTCTGTAAAATGTGAAGTTGTACTGTGTACTGTGTAGTTCTTCAACCTGTAATTACTTGGAGTACGTCCTTTTTTAATTTTCCAAGAATTTAATAATAATTATTGAGAATCCTCAATAACCTTGTACGGTACCTTTGTCACTGGCGGCTAGTGCCCGTATATTTTACTGTACAGCACTTCACCTGTTTCGTGGGCACGAGCCGCCAGTGCTTTGAATGAACTTTTGTGACGCTGAGACAGATTTTCACTGAACCGTAAACAACTAAAGGTGACCACATTTTTTGGATTATTGTTTTAAAAGCAATTTTCTATTCGATAAAAGTAAGAGTGATTGCAAAATTTGGTAACACCTAGAAAACGTACATTCTGCTTAATGTGTCACCAAGTTTTCATTACCCGAAAATTATGATAATTCCTTCATTTTTATAACAAGCTCCATAATTAATTGTCTATAAATTATGTAGCTATAGAACTAGTTTCCGCAATCAATAAAATTTCTTCAAAAGCAATAATCAATGTATAATGAAATAAGAATGGCACCTCAAACCTTGTCTATGAATGTTTACTTCTTGTTGAGAAAAGTTGTGTTTTCAGCTAGTCTATAAGTTTGATGTACGAATAACTTGAATAAAACCGTTCAACCTGAAGCTATTTTATGATATTCATTCATTTCTCAACTCAACCATATTTATATCATTTTACAAATTTGTTACTATGAATTTCCTTGTAGTCTGATAATGCTTGCTTATTCCATTTCTTGATAGTAGCCCAAGCGTGACTCATAATTAATACTGGATTTGGTGATCATTGATAATTATTATCATGGACTTTATCTCATGTAAGTTTTTGAACTTAACTTCTTCGTCTGTTATTCCGCTGTGAGGAAACACCTCACGAAATTTGACGGTTTTTATTGTTCAGAAACACCATGTGTATGTTTGCAATGGATGAAATTAAATCTTCATTTTGTAAGAAAGATTGGTGATTGGAATTTGCTTTAGGTTTACTGCAGTGCAATAAACCAATAATGTACTAGGCTATAATTTTTAATGAGAAATTTCATAGCCTACTTTAATAATGAGGCTGCATCCCATAGTGATAAGTTGCCATAAGATAAAGTATAAGTTACCCTTATCTTAGTCCCTTAGCCTAGGCCTGTTCTATTTCCAAGTAAGGTAACTTTATAGTCTACCGGTACTCAAGTTACAGAACCAAAGTGAATATGCTATTATATCCATCATAAATATTAAAGAGCTTGAAAAGTATTGATAATATTTATTATTAAATTTCCAATAATTTCAGCTTTGTGAGAGTCGAGAGATTAATATAACAGTTTCAAATTAGTCATTTCATTCTTTTTAGTTCATTGAAATGCACTGAATCTCAGCGAATTATTCAGTTTTTCTTTCAGGTTGGAAGAATTTGAGGGCAAATTGGATGCAATTACTCAAAGAAGATAATTTAATCGATTAGGAGAAGTTCTAATATTATTTTAAAACTTTAAACCAATCAATAAATTGTTTTATATTTACTCGAAATTTTTAAAAATTAGCGCTTGTGATGACATCATTTCAACAGCTGCCATTTTCGACCAATCACAGCATTGCGTTCGTAGTGTGCTGGCTTCTGCTTGTAAAGTGTAATGTAGAAATTCTCCGATAAATTTTAAAAACTTGATCAACTTATTGCAAATTCAACTCAAAATAGTGATATCACCTGTTTCATTCACCTATATTTTATTGAAAAGCATGTGGATGGGTACCCCTGAAAGTCCCTCGGTTGAATTGAGCTCTTACAGAGATCAACATTTCAAGGTGAGGTTATGTTGGCTTTCTAAAGTTTCAAATTTTGGCCGATTTTAATTATTTACTTATTGAAATACATTGTTTCTTGGTTTTTAATGTTCATCACTTTAATTTCTGGACAAAAATTACATGAAATTCATCACTGAGACGTACAATTCATCATTGAATCCCTCTATCATAATCACCACAAGAACGCCTTATGGCATCAGTACTATTCCAATTTATTTAAAATAAACTCTATTAAACAATTTCAATCTCATATTTGAATCCTTTTCAACTAATTTCAAGAGTTTGGTAGACTTATTACAACGAAAAGTGGTATTTTTAAGGTACAATATTATGTTTGGGTATAGTAAACATAACCTACTTTACCAAGTTTGCTTTTCAAATAAAGTCACGACTTGATTTTATAATAACTTTCCTAGGAATTAATCCAGAAAATTATCATTCCTAAAGATTGATTCATCTAACTTACTAATATTTATTGCTCATTTATTACCAAATTGATAAACAGTAACCTTAGCTTGATTTGTTCTATGCTTTTCAGCTTATTTTCAACCTGAAATGTTGATAATTCTTGCCAATTAAGTTTGCGCTCACCTTCAATTTTATCATCATTAGGCTACTCCAATACTTAGTTCATAATAATTCAACATGACCTAATCTAGTCTAGAAAATTTACGTTAATAATCTAGGTCTTCTACAAGAATTTCATCATTACGGCGTTATAGAACCATCAAATCAAATTTACTTTCCACGTCTTGATTTTAGTAAATTGGGTTTGTTTTTGCATGAAGGATTCTAGAAAATAATTTCTCATCAGCTGATTAGATATATTTTCATTGATGAAACAAATTTCAAACAACATTGTTTGTTGCTCTCAGAAATACTTCCAATTTCTATCGTAAACAACCTTACAAAAATAGTTCTAAATGGATCTAAAAAAAATAATTCCAGACGCTGCTCAGGGTCTCAGTCCATATAGGGATAAGAAACGTTGGGTAATTAATAATAATATGATATTTAGCCAATTATATGCAGGCTTTTTACAAATGTCGCTTGGTCAATCCAATTTTTTCCAATTCAGAACACGATTCTATGACCCTCTAAAGTCTAAACTAAAAGCAGCCTGCTTCAGATCTTACAATTTACTGTGCCTATTTTGAGTTTCCAAAATCCATATTATTGTCCAATTCCTCTGTAAGTCTTAAGCCACGTTTACACCGGAATGTTCATAAAATTTGTTAATAACTTTTGTATAATAAGTTATGTAATATATGTCTATATAATAATACGTTATCCAAATAAAATTAACAAATGTTATTAACATTCCGGTGTAAACGTGGCATTATTTTCTTATTTTGTCTCCATCTTAGCCAACTTGAACTGTTGATGATAATTATTATAAATTACATTATCAACTCCCATTTCAATAACACTAGTTAAGGTTTCTGTGATTGTCGGTTGTGTTTCGGGTCACTGACACACATCTTCATCGTAAAAGGAGTAGGCTAGATCCAAAAATTGCTTGTATGCTGAAGATGTGGTTCAGTGACCCGAACCGCGTTCGACAAGCACCGAAGTCGTGAGTACTGTTGAAGAGTAAGTCGATTACGTTATTTATAACACTAAATTTCAAGTTATGTTTCCATTTTATTGATTCCAGGGATCCAGAGCAGAACAAGAAAGATTATTGAAAACATCATGTACAATGTATGTGGGAAATCTCTCGTTTTATACCACAGAAGAACAAATTTACGAACTGTTCTCGAAATGCGGAGACATTAAACGAATCATTATGGGACTGGATAAGTTCAGGAAGACGCCTTGCGGATTCTGCTTTGTCGAGTATCCTTTTTTGCTAAATATTTTCAACTTTTTATAGAATTTTGTTCACTGCTGCCAGCAATCTAAGTGAAAACAGTTCCATTCTTACCATCTGTCCCTCATTACCTCATCTCTCACCAGCGGTGTGTTGACAGAAATGATTTTACACTAAAGTTTTTAAATAGCTGCCCATGCATGGTTATACTCTACCTACAATTGGCTTGAGAAATTTCTTCTTTGTTAGACCAGATTGATGAGTAATATTAATTTGAATCAATATAATAATATGATCTTCAATCCTTCAATTACATGTACCTTATATACCTCCTTCTTCATCCATTAGATTACCCACATCTGTGGGATCGATTGCGTCATTACACAATTAATCTCATAGTGAATCATGTAGTCGATTCCAATTTGTAAACAATTTAGTCCTGATCGTGTAAAAAATTGAATCATTTGAGACCTGTTTCATCAACATTTATAAGTCTTGTAAACTCTAGAAGATTTGTTAAACAGTCAGCTTGAAAATGTGACCTGAGTGGCCACCAAACCATGTTCCTTAACCAAAATTAACAGTAGAACTGACAATATAAGTGTCTTTTATTTAATTTTGTAAAACCGTAAAAATGTGTATCGTAGTCTGTCCAAGCAAAGAAGACATTCTGGAAAAATGACTCCAGCTCGGTCAATATTGGTTCAAAAATCATAAACTTAGTCCTAAATTGTAGAAGACATTTTGATCTACAAATGAAGACAGAATTTATAACTGAAATTTATTTATAACTTTTGAACTAATACTAACCGAGCTGGAGTCATTTTCCCAACTTGCCATAATGTCTTCTTTGCATGGACAGACTATAGCATTGTGATAGCCATCTCAAATTAATTGAGTCTTATTCGTATTTTTTTCTCTAACAGAATCCCGCTACTGCTGGTCATGTATGGAAGATACTAGATGGAAGTTCTAACAAGATTTTCTCACAATAATATTATGATACTGAATTACTGAAGTTCTAACAAGATTTTTTTAGAATAATGTCATTGTTTAGCGTTCTGTGAGCTGTTTCCTTAACCGATTTGTAAAGATACTACACAAGAGAGGATGCTGAAAACTGTATGCGCTACATAAATGCAACTCGTTTGGATGACCGAATTGTGAGGACAGACTGGGACGCCGGATTTGTGGAGGGCCGACAGTACGGACGGGGCAAATCTGGGGGACAGGTGTGTATCGATATTTTACTCATCGATGTTTTGTTTAGTCGATAGTTTGTACGATAAAATCTATAGATAATGGTTCAAGACTACTTTTGGACCGACACAAAAGTAATGCAAGGTTGAACATATCCTTACTATGGGTCTCACACAACACGATTTTTGTACGTCCAAATTTTTATTTTCTTTATAAATATTAGATTGAACATTGAATGAAGCAACATATGCGCAGAGACACATAATGAGTTGCCAAGTACTGTTCAATCTAGTAAAATTTATAAGGAACAACAAGTAAAAAACCTGACGTACAAATATCTTGGTGTTTGAAACGAGACTTTCTGCTGCTTAACTTTTTGTCTATTTTGGCGAGAATAAAATGAGCTCCCAAACATTCAATACTGATCTTGAATGAATAGCCAAATAAGACTAGGTGGAACCCTGAAATGAGAGTTATCTCACCATTAAAAAGCCATACAAATTATACCTAATCGATAAAAAATTAAAAATATTAATACTTGTCATAATTAATAAAGATTTGGACGCTAGTGTGTGTTTTTAGCCAATAAGTTTATTATTTTCTGTAAATGGATAAATAAATAATCAGATGTCTATCAGGTGTCAAGACACCGGATTTGCTGTTAAATTATAAATCCCTGGTTACTCTGCTAAACTGACAGAAATGAATCTGTGCTTATAGTCTAGTCGAAGTCGAGTAGAGAATACATTCTGGCAAGATGAGAAAATGACTTCAGCTTGCTCAATATTTTTCAAGAATTATAAATGTGGCCTTAATAGTAGATCAAATGGTTTCCTACAATTTGAAATCTAATTGATAATTTTTGAACCAATATTGACCGAGCTGGAGTCATTTTCCGATCTTGCCAGAATGTATTGCTCTTGCTCGACCTGACTATACCAAAATATCTATAGTTTTTTTTAATATTCAATATGGACAATAATTATAAAATGGTCAAAGTCTTGATTCCAAGAGTTCAAATTCCTCATTTTGCATTATTATAAATAGAACGATTCCCCGATCACCAGACTGCGGAGAAGATTATTAATTTATTTATTATTACCATTGCGACTTGTATCAAGTATTTTAAGCAATGGTGATAAGTGGATGATGATGTTTAGGCTACATAGTGAATGAATTATGATGAATGATGAATGTTTACATTACAATTTTAACTTCAAAAAACTTTTCACTTTAAAAAATCCTGAATTTTGATACAAACAAGTAAGTAGGTAACTTTCAAGTCTAAATTTTGTTTTCCTGATCTGAATTCTGCTTTTTTGTCTGAATTTGTTATTTTCTTGATTTTAGGTGCGAGATGAATACCGCGCCGACTTTGACGGAGGACGAGGCGGATATGGAAAAATTATGCAGCCCAAGTTCACTCCTGATGCTCTACCTAGATAAAAACCGAATTCATTTTATTCTATCTTGAACAAAACGAATAATTGGGAATTATTCAAACGATCTAAAGACTGTACTTCGAATAGCAGTATTGGTGATATTCTAGAAACATAATGTAGACCACTGATTTAAGTGTTTACAACTTTTGCTATAGTCTGTCCAAGCAAAGAAGACATTCGGGTAAATGACTCCAGCTTTGTCAATATTGGTTCAATAATTATTAATCTGGCATCACTTTGTAGAGCAGAGTGTTTTCACCAATTCGAGACCAAATTTAGAGCAGAATGTCATCTACAATTCAAGACCAGATTTAGATCAGAATGTTTATTTTTCAAATTGAGACCAAATTTATAATTTTTGAACCAATATTGATTGAGATGGAGTGGTTTGTCCACCTTGCCAGAATGTCTTCTTTGCTTGGACAGGCTATAATATTGAAAAGTTTGTTCAAAACATTTTTGAAGACGAGCTTGAAACAAGAGCTGGAAGATATTGCTATAACAATATTCTCTGAATTCTCGAGTTTTAGAAGGAGTTGTATAGAGCAACTTATACTGGTCAGTTGATTTTTGATTTGCGTTGCTCCATACAACTACGTAAGCTTTATTTCTATTGCATCTTGTGTCCGTCAAGTGCTCGTGACTTGTATAGTCTGGTCAAGCAAAGAAGGCATTCCGGCAAAATGGAAAATGACTTCAGCTCGGTCAATTTTGGTAAAAAAAATTATAAATTTGGTCTCAAATTGTAGAACAGAATGTTTTCTACATTCAGAGACCAAATTTATAATTTTTGAACCAATATTGACCGAGCTGAAATCATTTACCAGAATGTCTTCTTTGCTTGGAGAGACTATATCAGGGATTGATTTCGATAGCAGTTGAAGTATTGGTGGTATTCTTAACTACGAACTGTATGATAGTGTTCATGATTAAATTCTTATATTTGTATGAATGCTGATTATTAATGCATAAATTGATTTTAATCACTAATTGAAAGTTCTCGAGTTCTTTTAATTATTGAAGAATTGTAAGATAGGGGCCTGTTTCATACAAACTTGGAAGTGTTGTCATATAGGAAAAACGTGCCAGTCCAGTAAACTTATAATTTTATTACATAGTACTCTGTGGAGTTCATATCTAGTGTGGTATGGTTTGTCCAAGAAAAGAAGTCATTCTGGCAAGATAGGAAAATGACTCCAGCTCGGTTAATATTGGTTTAACAATTATAAGTTTGGTCTCAAATTGTAGGAAAATTCTGATCTAAAATTTGAGACCAAATTTAGAAGTTTGGAACCAATTTCGACTGAGCTGGAGTAATTTTCCCATCCTGCCAGAATGTCTTCTTTGCTTGGACAGACTATAGGCTACACATTTTTACTGTTTTACAAAATGAAATATAGCTCACTTATATTGTCAGTTCTACCGTTAATTTTGGGTAACGACCATGGTTTCATGGCCATACAGGTCATATTTTCAAGCTGACTGTTTAACAAGACTTTCAGAAATTTACAAGACATAAATTTTGATGAAGCAGGCCCCATATCATTTTATTTTCAACATCAACTGGATCATGGACTAGTTAGTTCACAAATTGACTACAATTAATAGACTTATAAAATTGAAGGATCCAAGATCATATTATATCGATTCTAATTAATATTAATTGAAAGAATTCATTTCTTTGATCCACAATTTGTGGCTTATAGATCATAGATTGATTTTGATAACTTCTACTCATAGATTATTATTTGTATTTATTTTCATCAAAAATTATCCTTCTTAGTTTGTAAGTGTACCTATTTGGCTGGTGTGATTTGAATAAATAGTTTTTAAAATTGATTTTTTTATTTGAACAAGATTACATGGAGAAATGCCTTAGGTGTAGTAAGTGAAGGAAATTGAATAATTTACTATAAAATTTTTTAGTTCAATATCCAATTGCCTGTAGATGAGATAAAAAAGATGGTATAGCTGTTGCAAATAATTAAGGCGGTTCCGTCTGTTGCTTGTACGTTCCAACAGCTGATTGTGTATGCAAATATTCCAAGTATACCGAACCAGCTGACTAGAGAAAAGAGCTAAGAATATACTCTTGTCAGCTGTTCCAATTACCGGTACTGGCTAGTTGATAGAACAGACGAACAAGGAACAGACGAAACCAGGTAAATTTTTGGTACCAGCTTGAAACAAAATTAGAAGCCATCACTTCTAAAGTAACTACTGTTATTATCCAAGATTTCTATGTAATTATAATTATTTAATTTTTATAAAAATGCTAGATATCTTCATATTATGTAGCATTTTCTGACGTGATATAATTATCTCGTATATCATTCAGAGCTCTTGATAAGATGAGAATTATTTTCCTCAACTTATTGATATTTCCCTCTCTATCTCTAATCAAGGTCCCCTGTAAAACTAAAATGACAAAATTATTGCAAAATTTATGTGATTGTACTGTGGTCGCTTTTACGTTATGGGCTACTTGGGTCCGGGACCCCAAGATTCTGGAGACCCATTTCTTCGTAAGGAAAAAATAAATGGAAATTATCATAATTATCAAGGTGAATAGATTTAATGATTTTTCCTCTCAAACAGCGCCACAATGATTTTTTTTTGCCTTGCAAACAGTCTGAATTCAGTACGTCTGAATTGTCGAATCGTATGTAATTCTATTGTTTTTGTATTGCAACGTACCGTACCTATTGTCGGGGCCCCAAAATCAGCACAGCCCATGTGTCCCCGAATGTCTAAAAACGGCCCAGGGCCAAAGAATTATTCCCCGGTCAAGATTCAAACACTGGTTCTCTTGCTTATTATCAGACGATTATTAGCTCAACACGATGTTACTAATGTTAATATTTAGAAAGTTCTACAAATTTCATATGAGACATTTTTTCAGTAGAACGAACCTGTAAACTTTTATTTGGAAAATAATGGAGTTTTCAGGCATAAATTTAGGAGTTTCTCTCATTCTTTCATGTATAACTCTTGAACCACAGGAGCTAGAGTGGAATGGTAATGACATAAAATGAAGAGAATTTCATTCTCTAAATAATGAGAAAAAATTTGGTTTTATATCTTCAATGGTTGCTGAGATAAATTCAATTAAAAAATCCTTAAAAATGGAAACTTTTAGGGGGTGCGTGGTGGGAAACAAGAGGGGTAGGGGTGGGGACTTTTGGCAGAACACTTGTCTATATGATAGTAATCGATGGGGGAAAATTAGCCTCATATGTTTTTTTTCCTCTAAAAAACACTCATTGACTGGACTAATGTGGATTGTAAAATGTTTATAAGCCAGGGCCCAGCGCGTTATTACTTCCTCCAGCGGGCAGCGAGTCACCCTAGATTTTGAAGTGTGTGTGTGCTTGTGGGTGGTTGCCATGGAGATAATAAGTTAGGTTATCCACTCTTCTTTCAACTGTCAAAGCAGTTGACTGTTTTGGCTTGTGCTTGTTTAAAAAGTATGTCAGCTCTCTAATTTTTATTTACTGGATTTTTAAAGATTTTATTTATGAAATGGCTAAGATTCGTTGTGGATTTTATGCTGCGATTTTTAAACAGAAATGTGAAAAGTGAAGAGATGTCCAGAAAATCGTTCCACATTTGTGTGGATTTTGACGTGCATGCAGTAAGTAGCCTATAATATTCCTAACCTAGTTTTATATTTTAATGTTTATCATTATCATTCCTATAAACGAACCGTCTCTCTTCAAACTAAGATTAACGAAACATGACTATATATGCAGTTTTATATCTGGGGAGCACGTTTTTTCGAAGTTACTAGACCTATCATAAGTAAGTATAAATGATAATATATCTAACCTAAGCATAGGCTGTCGTCGTTAGCTTTTAAATGATGGTATTTGAAAAAGTGCTCCCCAAGTATAAGATCGTAGCTCAAAACATAATTTTGACTTCATTTACAGTTCAAATCGTAGATCCTTAGTTTGGACCAAGTTCAGTTAAACTTGGTTTGAACGAAGATGTACCGTTGCATGGTCATCAGATCCGTAGGCCTATAGTCTGTCCATGCAAAAACGACATTCTACTAGTAAGATGGGAAAATGACTTTAGCTCAATTGATTTTTAGATCATAATTTTTCCTTCAATTTGAGACCAATTTTATAATAATTTTTGGACCAGTATATTGACCGAGCTGCAGTAATTTTCCCATCTTGGCAGAATGTCTTCTTTGCTTGGTAAAAGAATCCTTAGAACCGAAATGCAATCAAAAATTGAAATAATTGAATAGGCTACAATTTGATGAGTTAATGAAGAAAATATTTTGATAATAAATTTATCTTTTAATGGTTCTTATTAATTTCATTATGATCCTTTATTTAATTTATATTCTTATTTTTTAATAGTTCTCAAAGCTATGATTTAAATTGATTAAATTTGGTGAATTTTTGGGGTAGTCTAATAATTTTTATACCTGGCATTCAATTTATCTTTCAATCGTTCTTACTAGCCTACATTTATAATAAAACCCTTTATTCAATCCATATATTTTAATCGTTCTCAAATGAATAATTCAATATTTATTCATTCATTTATGACAGTCTATTAAAATATTCTTATGGCGAGATGACCCTGCTTAGGCCCTATTGGTATAGGTTTTCCCTTGCCAATGTGTTGTTGTCCAATAAATACTGGTCACCCATCCAAGAGCGGTCCACAAGTGTTCGTGACTCAACTCCACGATCACTAAGGTGCCACCCTCATCGAGTGATGTGGCCAATACCACAGAGAAGGTAAATCATAGTTTCAAGTAGAACTTGTGATATGAAACTAGAAACTAGCTGGTAGGCCTAAACCCTTTATATGCTGTTGAGCAATTGACATACAAAGTAAAACTCAATATCAAAGAAAATGTAAGGATTCACCTTCTCTGTGCAAACACCCAGTAGGCCTACATGGTCTATTAAACATCCTACACAGTTGACATCTATATCTATAAAAGCGAAATGGCACTGGCTGACTGACTGATTCATTCATTCATCACCAGAACTAAAAATCCACGGAACCGAATGCTTTCAAATTTGGCAGGCATGTTCAGTTGGACGTTTAGACGCGCGCTAAGAACGGATTTTAAAAACTTTTCAAGGATACGCCAAACATTTTAGTTTTTCTAGAGTTTTTCGACGTTTTCTTCATTTTTCCGAGAACCAATCGGTAGAAAAAGTTGATATTTGGTGGGCAGGTTATTCCTAACTGTAAATTCAATGGTTCAGCGAGATTATAGATGTACAAATTTGGAATTTGGATGTCCTATATAACTTACTTCCCAAGGTTACGCTTAATATTAGCGTTTTACTATTTTTTGGAATTTTCAGAGTTTTTCTTGGATTTTTCTAGAACAAATTGGCAGAAAATGTTGAAATTAGGTAAACAGGTCCAGATTAGGTGTATAAATGCTGTACTCAATAAATTTCGAATCCCTTCTGAACGGAATTTGCAGGCGAGCGAAGCGAGCCTGTTTGACTCACTTACACTGCCTATACTGTCGGGGGTCCAGGGGGGCGGAGCCCGCTGGCTAGGCGGAGAAGGCGAGCATAGCGAGCCTGCCGGCAAGTTTTTGATAATTCATCATTTTTTAAGATTCTTTATTAATTCCGAAGGTAACATGTCCTGGAGTATGGCTTTGCCCCAAGGGACGCATAGAACTGAGGATCGCCATGCTGGGTCTCTCTGTTAACACAAGGCCGATTGCTCCCTCCTTTCCTCTGCTGTTTCATGAGAAGTTTCGCTTTCATAAGGTGAGAAAAATGATTATTTACAATATATATTTTTATGAGGTCAGGCTATGGAAGGTGTAATGAATATAAAAGCACAACTTATTACAATTGTTCATGAGTTTATTGAGTTGATTAATATCAAATAAGAATAGTACAATTTTTATAAGCTTATGGAAGGAGTTATGATAATCAAAGAGGAGGAAAGATGATTTAACACTGGCGGCTCGTGCCCACAAAACAGGTGAAGTGCTGTACAGAAAAAGATACGGGAACTTCACCTGTTTCGTGGGTACGAGCCGCCAGTGTGATTTAAATAATTTATATAAATCGAGACGTTGAATTCTGATTAAAAAACTTTTCCAATAGACATTTAATCATGAAATTTATCCATGTAAGTCAATGTATCATTTAGGTGTTTGTTTGCTTTATTGATCATTGATATGCAGTTATTCAATTCTACTATTCTAAGCCTAAAGCAAGAAAACTATTAGACTCACTATATAGTGCTTCAAATTGGTGAGTCAATTAGACTATATTTATATACAGCACGTAGCAGCTTGGACACATAGCAGCTCGACATGTATATAAAAAAATGTTTATCTTCTGTTTGTCTCTTCACTATATTGAAAGACTTTCAAGTAGGCCTATAACATTTTATATTTGTAAAAATCAGTCAAGTGCGTTTCTTTGTCTTTATACATGCAGTCTCTCCTGGACTTCTAATATTTCGCAAGATTACAGGACTTCTAGATTGCTTCGTAACATTTGTTTTACATAATTATTTACATAAGGCCGCTATTACACGATAATAGTTCTATGTCATACATCTATTATCAAAGATATTATAATATGTTCTCTTTAGGAGAACATATGACATAGAATATGATCATTTATAATATTTGGTTCATTACACGGTAATATTTCATCATCTTAGATGTTTGATAATAGAAATAAGTCATAGAACTATTATCGTGTAATACCCGCCTAATCACGTCATGAGGACTCCAAGAAGGAGACTTGATACCATCCATCTATATAACATTCACTGTGTATAAGGAGTAACGCTCATCCATAATTCATATGAAACAGAATGTCTATCAAGTTAACAGAAGAGTGGAATGTAGATTTATCATTGAGTTTCGGTATCCTATTGGTTATTTCTATCGAATATTTCAATAAATTCCATTTTTCAGATGCTGCGCTCAGTCAACAGCTTAACCGCTCTGCAGGGCGTGCTGAAATCGCGCAACCTGCACATTCAGCTGCTGCATACCACACCAGGCCACAGCAATCGCACACGCGCGCCACCGTCCACGACAGTGCTGGCCACTTTTCGATCGCCCATTGTCGATGTGTTCTATCCCCCTTCCCCGGCTGCACACAGTCTGAATGCCGGAACCGATGTTGACCTGCTTCTGAAGCCGACTGCTTGTTTTCCTGTAAATAGCCTATTATTTTAGAAGTTATATACGTAGTAATTGAGTATTACAAATAATTATAGTATGCTTTATTATCTATTAATTTATTCAATAATACATGCCATGGTAGCTCTGAAAGCCACTTAAGGAATCGGCATACGTAAAGTTACAGAAAAAATATAAGCTATTGTTCAATAGAGTTACATCGCTGAAGTACAGGCAAATAAATATTTGAATATATCATAATAAGATTTTATGTGAGTAGAAAATTATTGTGAGTAAAGGTATCACAGAATAAGCAGTAGGCTACTAATTCAAATCGAAATATATATTTATCACATGCTCATCTCATGCTTCAGAGAAGACAAGTCTTTTGAATATTTGAATGCATTGGTCACTAAATATGAGGAAGAACTTTGTTAGCAATGTTCAATAAAATGTAATCTTTTATTATAAACATGAAAAAATGAGTTGGTTGCGTGTTTATTTTCTTTAATCTCATCTTAGTTCAATAAGCTCTTAACATTATGCAAAAATTCTAAATGAGCCATATGGCTTTAATTTCATCTCCATGACACTATAAGGGAAGAAGCATTCTGTTTGTTGTCTGACAGTGAGTTGAAGATTTCTTACCAGAATAACATCGAAGTTAGTCCTGTGCTGCTAAATCTTTATTAAATTTCTGGACCTGATATTATGGGTATGAATAACATATCCAGTTACCCAGTTAATTTCTCCTCGTTGTAAAAGGAAAAATTGCAAAGTGGTAGATTACTGGACTGATATTCTAGCCAACTTGAACAAGAGATGAATATGGAAATCCTTTTGCCTACCACACATCAGCCTGAGAACACGATACACGAACACGAACACGAGGAGACGATAAGCCGTCGGTCCCGACTACCTCAAAGTAGTCGTCATCTATCATCCATATCATTACCCACGCACAAGCCTATGAGCTCATGTGGGCTTCACCCTCGTAACAATAACAATAACACTCTTTTGTACTCTGAAAAGTGGTAGAGAGAATGTAGAGCTCCTCCCACACAAAGATTAGACATATCGCATAAGCAGTCCCGGAATCAAAGTACCCATGGTAAAAGCCGAAATCACTGCTTTCTAGGACAAACTCTTACATACTTGTATTTTAAAACTGCATATGCTTGAACATAAATTATAGTCTCACTATATATACGTAGAGGTACAGATACTGTATATGTAAATTATAATCTCATAATAATACTTATTACTGGTACAGATACTGTATCATCACAGTGAGGCCGTTGGTGTGAATCTCTCCATAACAGTTTGTTGTTTTTTTCAGGGTATAATCTCGCCGAAAGCAGAAATCTCCACCCGGGTTGTGATTGAGGAAGTTGTCAACTATTGCAGCCCCGAACGTGTCATAAACCCGGTCACTGTTTCTTCAAAGGCAGGTACTTTACAACATAGTATATAGACACTTTGTAATACTCTTTATTCACCTTCATTGCTTCAATGATAATAATCAATACGTAAGTCTGTTATAATACTGTTGATGCGCACAAGAAACCGCCTAAATTTCGGTGTCGGCTATTCATAAATTTCTTCATACTATTCATGATTATCAACAAGAAACATTTTTGTATACCTTTTCATACTTCTGTGAAATAATACTTTAAATACTCGAGCAGGTCTGTTTAACTGCAATATCTAGGTAATCATCAAACTGTGAAAAGTTTAAGAATGCAATAAAAACTAAATTGATTAATGCAGCTCCTTACAATTTAGAGGAAAATGCTTTATCTTTTGGCGTGTGTAAGCATTTTCTTTACAAACATATTTTCAATGCGTGATCCTGGAGTTATAGAGTATGTTAATTCTTTTGTATGTTCCAATTTTCTTCTCTTTTTCATCTTTTTTTCTGAGTACTGTAGGTACTCAATACTTTTGACGTTTCAAATACTGCCAAGCTTTGCTTGATTTTGTGGTGTTACTTGACGAAAATCAAACTAAACTATCATTCTTCCATCACCTAGAATCATATTAAGATAAAAATTATCATTATTATTTTAATTTTAAGAAGAAAGAATGACTTTGATCTCATGAGATCTTATTCAATACGACCGACTGCCACTGCTCACTCATACAGCTGTGTCAATGGGTCAAATTTTCCTTTAAAAAAGATACATTTGAGAATATATTGAAGTCCATTGAATGTGAATGTGAAACTGAATTCTGCACAAGGCGTTTCAATAATCATTACCGTATATACCTTTGTATGTATCGATTTTAAAGGAGACCGTGAACATATGTATTTCTGTTGTTGACTTTTGGTAGCTTCAAGTTTCACTTTGATTTTGTCTGAAATCGATCGCATTCAACATCATACATTCATACAACCTACGTGTATTAGGTAGAACCTACAATTATGAAACTAGAATCTCATTTTGAACCATAAGCTACCTCGAATGATCATGATATATCATATAATGATCATATAATGATATACTGTATTTGTGATATATTATCACCAACATTTGGATACGTTTCGGAAATGTTTCTGTGTTTGAAAAACATGAAATAAAACAAAATAATGATTGTTGCAACATTATTATTGCTACATATTTATATAGTTTTCGCCTATATGTTTTGTTAATGTATTGAATAAAATTAGGATTTTTGGTTTGAATCATTATTGATAGTATTTAGTGTGTTATAATCTACTTGTGCTATAACTTTAATTTTAAACTTCAATTAATTTATTGAATGAAAATAGGATTTTTGGTTTGAGTCACTATTGATAGTAGTTAGTGTGTTATAATCTACTTGTGCTATAACTATAATTTTAATCTTCAATTAGGGTATTCGTTTTTTAACAGAAAATACAGCTGATGACGTGAGTCCCCTGGTGAGACAGAGGGCAGTTTGTCATTCGGATTCATGCCAGTGCTGTGACTGTTACAAGGCTAAGAAGACATCTACTGGTCAGACGCCCTTCCTTATTGGCCCACTGCCAAGGTATATAGAAAGACATTACCGTTTGGACTCCATTACACATTCAATTTTTATCAATTTGTTGTAAAATTCAGTATGTGTAGAAATACAGAACCGTTTGGATTCCATTACACATTTAATTTTCATTAATTTTCTGAAAATTTGTGTTCAGAAGTGTATGCTGAGCTCTTGCGGTATGCAACAAGTCAAGTTTTAGTCCTATGCAGGAATTGTTTCATTTCCTAACAACTTCATAGCATCCGTCTAATGTGTAGGGTACTCTTTCTAACAGCTTTTGAGTCAGAGTTCTTGAATGAGTCCTTACATCTATATTTCTCAATGATGCGGGGAGCCCGTTCAGGATCCTCAATCCAAAATAATAATACGGTCCCTCTCAAATAGAGTTGATCTATGAATAGGATAGGCCTATAATATAGAAGGGAGTTCTCATTTCGGGTGCCATACGAATTTTAAAATCTGATTCAGAATTTACAAATTTTATAACAAACAGAATCGTATACAAATTTAATAATGAAGGGCTGGGACTGTCAGTAGACTTGAATCTATGAAAACTGGTTTGTAGGAAACTCGGCCAAAAGGATTAACACCACCAAGAAAACGAATTCTTCTTTTTCGTATCAGGAAGATTTCATGCAAATATAACACGTTTATAATAATTTATCTCGAAAAAGAATATTGCAGAATCAGCCTACTTTTATAAATAAATTGTAGTGGTCGTGAGCATGATACGCAGTAGATTGATTGGGTTGTGACATGAAAGGTATAATATGAGTGCTATGTTAACGTTTTCTATTGTTCTATTTGTTATAAATAATTGATATTTTGATTCTACAGGAGACCTGGTTTTCGGCCCAAACAGCATAAACGACTAACTAAAACAAGGAACAGACCATCAGCTGTAGAAAACAAGAAATACAGAGAAGAAATACCACATAGTAAGTGGATAAAATTGAAATATTAGTCAATCATATATTATGTCTTAGCGGTATAAGGAGATATTCAGCATGAGTTATGTATCATGGATAATAAAATTTATTCATGTATCAAATGAAATGATTGAAAACTAACATACGTTTTTCAATAATGATACAAAACTTCCCAGTTCGATTGATTCATTTGATGCATATGTATCTTCTAGATTCTATAGAGTATCTTATCGGAAATAAATTCAACCGTGAACACACACCTTTTAGTTTGAAGTCCATGATACGATAGTTTTTTCTGAGGGTGATGCCCACATGGGCTCTAAGGCCTGTGCGTGACGTGGGTAATGAGAGGGATGATGATGAGATATGACGACTTCTTCGTAGGTAGTCGGTACCGACAGTTCATTGTCATCTCCAAAAGATGAGGTGGCCGTATTTATGTGATTGAGCTGTGGTCAAAAAGTGTTCCCTGGTGAAGAATCTAACCTCGGAGCCTCTGGTTATCAGACAGGCGCATTAGCACTTACTACAACAAGCCTCCCAATCATAATGCCATACAAAACATTTCAATACAATTAGGCTGTATCAAATAAAATCTTTATTCAATTCGATTTTTTCATTCAACGCATGTATCATTTTTTTATTTTTTTTTTGTATATCTTCTTGAGATGAAATTGAACTGTGTACACACCGCGTTTCAGATTGTTTTCTGCCAATATTTACTTGAAGCCCAAGTATTCACTAATACTTGTCTTGATTTATGAATTCGAGTGTATGTATTTCATATGAGTATATTATATAATTTTTGTACCGTATGTATTAAATGTATTCTGTCGATGTAATCTGTTCTAGTTAATTGTAATTGCGAGGAACCAGCTGATGAGGAAGAAGGCTCAACTGTATGCAAATGTATTCTCTGTCGAAAATACAAGGACTATTTCCCTTCCGGCGATTACACATCTTCTGACTTGGACAATAAACCCAAGGTGAAAAAATTGTTGTAAAATTCAACTATTATAGCTAGATGAAACACCGGGAGAAGACGTTTTCCCAAGATTCTATTGAATTCATGGAGTGGTCATTTTTAGTCAAAAAGTTTGGCGGTTTCCTAGCTGATGTAACCTACTAACAGCTGATGTAAGGCTATTGTCTCTATTGATTTTAAACACATCATCTGGGCGTAGCTAAGAGTCAACTCTGATTGATAACATCAGCTGTTGGAGCGCACAAGGAGCAAACGAAATTGCCTAAAGTTTTGTGTCAGCTAAAATATAGATAGTTATTTTCATTGATAATTATTCAAAATTGAATCAAAATGTTTGATAATTGAACTGATAATACTATAATTCAAGGAACTCATACACTGTTAGTTTGGACTGTGACAGTCTAAAACAGTCGTGAATGATCAAACCAACTGACAGTAGATGTGAACCATAATTCTCTCAGTTAAACGTCCCTCAAGTATTTGAATTTTTCAAATTATTTATTCAATATGTAAGTTGTAATTTTTCATTACAGCCAAAACCGAAGAAAACCAGGTGTAAATACTGTTGTGGTGATCAGAAAGAAGTGAGAAGACAAAGGAAATCTAGTAGTCCTGTCAAACAGGCGGAGGATTGTAAGTTTTTTTACAAGCTATCTGTAATTTTTTATTTAAATTAACTTTGTGCTCAATTTTCGTGTTATGTACTGATAACTTAGTATATTGTATTGTAGTAATGTATTGTAAACTTAGCGATATGGTATAACGTTGAATGTTGTGATCTACTAACAGCTGATTTAAAGTATCTATTGTCCCTTCTGATTTCAAAAACATCATTTAGGCATAGCTAAATGACAACTCTGATTGTTCGTTAAACATGATTTCCACATTAGTCGTAGGCATTTGCGTCAAAAGTAAACGGGATATGATGATTAATAGAAAATATAAACACGTTTTTCATTGATAAACATCTTTACATTTATGTTCTCATCTAGGTGTATAACAATGAGTTTTGTATTATTTGTACATTTAAATTTCAGTTCATTTAGAAAATCCAAGAGTGAAGAGTGAATTATGTTTTGTAATAATGTATCAACAAATAATTAGAGCACAAGAAAAATCATTCAACTTGTAAGAGAATCTTCTTCTAGAGATAATAATGTATTCTTAATTTAATATTCCTGCTTTGTTTTTTAGGTTGTCCGTGTATGCTGTTAAATAGGATTCCAATCGTGGAGGAACTTGGTGAAATAGACAACAATGAATTCAATACATTATTGAAGTGAGTTGAAGTTATCCTATCTACACTCTATACTCCATTTTCATATTCCATTTTAAATCTCTTTATTCTTCATTATCTTTTTCTCCTCTTCTAATATTCTCATGTACTTCAGCTTTTCTCACAGATTCACGTTCATGATCATACCGCTATTCTGAAGACAAAGATCGATTCAAATTTATTAATTCAAATCAACAATTTATTATTGAAATTTATGTTTCATGAACGTAATGTAACCTACTGTCTCTTTCGATTTCAAAAACGTCAACAGCAAAAACATCGATCAACAAAAACATGAATGACAATAATTATAAGTTACTTGACAACATCAGCTATTGATGAGCACAAGGAGCAGACGAAAACGCCTACTTTTTGGCGTCAGCTTTATGATATAATTGTGTGAAGCTCGAACAGCTTTATCAAGGCTAAATAATATGTGTTTAAACATTTTGCACATTTGCATATTGTGCACATTTTGTGTTTAAAATTATGTGTTGACTTTTTTTACAGAAATTTGGAAAACCACTGTCCCAACTGCTATCAGGCAGAACCTCGTTCTATAACAGTTCTTAAATCAGCCCTGGGACCAATCCCCGCGGGTGGGCTAAGCAACGCGCCCGCTGAACAGAGGTGGATGGGTGATCGTGTCTCACCCGGCATTCAAGGCTGTAGTTGTGGTATCTACTCCTGTCGTGGCAGAAAATTTGAAGAATCCAACACTAAGAAGCGGTATCTGTCAATGTTTGGTATTCATTAATTCATTTTCAATCTTTTAATTTATTTCCAATCAATTCAGCTTCAATCTAATATTGAATGGAAAGATAAGATGTTGTTAATCTAATATGGATAACTACCACAATATCACCTCCACAAATACTCAAGCAGTATTCAATCTATTCATTCATTTTCAATCTACTTATTCATTTTCAATCTATTAATTCGTTACAATTAATTTATTTTTGTCGAATCTAACTCGCACTCGAAACCTTGTCTGGTTATTGTTTGGTCGAGCGAAGAAGACATTCTGGCAAGATGGGAAAATGACTCCAGCTCGATCAATATTAATTCAAAAATCATAAATTCAGTCTCGAATTGTAGAGCAGAATGTGTTCTACAATTTGAGACCGATTTCATAATCTTGGAACCAATATTCACCGAGCTGAAGTTATTTTCCCATCTTGCCAGAATGTCTTCTTTGCTTGGACAAACTATACCAGATTGCGCTTTATTAAGAGCCACCCAATCATTCATTCATATAGCTGACACTGGCGGCTCTTGTACACGAAACAGGTGAAGTGCTGTACAGTAAAAGAAACGAGCACTTCACCTGTTTCGTGGGTACGAGCCGCCAGTGATAGCTGATAAAAAGGTTGAGCTGTCTCGGCTGTCTATTGTACGTGGTGTAACCTACTAACAGCTAATGTAAAGCATCTTTTTTTATCACAAAAACATCATCTAGACATAGTTAAATGACAACTCTAATATTCACAAGACGATCAGCTGTTGCAACGCACAAGGAGCAGACGAAACCGTCTTACTTTTTGGCGTCACCTGAAACAAAATATAGAGAGAGAATGTATACCTGTTATCAGAGTTCATAATTCAATATAACTCTATGATTTATATAATTTCCTAAGAACAATTCCATTCGATACAAGATGTTACAAGATTAGTGATATTGTTTAGCCGGCTTTCACATTGCCAATTGGTGTTTTGTATTATGTATTGAGCCTCATGTTTTGAAATTTATCTCTATAATAACATATTATGTTGAATATCCAAAATAATAATCAACATATTTTATGTTATTATAGAGACAAATTTCAAAACATGAGGGTCAATACATAATACAACACACCAATGTGAAAGCCGGATTACATTGAATCGTGAATATAATTTTGTAAAAACTACTCATTTGTTTATTCAAATATATTCCTCTTGTGATAAATTTTATTCTATTTTTCACAGGGAAGAAAGCGACAGATTAAATGAGACAAACAAGAAATCTTTTAGAGATGGACGCAAGAATTTTTATCTTAGTTTGGAAGAATATTATCGTCAACTTTATGCAAGAGCCAAGCAACGGTCTTCCATGGAAATTGTTAATGCTTGTGCTTGAAATTGATTCAATTTTTAACTGATTTTATAAACAAAATTAATGTAAAATATGCCATATAGTATTTGAGATTTGCATGATTCAATATTAATGATTATTGGTTGTAACAATAAAATCAATGTGCACTGTTGAAATATCAAAGTTATTTGGGTCTCTCTTTTTATTTATCTTTTATTAAGCTCACAAGTGAGATCTGGTGGACTGAAATTATATAATTATTATCGTAAGTAGAACCAAATATCTGATTTGTTCAAACATCTTGTTCTTGTTCAAACTCGGAGGAATATCTTATGTTCTACCAGAGACAATGTATTATTCTACCGACCTTCATGATTCAAGTAAGCTACCTACAGTATTGAATTTGTTACTCATTGCTACAGTTGGCCTACCACTAATGTACATGTAATAAATAAAATCACAGTTATTACTTAGTACCTAGACTACCTTTTTTATGTTTTCACCTAATAGAAAGGTGCCTACTGTAAGTTTATTTATTGAAATTTATTCCAAGTTTTTCAATTAATAGCTGTCGAGATCAATATTAAATATTGACCATAAATGTTTATTTTGGTGTGAATAGATCGAACAATAGAGAAGACTGTATAGTTTCCAATGTTCTTTTAGAACAAGGATCAGGCATTCCCGGATGGATCGCGTCAAAAGAATATTTTGTATGATTACTTGGTCTAAATACTAAATTACTTGGTATGATACTAAGTACTTGGTCATACTTTTTTCCCCTTTGTATTGAAGGGCAGGTGAGAATACGCCCACAGTATCCCCTGCTTGATTGTAAGAGGCGACTGAAATGATTCGTGGGAATCACGTGACTTACCAAAATTCAAACCAAACCCCAAGGCAACTCCAGAAAGTGGCCTGCCCTCAAACCAATCAGGGTAGGATCTATACAATTTGAAATGGGTGCTTCAGGAACACAGGAGGTTCCGGAATCCGGAACACAGGAAAAGACTATAACAGGTAAGTTGAAAAGGCCCTATATTCTTGATCTTGACTTCATGGGGTAGTAGGCCTATGCTGAGATCAAAACCAAGGCTCTATAGAACTCTAGCTAGATCAATTTGAAATTACCAACTGTAAAAAAGGATGATTGTAAAAGGTTCTTGTAGGCTACGATGTTTTTTGTGAGGGTGATGCCCTTACAGGCTGCTAGGCCTGTACGTGGGCAATGAGAGGAATGTGATGATGATGGGAGATGACTTCCTTTTAGGTAGTCAGCACCGGCGGCTTATTATAATCTCCTCCGAAAGACGAGATGGCTGTATAAATGTGATTGTGCTGTAGTAAAACAAATTTGTGCCCGGTCACGAATCGAACCCGGAACCTCTTGGTTATCAGACTGGCGCGCTATCACTTACTCCAACACCAACAAACCACTCTTTAGTGGTAGTTGATTAATTATTGGAAAATGAATAACTTACTGTAAGTTATCGATTTGATATTGATAAGGGCATTATACTAACCTTCATTCTAAGTAATTTACAATAAATTCCAAATTTAAAGCATTAAAATAACGTGAAAACATGAAAATGAGGACCAATCACTTATGAGCATTTTTAAACTTGAGCGCGCTCCAAACCCAGCGACACCAGAGCGCTCTACAAGGAGTTTTGACGGAAGCTTCTTACGTCACATCATAAAAATCAGCTGTTCGGTTTCTGCTGAGGCACAGACAACACAAATGAACGTGTTCGCTCGTGCGAGTGGTAGCAAATTGATTAGATTTGTTGATAGTTTGACGTTTCGTTTTGCATATTGGATGGAATTGAGTGGCACAATTTGTAAATCATCTCATTTAGTCGCGTCGTAGTCTAGCGTTTACACTCGCTGGCCTAATCGCAGTTGTCTAGGCTCGGCTTTCAAGGTTAACCTGTAAGCGGTCAGTGTTTAGTAACTTACTGTAGTTGACTTTTTATTGTTTTTAGTATAGTTTTCGAGTGCGCGGTTTGATTTTAGAAAGGATTCTGTTTGTAGAATGGGTCTGCTCAGTGAAGGCAGTCCGTTGAGCTGGGAAAAAACTAAGGAACTTGCCGATCATGTTAGAAAACATGGAGTTTTACAATTCATCAACCTCTATCATCGGCTCAAAAATAGAGAGGGTGATGTGCTCAAATGGGGTGATGAGGTAAATCAATTATTCATTTTCAATCGTACTAAGTGCATGCTAGTCTATGGTCTACAAATTTATTGTTTCTTAGTTCCCTCAGGCCATACATTATGCATACTCTGTATTGGCCGACTCTACATCAATCAAATATCATGTAAATTATGCCATTTTCCAGAATTTTTTAATATCCTCTTCTCCATGGTGAAATTTTGGTCTTTATATGTCTTACTACAAGTTTAAAGCAGGTTGTATATTGATTATAAAATTTGAGAATTTAACTCAAATAATGTTCGTCATATGAAGAATTACTATAACTTATATATAAATATATATGCATCATATATGTGAACTCATCTAAACAGAATGCAGTCCAGTATCGAAACCCCCCTCCCCAAAAAAAAACTGAAAGTGAGACATGTTATTTACGGTACTAGTATGTCCAAGCAAGGAAGAAATTTTGGCAAGATGGGGAATACCCAAGCCCCCAAGCTTGGTCAATATTGGTTTCAAAAATGTAAACTTGGTCTTAAATTTTAAGACACATTCTGATCGACAATTTGAGCTCAAATGTGAAATTTTCGAATCGATATTGACTGAGCTGGAGTCATTTTCACATCTTGCCAGAATGTCTTCTTTGCTTGGACATAGGCCTACGGTATGTCCAATATACGGTACTATACATGTACGGTAACTTAATTCATTTTAACTCTACCAGCAGAGTAGCTTACCTCCCAAATACCCAGGAACTCATTTCTTTCATTTTTCAAAATGTATTTCTCATAAAAGAGAAAATGTCATTGACACCCTAGACTTAACAATACTTTTTTCAGTTTGTCCCGTTATCAATGTTCGTTATATAAGTGAATTTTCTATTACACAGAAATTTTAAAATCAATGATATAGACCTCGATAATTTAGAAACGATTTTGTAGATTCAAACAGTTTAATTTTGCATCACATTAGATTGGTATAGCCTGTCCAAGCAGAGAAGACCCTCTGGCTAGATGGGAAAACTGCTCCAGCTTTGTCAATATTTGTTCGATGATTATAAATCTGGTCTTAAGAGTAGATCAAACTGTTTCCTACAATTTAAGATCAAATTGATAATTCTTGAAACAAAATTGACCAAGTTTGAGTCATTTTCCCATCTTGCCAGAGGGTCTTCTTTGCTTTTAGACTTGATTGAGGAGATTTCAGACCAATAGGCCACGAAGTTAAGCGGTTTTCAATTCTCAGCTCTGTCAGGACAGTCTAAAGCTGTCCACGAGAGCGAATAAGTAGAGCTGGGGTCGCTCTTTTCTCGGTGTACCCTTGCAGACATCTCGTCGACTGTCCTGAGAGAGCTGAGAATTGATAACAGTCATTCTCCAACCGCCTTAATTTTTGGCACCAGTTACACTATTAAAATTCAATAGTTTAATAGTTTTAAAATTCAACTATTTAATAGTTCCATAGAGGAAGGACAATTGTACCAGAGTAACTAGTTATCGTTCTAGATCTAGATCTAATAAATCTTATCGTTTTTGGTTGTTACTAAATCAATAATATGAAAATAGTAAGTATAGTTGTTTAATAGGCTGATACTTGCTTGATTGCGCTCAATTTGAATCTAGTTTCAATTTCAAGGACTGAAGGTTGTTATTGATACATGTAATCAATACTATCCACAACTAGAACTGGGTTAATAGATTATTCATCTAGTGCATTATTTATATTCGATTGATTCTTGGGTCATCATTTCAGTAGGTTTTATTGATTAATTAAATAGTCATTGAATAATTTGCTGATTGTGTAACTGGAATTTGATTCTAGTTGAATTTGTAACTTAGGCCTAATAGTTTGATGTTCCAAAAATTTATTTTGATTGTTCAGCAAAAATATTGAATCTATTCATTTGTTTTCTTTAATTTCAGTGTTGTAAAATAATTCTATATAAGTTAGCCTACGTCTGATTAGGATGAGAGCCGGAAATAAGTAGATAAATTCAGCAATAATATTGAATCGGTTTATTTGTTTCCTTCAATTTCAGTGTTGTGAAATAATTCTATATAGCCTTGGTCTGATCAGGATAAGAGCCGGAAATAGATAAATGAATTGAAATGAAAAATTATCAGTCCTGGATTAATTTTATCTGCTGTAAGTTGTTTAGACAACGAAAATTCAAACCAGATATGGTTAATTTCCATTCATCAGCATGAATTAAATTAATAAAAATAAGAAATTATTGATTGATCAGAATCAAATGCAGATAAATTTATCAACCACTAATAAAAGTGAATCAGTTACTTCGTTAATGAATTATTATTGACTTCCCATTTAACTATTTTTTTTTGCTTATTCTTCTAGTACTTCTCTTCCATCTATCTAAAATTCTCAATAATTTTTGGGACAAAAACTGTGCATTTTGTTCAATTATCTGTTTGAATATCTGGGTATAAATCTGTATATTCTATCTCAATAACAGTATGAAAGGGCTGATATGATTACGTGTAGCCTACTCCATTTCAAAAACTGTCTGTGTGACTGACTAAATAAGATTTCGTGAGTTTTATTTGAAACCCTGTGTGAATGAGTGAATTCAATTATGTGTGTTTCAATTGCAGGTGGAATACATAATTGTTACATTCGACCATGAGAAGAAGGTGGCCCAAGTCAGCCTCAGAGCTCCTGAAGTACTCACAATACTACAAGAAAAGGAACTTAGAGATCCAAAGTGAGTATTTTCAAATCATTTTCACAATTTTTTAAACATTATGAGAGCTGACTAACAATTAGTCTGTCCAAGCAAAGAAAACACTCTGGCAAGATGGTAAAATGACTCCAGCTCGGTCAATATTGGTTCAAATATTATAAATTTGGTCTCAAATTGTAAGAAGCATTCTGATCTATAATTTCACACCAAATTCATCATTTTTGAAGCAATATTGAGGGAGTAGGAGTCATTTTTCCGTCTTGCCAGAATGTCTTCTTTGTTTGGGCAGACTATACTTGAATCAACCACTGATAATATTATTTCAAAACAAAAGTTTTTCAAGAATTTCAGCCTAGTGTAGCTGACTTCAAAATTTGGGTGGTTTCGTCTGCTCCTTTTGCGCTCAAACAGCTGATGTTGTCAATAGGGTTTGATCATTTAGGTATGTCTAGATGATGATTTTGAATTCAGAAGACAATCGATGCTTTGCATCAGCTGTTAGTAGGTTACATCGAGTACAAGAGACCGACTAACTTTTTGGCGTCAGCTATAATAATCAGTCAGTGCTCATTGTTTATAGTCTGTCCAAGCAAAGAAGACCCTCTGGCAAGATGAGAAAATGACTCCAGCTCGTTCAATATTGGTTCAAAAATTATTGATTTGGTCTCAACCGTAGGAAACATTCTGATCTAAAATTTGAGATCAAATTAGTATTTTTTGAACCAATATTGAACGAGCTGGAGTCATTTTTCATCTTGCCAGAGGGTCTTCTTTGCTTGGACAGACTCTCTAAAAAGTTCTGAAAATTTTTCATTATTTAATGACAATAATCACCTATCAATAAAATTTGTGAATAACATATGAATAATATCAAATTTGTGAATATTTCATGTAGATTTAATGGAAAATCGAACGGCTCTTCATGAAGTAACAATTTTCATTCATAGTAAATCTCTTTACTGGTTTCAAGTAAATTCAAACTGTACTAAATTTTCTAATTGCTCAATTTTTCGAAATGCATTACATAAGAACATTGCACAATCTATTTATCTCAAGAGATTTCATATTCAGCTGTAATAAATGATAGAGATAAGTTATGAGTGAAAAATTCTCTCGGTAGATTAGAATATCATACTTTGTAAGTTACAAGGTATTATGCAACTCGAAGGCAATGACTTTTGATTTTTAAAATCCAAGCTTTATTTTATTTCCTGAGGTTGTTGCTCCAATGAGCTCGTGACTTGTGCGTGTGTAATGGGAATGATAATGAAGTTGGGAATGTTACGTGATAAGTTATAAGTTGGGGATAAGTTATGATGATAATTTGGGAATGATGATGAAAGTTATTAGTTGGTATAGTGTGATCGAGCAAAGAAGACATTCTGGCAAGATGGGAAAATAACTCCAGCTCAGTCAATATTGATTCAAAAATTATAAATTTAGTCTAAAGTTGTAGAGCAGAATGTTTTCTACGATTTGAGACAGAATTTATAATTTTCGAACGGATTGAACGAGCTAGAGTCATTTTCCCATCTTGCCAGAATGTCTTCTTTGCTCGACCATACTGAATCAATTGGATAAAAGATTGTAGATTCTTTGCCATAAAGAAGAATTTCAGAACAATGAATATAGGAACAATGTACTATAAAACCTGGTACCGTTTATTGTTATGATATAATGAATGAATGTTATATCACTTTCTATAGAAGACAGTTACAAAGTCGTTGATTATTATCTAATTTCTATACGATTTTGTTAACTAATAAATTTGTTAGACTATAAAGAGCTATCTTATTAAAAAATCCTTTCTTGAGAGTAAAGTGAAAGTGTGGTAATGTTTGTAGTATCTGATCTAAAATAGGCTAAGTGACGAGCGTTTGGAACTCTTGTTGGATGGGTGACCGCTTTCAAGTTTTATACTTCATAGGCTTTAGGTGACTAGTCAGCTCCTTGTGCGCTCCAACAGCTGATGTTGTCAGTTAGAGTTGTAATTCAACTATGCCTAGATGTTGTTTTTATAATTAAAAGAGGCAGTGAATACTTTACATCAGCTGTTAGTAGGTTACATCACTTGAATAGACAGACGAAACCGCCTAATTTTTTTAGCGTCAGCTATATGTAAGTAAAGAATGTAATGATAATAATTGTAATGTAAAACATGGTAAAATGTAATAGTATAATAAAGATTAGCCTAAAGGATTTTGGAACTCTTGTTTGATTATGCTTCTAATTTTCATAGGATAGATAAGTCGTGAAAGCTGAGAAGACCCGCCTTTTCAATGTAAAGTGTATAGTAACGGCGTGTCTTCTGACTCTTCTCAGCTTGCGGAAACTCTACCCACTTCTTTTTAAAACAAATTCCGTGAAATTCTTATCTAGTGACGTAATACATCAACTTGATTCCTGTAAAAGTAACAAGAACTGACATCAAGGATTATATCGAAGGTGACCTGTCATCTAAATTGTGTTGAATTTTGACGAAAGTTACACAACTTTTTCAACTTTTAAAAGGTGTGTTTCAACTGGTAGAGTGATAATGTCTGATAAGATGGTGCATGTTGTAAGGTGCAGTATATTTGGGGCGTTTGAAAGACATCGAAATTGTGTTGTTTGAAGAAGAAGTGAAGAAGATGATGATGAAGAAACAGAAGAAGGAGATAAGAAAAAGAAAGATGGGAAGAGAAGGAGGAAAAAGAAGGAGATAAGAAAGAGGAAGATGGGAAGAGAAGGAGGAGGAGAAGAAGAAGAAGAAGAAGAAGAAGAAGAAGAAGAAGAAGAAGAAGAAGAAGAAGAAGAGGATGATGATGATGATGATGATGAGGATGAAGAGAAGGAGGAAATTAAGGAGAATATGTTGAAAGAAGAAGATGGGGAGGAAGAATACAAGAGATAAACAGGTAGTAGGAGAAGATG
The DNA here is from genome assembly GCA_017141385.1 of Sogatella furcifera. Taxonomy (NCBI): domain Eukaryota; kingdom Metazoa; phylum Arthropoda; class Insecta; order Hemiptera; family Delphacidae; genus Sogatella; species Sogatella furcifera. Next base: position 1,606,814 of record CM029558.1, on the reverse strand, counting down.
GAGAAGAGTAAGATGAAAAAGAATATGATAAACAAGAAGAAGAAGAGAAGAAGAAGAGAAGACGAAGACAAGAAGAATAGAAAAGAAGAAGAAGAAGAAGAAGAAGAAGAAGAAGAAAGAAAACGATGTGGCTAAGGTTGTAAAGTGATGAAGAGTGGAGTTATACAAGATTGCTTTGTCGTGTTTGAAAAATTTATAAGTTATATTTTCGGTATTTGTAGATGTTTGAATTATTCAAAAGAGAGAGGGTTGTTGATCAACAATGGTAATTATAGTAGTTGAGACAGGAATAGATAAAAAAAAGACAGAAAAGTAGAAAAAGAGGAGTAGAAACCTTGGTACTATTTTTTTTTATATAGATAGATGTTTGAATTATTTAAAAGAGGTTTGTAAATCAAGTAATTGTAGGGTTTGAGATATTTATTTTTTTACTGTATTATAAAAAGTCTCACGTTTCTAGTCACATAGAAATTCACCTTTTAAATATTCAAGGATAGGTTATCTAAAGCCTCAATATCTCCCAACTAGATCCAGGCCAATTATTAAAACTTTTATAAACATTTATTAAACTTGGAGTGAAGTTTTAAGTGTGTGGTAGTAAATATAATAATAGAAGCTTCAGTATTTATCAAAGTACAGAAATGTTTATCAAAGCTGTCCAAAGTATTGGAGAAAGTTCTCGATAGTTTATTATCAGAAAAAGTTTGATAGCCTAATAGAGTATTATTGGAAGTTTTCATTCCTTACAAGTTCCGGAGGTTGGTAGAGTTTTTCTCAATTGTTTACTCCTTTCTTTTCTGTTGTTCTTCTTCTTCTTCTTCTTCTTCTTCTTCTTTTCTTTTCCTTACTCATTCAATGTCATAGAATAATCGGTTCACACAATACATGCAGTTGATGAATTCTGTCAGTTTGCTATTGGTCAAATTATTCAAAGCAACTGGGCTAATCAATATTCATGTCTTCTTTCCTTCTCTTTCTTATATTTTTCTTCCTCTTCTTCTTCTTCATGTTTCTCTTCTTGCTCTTCCTTTGTTGACTATTCGAACTTCTTTCTTGTTCTCTTTTTATGGTGGCTATTAGGTCAAATCAATAATATTTTGAACACCAACTTTCAATGACCATTTGACTGAATGTATCGCCTTTTCAACGTGTTTTTTTGTCGGATGGTATTATGTATATTGTATATATATATCTATAGATAGATTACAAAGTAAATATATCTTGGACAGGTGGTAGGAATTCAAACCATTCCGATTAATAATTCAATTCACTTGACTAGGATTGAAAAATGTATTGAGTGATTGATATGAATCCAGTTGACTTTCCTAGTGATTTATAATTTATAACTCCGCCTAAAAAAATATTTTCATTTCATTGTTATAGTCTGGTCGAGCAAAGAAGACATTCTGGCAAGATGGGAAAATGACATCAGCACGGTCAATATTAATTCAAAAATGATAAATTTGGCCCCAAATTGTAGGAAACATTCTAATCTACAATTTGAGGCCTAATTTGTAATTTTTGTACTAATATTGACCGAGCTGGAGTCATTTTCCTACCTTGCCAGAATGTCTTCTTTGTTCAATCAGACTATAATAATGAGTTATCGGAGTTGGGAATCTTGTAAGGAATTATTAATGAGAAGAAACGCCGCCTCGGAAACAGTTACTCAATGAAGCTTGGACAATGAACAAGTAACATGCTTAAAATTATCAATGAATACTTCAAGTAGAGAGAGTAGTTGGCATATTATAGTCTGTCCAAACAAGGAAGACATTCTGGCAAGATGAGAAAATGACTTCAGCTCGGTCAACATTGATTTAAAAATTATTAATTTGAGCTCAATTTGTAGAAAATTTACTGCTCTACAATTTTAGAACAAATTTATAACTGTTAAACCAATATTGAACGAGTTAGAGTCATTTTCTCATCTTGCTACAATGTCTTCTTTGCTTGGACAGACTATACAAGTGCAATACAAGTTTTGTTTTGCAATAATTCAAGAATCGCATGGAGAAAATTGGCTAGTTGTCCCAAATAGCCCTTCTCCCATTTTTTCTTCCTCCACCTCTCTTTCTCCTCCTTCTTCCTCTTCCTTCCTTCCTTTTTCTTCTCTTCTCTTCCCCATATTCTAACCTTTTCCACCTCATTCTTATCACCTATACAATCTAGCAACAACCTGACCTGTATCTAACAACAAAAGCGTGTTTCCAGTAATTTATGACTGTTTGTCGATCAATGCCACCCTCTCTCTTCCTCCTCCTCCTGCTCATCCTCTTCTTCTTCTTCTTCTTCTCTTCTTCTTCTCCTCCTCTCTTCTTCTCCTCTTCTTTCTCTTTCTTCTTCTTCTTCTTCTTCTTTTCTTCTTCTTCTTCTTCTTCTCCTCCTCCTCCTCCTCTTCTTCCTTTCTTTTATTTTCTTCTTCTTCTTTCTTCCTCCTCCTCCTCCTTCTCCTCCTCCTCCTCCTCCTCCTCCTCCTACTCCTCATCTTCTTTATTTCTCTTCTGACTCTTTCCACCTCCCTAATGTTACATGGTAATTACTGGTCATAAATCTAGTCTGTCCAAGCAAAGAAGACATTCTGGCAAGATGGGAAAATAACTCCAGATCGGCCAACATTGGTTCAAAAATTATCAATTTGTTCGTAAAATGTAGGAAATAATCTGATCTACAATTTGTAATCAAATTTAATAAATTTGAACCAATATTGACTGAGCTGGAGCCATTTTCCCATCTTGCCAGAATGTCTTGTCAGCTGGGACAGACTATAACTACCAAAGTAATAAATACCTTATGACCTTTTCCACCCGATAATGATTGTAATTCAGGTGGCATTGGACAACTGATGTCATTTGTTTTGTATTGGAAATCTATGAGTTGAGATGATGGAATTGTTTGGTTTTTAATGACTATTGCTATTTTTCTTTGTTATGGAATAGGCTACTCTTATCATAGCACTGTAGGATGTATTTCCTCTTGTAAAGAAAAAAAATTGTTATAATTATTTTATCTTTTTCTCTCAGTAGTTATTAGCCTACCCTTGTTATACAATTTTAAATGTATACAATCTCAACGTAGATCAATCTCAACGGCCTTTCAAGGGCTGTTGAGCCATGGACAAAGAAAATTCTCAACGTAACATAATTCTCGTAACACAATATACTTCTTGACTAACTTCTACAAACCTAACTCTAGTCTGGTCGAGCAAAGAGGACACTCTTATCAAGATGGAAAATGACTCCAGCTCGGTCAGTATTGATTCAAAAATAATAAATTTCGTCTCGAAGTGTAGAAAACATTTCGCTCTAAAATTTGTGACAATGTTTTCACAAACATGTTTTTCAACCAATATTCACTGAGCTGGAATCATTTTCTCATCTTGCCAGAAAGTCTTCTTTGCTCGACCAGCCTGTGATTAATGGTTCAGGAATTTCATTTGTAATTTACTTTTATAGTAATGCATTTATTCCTTATATGGGTAATGGATCATCATGTTGGAAAGAGTTGAAAACCTCGATCAATGAAATGTTTTGCTTATTCATTAACAATAAGAAGTGAAAAATTAGAAAATAGAGTAACTTTAGAATAACAATTTACAGTATACAGCCTAATTATATTTTTTTAATAAAAAACCTGTATGCAAAACTTCTATTAAACTTTAAAAACTCTTCCAGTTGACTTTTGAGCCATTTTTATAGTTTGTTGTTATTGAGTAGTGCCTATGAACTTGATAATGTGTAACACCAGCACGAAACAATTGTCGCGTAGCATGAGTGATTCCACTGTCAAATTTCTATTTTCTTTTAATTTTGTTGATTTTGTAATAAAACGAATAACAAATTTCCTTTCTTTCGTTGTTGTAGCAACGTGAAATCCTTATGGCGGCCCGAGTACGGTGCCTACATGATAGAAGGCACGCCCGGCAAGCCGTACGGGGGTCTGCTGGCGCATTTCAACATAGTGGAGGCCAATATGCGACTGAGGAGACAGGAGGCCACCCAAGTACTCAAGGGCGGAGAGGTTTTGATGTCGTTGACTGCCTTTCCCAGGTAAATATCAGCAATCTGTAAAAACTATTGAATGGAAAAAGTAATGAATAATGAAAATAATATGTCAAGTTAGGGGAGTTGGGAAGTCCGATGGTAGCAAGCATTCAAAAGGCATACCAGTGTCCTAATGTTAGTAGTAAATAGTAAATTGGTAGTTGATAGTAAATTATTGTAGTAATTATAAGTAAATGAAAAAGTCAGAGTAACCCCAGTAAACACATGCTTGAGTAAAAAAAAAAACGTTTTCTCAAAATAAAAAAAAAGAGTTGAACTATTGACTCAGAAGTATATTGTTAATTTTATCTTTGTCACCAAATCAGTACTTGAATATATTAAACTCAAAGTGGAATTTTGTTACAATTCTTATCCAAGAACCCATCAGAGAAGAAAAGTTTCTTCCATATTCTGAAATAATTTTAGGTTCGGAAAGAAATCACTTCAATCTTGGTAGCTCAGAGGAAACCAATTCACTTCTCGTTGCAGTAGAGTTGGGAAATTCTTAAGTCACAATTTCTTATTAATTGAATGAACATAAAAACTTTGTAGTGAAATAACTCATTACAGCTTCAATTACAGCTAAAATAATTGTTCAAAAAGAACTATGACCTACATGTGTCTCCATGTAGGATAATGAGGTTATATGGCGAAGTGGAACAACCCTTTGGGTCTCCTCACTATTGAAAGTCATACGTCAAATAATAATACTACAAAGTTTTTATGTTCTTTCAATCAATGTATCAGTGAGAAAAAATGGATGAACAACAAGAACAACAGATTTCATAATTTTTAAAAATTAATTAACTTAAATAATTTTTAGGGTGATGCCCACTTGAGCTCCTAGGCTTGTGAGTGGGTAATGAAAGGAATGATGATGAGAGATGACAATTAAGTTTTGATTAGTGGGACCGACGGGTTTTCGTCTCCTCCAAAAAACGAGGGAGCCATCGTATCTATATGTGATTGTAGTGTGTTCAAATCACAACCGTAGATTGTAGCGTTTTCAAATAACTGTTCCTCAGTCAATGTTTAAGCTCGTTCCTCTTGGTATTTAAATGATTAATGATTCTATCTTATTCAGTAAGTAGTGGAATGTAATTTCAAATAATTTTGTTTTATAGGTTAGGTTGTCCCAACTTCACGCTGCCCTCTTACACCCCGACGCCCAGCTCGGGAGCCGCCTGTTCGCTGTTCATTCCCGACGAGACAATTTTTCCCGGTCATCCGCGTTTCAAGACGCTTACGCGTAACATACGCTTGAGACGAGGGGAGAAGGTCGCTATCAATTTGCCTGGTAAGCAAAATCAAGTGTCTCCATGTTAATAGATACAATTAGATATCAGATAAATAGATAATTAGATATCACAGTATAGTCTGTCCAAGCAAAGAAGACATTCTGGCAAGATGAGAAAATGACTCCAGCTCACTCAATATTGTTTCAAAAGTTATAAATTTCGTCTCAAATTGTAGAGCAGAATATTTCCTACAATTCCCCTTAGAAAATTCACGTGGTAATATAGAGTATAGTAAAGTAGTTACAGTATGATAGTAGAGTTGGTCGTGCTAAGGAGACATTCTGGCAAGATGAGGAAATTACTCCAGATCGGTCAATATTGGTTCAAAAATTATCAATTCTGTCTCAAATTGTAGATTAGAATGTTTCCTAAAATTTGAAATCAGATTTATAAAATTTTAACCAATATTGACCAAGCTGTATTCATTTTTCCATCTTGCCAGAATATCATCTTTGCTTGGACAGACTACGATTTACGTGATAGAATCAAGTTAAATTTTTTCAGTATGGAATATTATTGTCAGTATTCTAATTAAACCTTTTCAGTATATCAACTAATTAGATCACTAATTCTAAAACTCGGCTGTATAAGCATATCATAGAATATCACTTGATATTTTCAGAACTCTTTACAAATATTCTACGGCATAATAAAACTATGGGCCAGAAACATATTATCCAAATATCATTTAAAAACTGTCCGAAAGTCCTTAGTTACTCACACAGCCGTCATTTTACTTTCACATTTCTCTATAAATTTTATATTTTATGGCGACCTTATGAGGGTTCTTTACTGGTCAATTTTTGCGTAGAATAAAATGAGAAATTGAATAAAACCAGATAGAATTTGATAACTTTGATGATTGTTTAGAAAATAAGCACTTGAGTAGTAGTCGTCATCTATAATCTATATCATTACTCACGCAGAAGCCTATGAGCTCATGTGGGCTTCACCCTCATAAATCCGAGCATCAGTGTATCAGTTTGTTTGCAACTGTTGCATCAGTGGTCTTGAGTGAGGAACATGATAAACTGATCCATGACTTTACTGGCATTTTTTTGAAATTTAAATTCGAGACTAAAACGAACATCAGCCATTGTCTAGCCAACATTGTTCGCGATAAGCTATTTTGTTTAAATCCTGACCTTCACAAAATCAATCAAATTAATATTCACTGTATTTTATCTGTAAAAAATAGTTGACTTTATTTTCGACCGTAGACATTTATAATCTAGTTTTTCAAGTGTTAGCGATAAACTGTTTTCATTAATACTGTTGGAGAATTTCTCTAGAAAAATCTTGAAAGTTTAATTACAAGTGCATAGTGTGAAATTGATAAGATATTGTAATTTTTATTAAAGTAGATTGACACGTGTAGAAATTTCGAACAATAAATAAGTATAGTAGGTCCAAGCAAAGAAGACCCTCTGGCATGATGGGAGAATGACTGAAGCTCGGTCAATTTTGGTTCAAAAATTATCAATTTGATCTCAAATTGTAGGAAACAATTTGATATACTATTAAGATCACATTTATAATTCTTGAAGTAATATTGACTCAACTGGAGTAATTTTCCCATCTTGCCAGAGGGTCTTCTTTGCTTGGACAGACTTTATCTAGTTTAAGTATGACATGAAATTTCAAGAGATTAGTATTGTTGAAACCAAAGATTTAGGCGGTTTCGTCTGTCCCGTGTACGTGATGTAACCTACTAATAGCTGATGTTTTTGACATCAAATTATACAATAGATGCTTTACATCAGTTGTTAGTTGATCGGTTACATCATGTACAAGAGACAGACGAAACCGCCTAACTTCTAAGCGTCAGATATAGTCTGTCCAAGCAAAGACGACCCTCTGGCAAGATGAGAAAATGACTCCAGCTCGGTCAATATTGGTTCAAAAATTATTGATTTGGTCTCAAATTGTAGATCAGAATGCTTCCTACAATATTGATACCAGATCAATAATTTTCGAACCAATATTGATCGAGCTGGAGTCATTTTCTCATCTTGTCAGAGGGTCTTCTTTGCTTGGACAGACTGTACTAGACAGTTCATTTTTCAAAGTCATTTGGGGTGAGATTTCATAACATAAGCTTTTTACGATTTTGAATTGATTGAATTCATTATTAATAAAATTTGATGGTCTTCAAAGATTGATAGATTTCAGACAGAATTGGAGGTTTTAAATATAAATTGAATTGAATTTGAATTTGAAATTTGAATTATCTAACCTTTGTTCCCATTCAGTCTGTTCTACTATCTTTTGGTCATAAATTTATTATCTTATGCAAGAAGATTTACTATTTATTCGCTTTTTGTAAAATGTTAGACCACAAAATTTTCTATGCGTATTACTCACTTTGTCTTATAATTCAAATTCAGAATAAATAAATGATTCAATCATTATTTATTCAATAATTATATATTCAACTTTAGAGCTTCTTGCAATTTTATTACTGGTTAAGCTGACGCCAAAAAGTTGGGCAGCTTCGTCTGTCGAGAAGTTTGTCTGTAAATATTGTGAGTGATGTTACCAACACTGACAGCTGATTAAAAGCATCTATCATCCCTTTTCATTTCAAAAACCTCACCTAGGCCTAGGTAAATGACAACTTATTGACAACATAATCATTTTGGCATAGCTAAATTACAACTCTAATTGACAACATCAGCTGTTGGAGTGCACAAGGAGCAGACAAAGCCGCCTTACTTTTTAGCGTCAGATGTATTTTTTATCTTGCAACTGTTGTTGACGCTAGAAAGGTTGGGCGGTTTCGTCTGCTCCTTGTGCTCTCCAACAGCTGATGTTGTCAATTGGAGTTGTTGTTGTTTAGCTACCCTCAGATGATGTTGATAAAATCAAAAGAGACAATAGATGCTTCACATCAGCTATTAGTGGGTTACATCACGTACAAGAGACAGACGAAACCGCCTAAATTTTTAGCGTGAGCTTTAGGCTACTTCATTAATCATTTCATATACAAAATTAAATGCATATCTTATTTATTCATTATCTATTAATGACATTGGCAAGACAGAACAGGCATAGCCCTTGGTATAGTCTGTCCAAGCAAAGAAGATATTCTGGCAAGATGGGAGAATGACTGAAGCTCGGTCAATATTGGTTCAAAAATTTTTAATTTGGTCTTAAATTGTAGGGCAGAATGTTTTCTATAATCTCAGAACAAATTTATATTCTTTTAACCAATATTGATCAAGATGGAGTCATTCTCCCATCTTTCCAGAATGTCTTCTTTGCTTGGACAGACTATATTTTCAACAAAACTTTATTTAAACAGAATTTACAACAATTCTCAATAGTTTCAGTGATACAATAGAAAAATTTTAGTGATATAGACAATTTTGTGCTATATGTTCAAGTATCACAACATCTCACCTGACACTGTGTCTTCAATTCTCAATAGTTATTATACTTTGAAATGTGAATGAGATTGAGGCATTCATTCAACAATCATCGCCTCTAAAAGTTGGCAATAGTAAGTTATTTCTAGCGGTTTTATTCACGTTTTAAGATAACGTTTGTGGTATTTAGTATTGATAAGCACCAATGTTCGAACTTTGATAACCCTTCAACCTCAAAATTGTGCCCATTCAGTAAAAAACTCAGACTCAATTGACCATAAACTGTAATCAATATTTTTTGTTATCAAAATCAAGTTTTTTCCAATAGTTCACGAAACTGTTGAATGTTTTTAATTATATAAATACTTCATAATCAATGTGATTCTGTTCATACATTTATGTATTACATACTTACAGTATAGCCTACAGTCTATAAATTTCTAATTATATTGATTAGTAATGGTTGTGATGTAAATGAAAGATAGATCTTTTCGCAGTATAACAGACGTATAGACTGTAAAATATGTGGTTTTATCTTGATTACTGTTTGTTTCAATTTGGATCTACATTAATTTTATGGCTGATTAATTTTATTTTGTTGAATAAAAATTCTAATGTTGTTTGCACTTTTAGTAACAGTTTCATGACTAGGCATATTTTTTAATGTTTTTGCAATTTTAATTGCATTTTTTATTCTAAGTTGCAGTGGATTAAAATTTTAGATTTTATTGTTTCTATTGATGATTAATTCATCAGCTTTGCTTGCACTGCCATTCGTGGTTAATTAATTTTAGTTAGTTTATTACAGTTGGTATATAATATTGGTATAGTATAATATTGGTTAGTTTATTACAGTTTTTTGTGAGAAATATTGTGACTCATGAGTAATGTGTGGCATTTCCATTTGTCGACAGTTTTCAATCTGTCATAAATGTTGATTATCATTGCCTGATGTAGGCCTACTCCTAACTTTAATATTTTTATCTTAATTCTGGAAAAAATTATTTGACTTCATTTTCTGTGTTTTTATCCGATAATTTAATGAATAAATGTCTACCACAGCTCTACTGGTCAAGATTATATTACTGTACTTTCTATTACATTATTGTCCTATCCTCTTCTTATTACTATCAATTCCAATAATCAAAATTCTACTGAGTTGATTAGTATACTATTATACGAATAGTTGAAACTAAGTTTTTCAAATAAAAAATACCTATTCGCCGTTCAGGGATGACTTGAAAGCACTGGGGCGACGCTAGTGGTATTATGAGTGGTAGCTGCCTACTCTTTAGCTATTCTGGGACCAATTAAAAAATTACCTGATTTCAGTCTACTCCATGTGCTTTAAACTTCCCTACTTTACAACATTTTTAATTCATTTTCAGTTTTTCAATCCAGTCTCAAAACATTTGTGCGACCAATTCGGACGTTTCCTCACTGCAATGTACTTCAATTAAATAATTTTCCTCGAATTAAATCAATTTTTCCTTCATTACGTTTCAGTTTTCAAAGACAAGAAGACACAGTCGCCGTTCCGGGATGACCTGAAGGCGCTGGGCGACGCCAGTGGCGATAGCGGGGGTGCGGCGCTGCCGGATCACGTCTACATGGATGCCATGGCGTTCGGCATGGGCTGCTGCTGTTTGCAGCTCACTTTTCAGGCAGGTATTTCCCCTCTCACTCATTCATCTGTCATTCTTCATTTATAATTTGTCAAGCAATCATTTTTGTTTTATCATTATCCAGCATATGGTTTTTAATAGTGGGGAGACCCTTCAAAGGTTGTTCCACCTCGTCATATTACCTAATTTTTCCTTTGATAGGAGTATGGAGAATCATGTAGGGTTCTTCTACACTTTTACACAGGGTGAATAACAATCTTCTCATTCTCAAATCAACAATCGATATTTTCAAAATTCAATTCAGTTTTGTATATATTTTTCGGTACAGTTGAATTTTCCACCTTCATAATCACGATCGTCATCTTTATTAAGTAAATTATGCATGGAATATATACTCACTGTAATATTTTTTGATACAATAGATATTTTTCGCATAAATTTGACTTCAAATGTCAATTTGTTTGTTTGCAGGCGTGTAACATAAGAGAAGCCAGGACGCTGTACGATCAACTTACACCTTTATGCCCAATTATGGTCAGTTTACTAATAATTGAATTTTCACTTTTAGTTTTCAAGTTGTGTGTATTTGTGAGCAATTAGAGATGATGATATTATATTCGTTCTAGGGTTGAATGCAAGGAAATAGTCCAGTGAGACTTGATGCAAAGTTGGCAATTCAGCTGATTATAAATGAAATTTAATTGATAGTTCCATAATACCCCTGGAGAAATGACACCGTCCATGGGTGAGAAGGGACTCTGCTTTTGTTTCAGTTTGCATTGACCAATATAATGATAATTATAAATCATATCTATTGATAATGATGGACTGTCAGAATGATAATTATAAATCATATCTAATGATGGACCAATATAATGATAATTATAAATCATATCTAATTATAATGATGGACTGTCAGAATGGTAATTTTTATTGTCCGATGTTCAGCTGACGACAGAGTGTTGGGTGGTTTTGTCTGCTTTTTGTGCACTCCAACAGCTGATGTTGTCAATTACAGCTGTGCAATTTGCTGTGCCTGGATGATATTTTTGAAATCAAAAGAGACAAAAGATGCTTTACATCAGTTTTTAGCAGCTTACATCACGCTATGCCTATAATATTCCTTTGCCTACTTGTTTCAATAATTTTCAGTGGATTAAAGCGTAGAATAATAGAGCTCTATTCTCTAATTCTAGGATTCTCTTTAATTAAAGTGAACAAACTTATGCATGCGTGATTGCTGAAATTTGACAAATCCCAAATCACAGTCAGGCATCATATCCACTGCTGTTTATCAATCAGCATAAATTTAACAGTTGAATCATACGACTGCTTCAGTGTGAATGGAGCATTTGAAAAACTTGTTTACCTTAGTCCACTGAATTATTGAACCAAGTGTAGATGGTGTTTTTGAAATCAAAAGATACAATATATGCTAAGGAACTATAAAGACTATAGAAGTATTTATAGAGGTAGTACTATAGAGGTATTTATAGAGCCCTAATATATGCTTTAAATTAGCTGTTGATAGGTTACATCACGTACCGTGCAAGATACAAACTAAATCTTCTAACTGTTTTGTGTCTCCACTTTTATTTAAAATGAATTCAATTAAGTTGAGGAATACAACTTCCATTCAACTTTGTGGCGTCAGCTTTACATTATTGTGTTTTTGGCAAATGAATTGGGCGAATTTTTTGAAAGCTTTTTGCTGAATTTGCAGTTGGCGCTAACGGCGGCCAGCCCCATTCAGCGTGGCGTGTTGACCGACGTGGATTGTCGTTGGACGGTGATTTCGTGTTCGGTGGATTGTCGTACCCGAGAGGAGCGAGGCCTGTTGCCACTGAAACACAACAAGTTCCGCATACCCAAGTCAAGATACGATAGCATTGACAGCTATCTGTCGCCACAGGGCGAGAAGTGAGTAGAATAAATGAAATTATAAATTAATTCAATTGTATTGCCAAGAAACGGTAGGTTTACATTCATCTAAAAATAGTATATTATCATCTCGAATTGGACTTATAGTAATGCGGAATTCTCAATTATTTCAATCGAATTGTTCAAGAATTAAATTCTCAAATACATCTGGAAAATTAGTATATTCTAATTATTGCTTCTAATTCTGCCCCACAGATTCAACGACGTGCCTCTAGTGTACGACCAGGCCGTGTACGACCAACTGCGCGCGGCCGATATCGATCACCTGCTGGCCCAACATGTGGCGCATCTGTTTGTCAGAGACAGCGTGTCACTGTTCAGCGAAAAGGTCGATCAGGACGACGAAAATGATACGGATCACTTCGAGGTGAATTTAATGATTATTTATAATTTTTAAATAAACAATTCATTTTTTTAAAGTTTTCTATTTGTTTTCAAACAAAATTTTCACTTGAAAGCAAAAACAGAACTGATACGACAGTTGAATCTATAGTCTGGTCGAGCAAAGAAGACATGGAAAAATGACTCCAGCTTGGTCAATGTTGGTTTAAAAATCATGAATATTGTCTCGAATTGTTGAGTAGAATTTTTCCTATGTAAAACTAGCTAAAAAATTCAATAATACCAGTCAGAAGGTTTATGGTTATTGAGACAATGGGCAGAATGTATTGTATTGTGTTTAGGCTTAATATCAATACTTCAGAATTCAAAATTTATCATTAGTTACTTCCGAATGATTTCTTGGAGAAAAAATTTTGCAGGTGCAGAAATTTGGGATCAACCAAGAAATTTAGACTAGCCTATATTCTTATCAAAATTGTGTTAGAAATACCAAGGCCAAGCCAATACCAAGGTCTCTTCTTTATTCCACTATATATGTTTGTCATTAGATAAATAAATACAGGTGTAAAGGTACGATTCCCAAGCGGCAGCTCGAGACGCGCTGCTCTAACCATCACAAATCTATTCACATAACTATATCATAGATGTTCACTCTGTTATTAGGCTACTAATTCATACTTAATCAATTAATAGGGAGATTCACCCTTTTAAAGTAATTTTCTCTATTTATCGATTTATTATACATCCTAATAACAGAGTAAACATTTATAATATGTTTATGTCATTAGAGTTATGATGGCTAGAGCTGGGCACTGGGCAGCTCTAGCAGCGAATTTAGAGCCGGGCAGCTCGAGCTGCAGCTTGGGAATCGTACCTTTAGATGTTCAAATAAAGCATCAAATATCTCTCAGTTTTCCACTATATTCTTTCTATTTTACTATAGTCTACATTTTTTTTTTGGTTTTTTATTTCTAGAACATTCAGTCGACCAACTGGCAAACTATGCGTTTCAAGCCGCCGCCGCCCCACTCTGAGATCGGCTGGCGTGTGGAGTTCCGGCCGTGCGAAGCGCAGTTGACCGACTTCGAGAATGCCGCCATTGTCTGTTTTGTCGTGCTGCTCACCAGGGTCATACTCTCCTATAACATTAATTTCCTCATACCTATCAGCAAGGTGAGTGACACTGTTGAGAGTTTATCACGTTCTTAATACTGTAGATAAAAATCGAAATTGTTGTATATGGCTAGTGAATATAAAGTATATCTCTCCATATTCTCTGGTATGACCCGCCAAAATTTGTGTCTATGATGATCTAGTATCTAGATGGCATGGCTAGTTACAGTCTGTCCAAGCAAAGAAGACCCTCTGGCAAGATGAGAAAATGACTCCAGCTCGGGCAATAGTTGTTGAAAAAATATTTATTTGATCTCAAATTGTGCATCAGTATGTTTCCTACGATTTAGATTAAATCAATATTTTTTGAACCAATATTGACCGAGATGGAATCATTTTCTCATCTTGCCAGAGTGTCTTCTTCACTTGGACAGACTATACAATGCTCCTCGGCTTGATCAGACTCAACATGTCATTCAAAAAACAGAAATCACAGTACCAATTAAGTATTTTCATTACCATAAATTTATAGTATAGTCTGTCCAAGCAAAGAAGACCCTCTGGCAAGATGGGGAAATTACTCCAGCTTGGTCAATATTTGTTCAAGAATTATAAATATGGTCTTTATAGTAGATCGAATTATTTCCTAAAATTTGAGATCAAATTGATAATTTTCTAACCAATATTGACCGAGCTTTAGTCATTCTCCCACCTTGCCAGAGGGTCTTCTTTGCTTGGACAGATCATACCTCTAGGGTTGTTATCCTATAAAACATCAGTGCGAACAGCTTGGTCAATATTCGTTCGAGAATTATGAATGTGGTCTTTATAGTAGATCAAATTGTTTCCTAAAATTTGAGACCGATTTGATAATTTTCGAACCATAATTCCAGTCTTAGTCTCTGATAATTTTCAGTCTCCCATCTTGTCAGAGGGTCTTCTTTGCTTGGACAGACTATTTATTTATTTATTTTATTTATTCAAGAGATTACAATAAAGGGTAAAAACACAGGCAATTCAGCCCAATAGAACACAGACTATAGCCCTAGACGAAAGGGAACATCGGTTATGATTGTATAGGGCAGCTGGAGATTCGACCGCTGTGCTCTCTAATGTAACTATAATACAGGGTGTTTCAGGAGGAATGTGCAATACTTCTCAGGCTGATTCCTCACATCAAGTAGACAAAAAAGTTCCATGGGACCAACCCCCAAAAACGCTTTGTTACTGAGATAACAATGGCGGAAAATTGAGATTTTTTAAAATATATTAATTTTTCTAATTTTTTAGAGGCTTTAGTAAGGTTCTAAAATGATCAATTCCTATGTAAAATTAGCTGAGAAATTCAATGAAACCAGTTTCAAGTCTGTAACTTCAACGGTTATTGAGATAATTGGAAAATATGCTAAAAAACGCCATTTTTCAACAATAAGGGTTATAACTGGATAAGGAATCATAAAATTGTATTTTTTATTAATGGAAGTTTAAGAGAGCCGGATTCTTGGTCTCATGGAACTTTTTTGTCTACTTGATGTGAGGAATCAGCCTGAGAAGTATTGCACATTCCTCCTGAAACACCCTGTATAATCCTGAACCTTCATTCCATGTTCGCATGTTAGAAGTGGCGAAAGTTATGAACATCCACTCATGACAAATCGATGAATTGCAAGAAACTGAATGCATTTCGATGTAAATTTCCATGTGTGTTCCTTGTTCAGGTCGACGAGAACATGGTGCGCGCACAGAAACGGAACGCAGTGAACGAGGAACGTTTCTGGTTCCGTAAAGATGTGGGCCAGCAGGAGTCTTCATCAGAATCACCCAACGATGTTTGCACCCAGATGACTATCAACGAAATTATCAATGGCAAAGTGAGTACGAATAATCATTTACCATTCATTAATTAATTAGTGTCTGATTGCTCAGTGAAAGCGGTTGTGAGTGTGATGTCAAGTCACAAACATTATGGTCTCCTTTTGGATGGATGACCAGAATGTTACCAATTGAAATTGAAAGAGAAATAGTACAGGCTAAGCCTAGTTTTTCTCTTTCAGATTATAATATCTATCTTTATAGATCATTGTAATAGTTGATTAATGAATTAATGATTGATTGATTGATTGATTTAAAGGCGAGTGGAATCTATTCTTATGAATGGCGTTGTCTATAATGTGTAAAAACATTCTATGACATTGAAGAATATTTGTTTATTTATAGCTCCCCACAACGAAAACCATATTTTTTATTCATTTGTTCAGATCACTTAAATTTAGGCGGTATCCTAACTTTTAAAAGTCTGCTAATTGTGCGCTCAAACAACTGATGTTGTCAGAGTTCTCAATCAGCTATACTTCGTTAAATTATTCAAGAATTTCAAACATTTTGGTTTTCCTAAAAGTGTCAATTTTTCCTAAAAGCTGTTGGCCAAATTCGATGCTAGATGCCTCCAGCTCTACATGCGCTGCTCTAGCTATCACAAATCTATTCACATAACTATATTTTAGATGTTTACTCTGTTATTAGCGCTACTAAATATACTAAATTTTCAAAAATCAGTAAAGTCCTTTGAAAATTACTTAGAAATGGTGACTTTCACTATTCATCGATTTAATACATTAGTAGCCATGACAAAAGAGTTAACATCCTTTATTTATTTATTCATTTATCTATCAGAATATATAAATAAAGGGTTGAAAACACAGACATCAAGTCCAAAATGTTTTTCCCCAAATTTTGATAGAAATATTTAAAATAGAGGTTATGTTCCAAAGATTTAATGCATTAGTTGCCCTAATAACAGAGTGAAATACTATAATATAGTTTTGTGAATAGAGTTGTGATGGCTAGAGCAGCGCAACTGGAGCTGGGCAGTTTAAGCAGCAAATTTAGAGGCGGCTCGAGCTGCCGCTTGGGAATCGTACCCTAACTAAAAATAATAATAATAATATTCGTGTAACCTGGCTGCCTCAGGTCTGGTGTCAGAGTTTTCATGTCGCTCCTGATCAATTTCAGGGCCTCTGACATGACTTAACGGCCGCCGGGACCGGCGGCTTAACCTTAACTAGAATTCTTACTCGCTACCATTGTAAACAAAGCCCTACACCAAAATAGTCGCTTCATAAGTATAGTATAGGTTCTCAATTAGTGTCTTCATAACCGAGTTATTATATTTGATTAAAATTGTAGTAATTTTTACTCGCTGCCTTCAGTATAATTGCAAAAAATGATCACCGTAAATTAATTTGTAAACCAATTGCTTATTTCGATTGCAGGAAGGCGTATTCCCGGGACTAATTCCGCTGATCAACAACTATTTGGGAGGCATGGACGTGGACGCAGACACCCACTGCACCATACAACAGTATCTGAAGTTGATTGCGCGCCGGGCTTCAGGTGAACTCCTCACCACCGCCTCCTGGATCAGAAGTTTTGTCCGCTCTCATCCCGCCTACAAGTGAGTATTAGAGGCCTGATTTATCAAACTTACTGTTTGAAAATTTAGTACTTATGAGGGAGAAAACTGAATTTTACAATAAACGATCAAGATTTAGAAAAGATCAGGTTTTTATATTAAGTATCATCTACGAACTTGAAAGAAATGATTCAATTTCATTCAGAGTGTAGCTAAGAAATCAGTAGGCTAATTTATTATTTGGATAATAATTACATAGAACCAACATTATCGAATACGAACTTCAAACAAATGATTGAATTTAATTCAGAGTGTAACTCGGAAATCAGTAATTTATTATTCGGATAATAATTACATAGAACCAAAATTAAATTCAGTGTCAGATGGGTTTGCGAAACCTGTGTATGACACCGTGCTCTAGGCATTGGAATAAAAAACATTATTATATAATTCACGCTATATTACTTTCAAGAAACACTGTACGTTAATTGCTGAAGGATAGTAACTTATGATTGAAAGATCCAAATGAAAACCTTATAATGAAATTACTCACGAGTTTAGTGAAACAGTTGTTTCGTGCTGGTATTGCACATTACTAAGTGGGTTAGTAATCAAATCTAAACAAATCTGAAATATTACAGGTAAGCTACTAATTTAGGAGATAAATAGCTTTAGACTTGAGTCAATCATCCACAGCAATACAAAAAGTGGTAACTGCTTGACATTCTCTGGTAGTAAATTGAACATACGAATTTGTAATTACTTATGACTTTTCAAAGATTTAGTCAATCTAACAGTAGGTCTAGTTATAAAGACTGTATAATCATACAGATTATGTACAGTTATACCATCCTTATGTCCAGTTTTATGTGAATGTACAGAGATAGTTTTATCAAAATTAGACAATTTTCTCTCAACGGAGATTTGATTATGACATATACAAATAAGGCAAGGTCATAATTTTGTGTGCAAAAAAAATTCCCCTACAAGATACATTGTATTTTTCAAATGATTTTTTTAATTTGAATGCTTTTTTCAAGAAGATGATTTGCCTCACAATATTTTACTTCATAAATTGAGTGTGAATGGAAAAGACAAACTAGGTTTTCTGATACTTCTTTTCTTCTAGGGCTACTGTATTTGAAACTTTAAAAACTAATAAAATCAGAGTATTGTTAAAAAATATTTTTATTTCACAACATGTTTCGGCTAATTTGCCATTTTCAAGTGTAAATAATAATAATAATAAAGTGTAATATTATTTACACTTGAAAATGGCAAATTAGCCGAAACATGTTGTGAAATAAAAAATTTTTTTTAAAGGGTACTCTGATTTTATTCTTTTTAGGTTTTTTATACCACAGCAAGTAGTATTATTATTCTGATTCATAAATTTTTTCTGCAGATGTATATTGCATCATACAATGAATGTAGAGTACTATATATAACTAGCCTATCCATGTTATAGTAATATGAAGTATGTATCTACTATCTGTATATAGTACTATCATGTACTAGAAAATTGACATGTACTTTTCAGTATGCTGTGTTTTTTCTTGCTATTGAAATTGTGTAGTGTAATCATTAATCAAGCTTCTGTTTATGTATAATGTATGAATTTGAATAATAAAGCAATTAGAATTCTGGTTTCATCTTAATAGCTCTGTATTTGAAACTAACTTTTTGGCGACAGTTACAGCTCTTAAAACATGACTATTGAAATAATAATCTTACTGCTTTATTATGGATTTAGATGTAAAAGGATGTGTTGAGTTATGCAGCCAAGTGAAACGAAACTGCTGTAATGTTTGAATTCAAATGTTGTAGTTAATTGATATTTCTGTGTGTGTTGACAGGCAAGACTCAATAGTGAACGAAAATATAAACTACGACCTACTGCTGCAGGCCGATCACATACAGAAGGGCGAGGTCACGTGTCCTGAGCTGTTATAGGCCACTGTATCATATCCAAAACGCACGAAACCATTCCCAAGGCCGTCTCAAAGAACTATCCTTGTCCAGGTGAGACCTGAAACCACCGCCAATTCTTATATCTTTGAAGAGAAAGACAAATAAATAGTCATACAAACTATAGTCGGTCCAAGTAAAGAAGACATTCTGGCAAGATTGGAAAATGACTCCAGCTCAATCCGTATTGGTTCAAAAACTTCAAATTTGGTCTCAAATTGTAGATTAGAATGTTTCCTATAATTTGAGACAAAATTAGTAATTTTTGAACCAATATTGACCAAACTTGTGTCGTTTCCCCATCTTTCCAGAGGAACTTCTTTGCTTGGACAGGCTATACCACCATTTCCTAAGTAAAATATAAGTAGGCCCGTAGTCAGGTCGAACAGAAAATTTATTCTGGCAAGATGGGAAAATGGCTGCAGCTCGGTTAATATTGGTTCAAAAATAATAAATTTTATCTCAAATTGTAGGAAACAATTTGACCGAGCTGGAATCATCTACCCAGCTTGCCAGAATGTCTCAGCTCGAACAGACTGTATGACTGGTTTTCTTATCCATAAAAATAGCATTTTATCGGTCATCATTGACAACAACACAGTATTGTTATAGTGTGTCCAAGCAAAGAAGACATTCTAGTAAGATCAATTGACTCCAAGCTCAATCGGTATTGGCTCAAAAACTTCAAATTTGGTCTCAAACTGTAGATCAGAATGTTTCCTACAATTTGAGACAAAATTGATAATTTCTAAACCAATATAGACCGAGCTGGAGTCATTCTCCCATCTTTCCAGAATTTCTTATTTGCTGTTAACTTACGGTATTTTGGAGTCATTTTTCCTGCCAATCGCTTTAAATTTGGTAAAAATTTTTGAATTCCGATGCGTGTTTACAGTCAAACTTGTTTGACTGTTTTATAGAAATAACTGTGAAAATAACTTATGAAAAAATTAAAATACCTTAATCTTTATTTCGATTTGTAAGCTTCAAATTGGCGAAAAATAACACGGCAAAGGCTAAGTATGGCAAAAGTGTATGGTGGATTCAACCAAAGAGGATTCTAGGTTTTATAACAGAGAATTTTGTTACTCTATGACTCAACCTAGCTGACCACCCAGAAGTGTGACTAATCCAACCTATATTATTGATCGAAAAGACAAGATATTGTCGAACAACAGATTTATTTAAAAATGGAGATACCAGTTTCGGTAATCTCTGATTCTTTAATATGTAGTTTCACAATATCTTGTCATTTCATTCAATATTATTATAACTCATACAAATCACTTTAACAACTACTTAAAAACCCGAAAATTATCCTGGGCCCCGTTTCATGAAAGTTACAAGCTACAATCTTCCAAAATTAACTTAGTTGTAAATGTTGATAAATATTATTTTGCCTTAGGCTACACCTTGAGTATTGCAAAAATCGATAATCAAATATTCATTTCAAAATATTAGTCATGAAATTCATTACAAGAGAAGTGTTTTATGCTAGTTAGAACGTTAGAAGCATTTCTAACTATTCTAAGAGTTATTTTTATTTATTTCTACTGTTTTATTATCAACTACCCCACCATTAAAAGACATAAAAATATTTATGTTTTATTTCTACTGTTTTAATATGATTTTTATACTAATTGATGATTATTTTTGTCTCAGATTGACTTGTTTTGTTGAAAATTCTATTGGGAGTGTTCGGATTTCCAGTGTTTAAAGATTGTTAGAGAGCAAAATTGTTGAAAACAAATAGGCTGTGGAAGTTGATGAAAAAATGAACGAATCCGGTGATTAATGTATGATAAAAAATGTTAATTATTATTGTTAATCTAACCAGAAATGATATTATTACTGTGATTGTACAATAAAATGGATCTATACGATCTTGTAAATGTACTAGAATGTTATTTAGATTGAAAATTGCCTCTTTTTTAAATTTAATAGGATGTTTTATCATGAAAATGCTTCTTTTCCAAATTTACCAGTATGTTAATGCTTCAAATATACTAGAATGTTATTTAGAATGAAAATGCTTTTTGAAAAGATATTGTTGATTGTGTACGGTAATGATAGTTTTAGTTTCATCAAATAATTGTTGTAAATCACTTACTCGATCAAATTTCAACTGCTGTTAGTTGAACTAAATGAATTAGTTCAATTCAATTATATTATTTGGTGCTGTTTTGTTGGTTTTTATTAATTTTATATGTTCTTTATTTTTTAAATAAATTATGTGAAGGTGGAATGGTAGTTTGTTTGAAACCCTTGACCCAATAAGTGAAGATTCATTTTAGGAATATAATTCTATCTGGCGGCTTGTGCTCACAAAACAGGTGATGTGCTGCACAGTAAAAGATACGGGCACTTCACCTGTTTCGTGAGTACGAGCTGCCAGTGAAGTCTATCCTGAATTATTCTCAAATACATAGCCTAATAATTTATTATGTAGGTAGTCTGTCCAAGCAAAGAAGAAGACATTCTGGCAAGATGGAAAAATGATTACAGCTCGGTCAATATTGGTTTGAAAATCATAAATTTGGTATCATATTGTAGAGCATATTATAGATTTTAGTAAGAATTCAGAGCCGCCACTGCGATTTGCGCCAGCCGATGCTCAGCTCTGTCAGTACAGTGTAAAAGTGGTCCACGAGAGTATTTATTGTTTAGCTGAGGTCACTAATCAACTCATGGGCGTACGCAGGCAGGGGAAGGGGGGGCAGCTGCCCCCCCCTAGAAGTTGACATTTTTTTTTTAATTAATTCAGAAATAGAATAAATTAAATTAAAAAAATATAATCAATATTATGAAATAAAATAAAAATAAATTATTATTATAAAATAATTTCTCAACTCAATAATTGTAAAGATTCACAATTCAAGCAGGGACACACGCAGGGGTAAAACTTCCATCTCAGTCTCCAATTTAATACTGGAGAAGATCATTAATAATTTCTCATCTTCACTCTTTCAACAGTCATCGGAAGTCAGATTTTCAAATCAGAATACTTGTTTTCTCTCTGTCACTTCCCATCCTTTGTAGGGTAAACCAATGAAACGGAAAAATTTAAATAAGTCACCAACATGGAAAAAATGGAGCCATTTACTGTACAATAAGAGAAATGAAGTATTTTTTCTAGAAATCAATTGTAGGCCTATTAAGGTAATTCTAAACATCAATTTCTCATGTTTTAGAGGTTTGAATGACTTTTGCACTATCACCTCATATTCAGACTTGTAAGTTGAACAAACTAGAGAAATCTCTGAAAAACCTTTGAACCCTCCAAAATATTGCTTTTGTTCAACAGACAATACTCCAAAGTTCACGCAAATCTGTCCAACAATATGCTATAGAGGCTTGGAATGGAGGACAATTCGCGAATTTTTATAATTAATTAATAGGGATAAATAATTAATATTTTCAATTATTGTCCAATAGATTACATTAAGCACTTGAAGTACATTTTTCCCTCATATTCATAACTAATAGAAATGATGAAATTGATTTTCTTTAAGGGTTTGGTGACTTATTCAAATCTTTCCGTTTTACTTGCTAACTCTTTATATGCTCAAGTGTAGGTAGCTCCAGAGAGTTAAAAAAATCTGAATCTTCAATGTAGTTTCATGAGCTAGAATCCATTACTGCCAAGTTAGAGCTGTGGTATAATGTATTTGAATGAAAGAAAAAAATGAAGAGTTGGAGTTCTAGGCATGCATTGCTCATTTCAAAAGCTTTCCCACCAACCTCAGCAACTACAGAGAAAAATTATTTTGAAGGCCTACCCTTCGTATGCTAAAGAAGGCTCAGTGAGCAGTGGAGCACAATGGTAGAAGAAGGTTTGACAAGATTTCGCTTTTGGGTGTCCATCGTGAAAAAAACAAGGACCAGATTGAAAAGAGAGTATTGGATATTTTCTTCGCAAATCTAAGAAGAATGATGTTACTGTAGTAGTTCAACTACCTATTTGATTCTATCCTCATTAAGCTATGAATTGATGTACCTTGGATTTTGGATTTACTGGGAATTTTCTCAAAACTATCTTTTGAATTTGAGTAATCCAACTACATTGTTCTCAATAAACTCATACAGAGCTGAGAGCTGAATAACCAGCCATGAAATAGTGTTTCAGAACTCCCTACCAGTATTCTAGGGCATTTTTCCTGGGTGAGAAACATACTACAGTATCTTAATATTTTCAAACTGTCCGAAGTTTAGGATACATTATTGTTGACTGGTATTTCGAATCAAGCAATATTGTAGAGAATTAAATTTTTAATCAGCTCAGTAACCGTTTTTTCTAGAACGCACCCAAACCTCACAAATTGGATCAAGATTAAAGGAGACAAAAAAGACAATGAAGGCAGTTTTAAATAGATTGCTTGTCTTTTGAAGGATTGCTTAATTGTTTGTCTCCTTCAAATCCTTATTTGTGAGGTTTGGCTACGTTTTAGACGAAAAAAAGTAACTGAATAATTCTTCTGGGATGAATCGAATTCAAGCTATTTGTGAGATAATCAACAGGACTTTGAAAAATAAAGCCAGGAGAGAGACAATTTGAAATTTTATAAAGTGATGGCCAATCTCAGCTCTCCTAAATGTCCCTGAAACCTGGGTACCGAGAAATAAAGAATGGAGCAGGTTACAATTGGCTGCTAGAAGTGGAAGATAGAATTCGTAATGTTGAAATAAGACAGGAACTTGAGACAGAATATCGGAGACAACAAAGAGACCTGGGGGAAATATCATGTTGAATGGATCTGGATGGGACCAGTCAACAATAAACACCTGAAAGATTGAATTTGCCTTGAACAATCAGTGAACAGAAAAATTGAATCACAATCAAACTTTGTGATGAAATTATTTAAAACAAAATGTGGGGCTTCTTAGTACAAAATACATTATCTCATATAACTTCATGGAAAATTTATAATTTCAATTACAAACCATCTATATAAAATTATTAACAATACTATGGTTAATTTATTTTTATTTTCAATTTTTAATTATAGAATGTATTGAACTGAACAATATTATGACTGACCCCCCCCCCTCTTCCTTTGAGGGGGCCTAGAAAGAGAGGGGTGGGAGTGGTCAACGCGAAAGGCATGGCTTGCCCCCCCCCTTGAAAAAATCCTGCGTACGCCCTTGAATCAACTCGATAAGTTCCCGTGGACTGCTCGCCGACCGTCCTGACAGAGCTGAGTATAATAATGGAGACGAAAATAAAGAAATAATGAGGATAGACTCGTGATAAAAAATGCTATCGTGTATAACACTGATGCTCTCTAGCGAGCTGAATCTCTACAAGATAATTATCTCAGCGGAAGCCATCAAGCACTATCTAGCGGTATCAAATAGTACTACTTCACATCGTCAATACCACTGCGTTGTAGTACTATTTTATCCTGCTAGATAGCGTCCTATGAATTCTGTTGGGCAGTCAGGTACAGTGGATCGGTGATAGTTTCACTCCCTTGAAATCTATATAGATTATAGTACATAGTGTACTAGAAAATAATAAAGAAGTGTTCTCAATTTGAGTTCTGAGATCTTATTATCCATTTCCAATTTCAATCTACACAATATACAGTACTTCCAATAATATTCCAATCTGAACTTCTATTGGAATTCAGAATTGCAACCCAGAATTCAGAATTATTACCCTTTTAATATTCAAGCTCTTGTGTACCAGGTAAATTGTTGATGGTAATAATTGCAACGGCAGAATGATCTTTTTTGTGGCGGAATGATAAAAAATTATTTCAATAAAAAATCCACTAACGAATTCTAGTACACTATTCCAAACAAGCTATTCAAATATAAAAAATACATCCTTGGAATATAGATATTATTTCAAAGACTATATCATCCATGGATCAATGTTATTACCGTAGACCCAGTATAATAATTAACGTACTTATAATTATAGTCTAAGCTATCACCAAAGACGATACTACTCTTAAGTAAATAGATCAGTAAGTTACAATATTGTCTTAGCTATTACCTATAGAAACAGAAACTGCTGTCACGGATTATTGTATACTGAGTCTAGTGAGTCTCTGTATAATTAATGAAAATTATCTATAAAGATACGATTTCCAAACCCTTGATTCCTTAGATTCGTTCTTAGCGCAGCATGTATCGTATAAAGATAAGAGGTACCTACGGTACAGTTTATTGTATAGAGACTGTTTATACAGTTTATTGTGATTCGTAATTCAGATCTAATAATAGCCTAGTTCAATAACAGCAGTTTTCAATTCTTATTCTTTAGAGAACCATTCATCAACTAACTGAGATTGATAATGCATTGAAATCTATAATTTGTCCACAAAACTATACTATTGGAATGACGCCAACGATGCCCTCTCAGGACAGTGTACAAGCTGTCTTCCACTATCACAAATCCAGTGTCATTATCCTGATAGATTAGAGCTCACCAGAAACAGATATAGATCATCTTATGAATCTCAATTAATCTCTCATAGATAATTAATTTTGAAAAAGGTACTGTGTCTGTACCTTGTTTGTTAAAATTACTTGCTATTATAGCTGACGCCAAAGAGTTAGGCGGTTTCGTCTGCTTCTTTTGCGCTCCAAAAGGATGATTAGAGTTGTGATTATTTAGCTATGGTTGGATAATGTTTTTGAAACCGAAAGAGACACATTGGATGGTTTACATTAGTTGTTATTAGATCACATCAAGTACCTACAAAACTGACAGACGTAGCTGTACACTTGGCCAGTATCAATTTCTCAATGGTAAATTATTTTTTCCAATAGTAAATTTCTCAATAGTGATACTGGCCAGTATCAATTAGTCAGTAGGCTAATTTATAGGGCTTGCTGACCAGATTCACAACTCTATTCTCTAGTCAGCTGGTCCGGTGCAGTTAAACAGATTAGTTGCTGGCAACATCATGGAACCGTGCTGAATTCTCAGCACCACCTCTACCAATGCTCGGCTTTCTCTGGACAGTCGGCGAACGGTCTGCGACACTGGCGGCTCGTGCCCACGAAACAGGTGAAGTGCTGTACAGTAGAAGATACGGGCACTTCACCTGTTTCGTGGACACGAGCCGACAGTTGTCTGCGAGAGTATCATATTTATTTATTAGAGATACGACAATGACACTATCTCATTATCTATTAATCTATCAGAGATATGATTATGACAGTATCCAATACATGAAAACACAGTGTCAAAATTGTCCATATTGAGAAAAAAGTGAGAGCTGAATCTTCGCAAAATATGCTGAGAAGTTCAATTTTTAACTTCGAAGGTAATAAGCTGAATCTTTGCGAAATATGCCGAAAAACTCAAGTTTCAAATTCAGATGTATGAATTTAGGATACTTTATTGTTAACCAGTATCTTCAATAAAATGTTGTAATATTCT
The DNA here is from genome assembly GCA_017141385.1 of Sogatella furcifera. NCBI lineage: Eukaryota > Metazoa > Arthropoda > Insecta > Hemiptera > Delphacidae > Sogatella > Sogatella furcifera. The sequence continues at coordinate 1,580,308 of CM029558.1, read as the reverse complement.
GAAGTCTATCATTTTTAAGAGGCAGTTTTCAGTGATTTTCTCGTCTAAACCTCACAAATCAGGATTTAAAGGAGACAAAACAATCATCTTTTCAAAATTTCTTTTTCTTTGTTTTGTCTTCTCCAAATAATAAAAATCATTATCATGAATAAAACAGTTAATTATTCATTCAATTCATTCAAGATAATAATCATTACTATGATTAATTAGAACAACTATTGAATTTCAGAGTTTGTTCCATATTTCTGAGATCCTGTTCAAGGAGTAAGTGACGTTATAAAATGGTTATTTTCTACCGTGTAATAAACTAAGACACGAAGAGAATCTGTTTCGAATTCATCATTCATATTTTATTTTTCAACGTTCATTATCACAGGCCTTTCCTGGTCTGTAATGATAACATAATGTTGTTTCCATTAACACAGGTGGCGTTATCAATTATGACTCAACCATACGAAGTACTTGACTCCATATGCCGAGTAGGCTAAATCGTAATAATTTGTTTGCTCCTGTGCCTGCAAGAAAAAATCTAGTTGGAGTAAGCAGTGATGACGCGTCGGTCTGGTCTGATAGAGGTTCCGAGTTCGATTCTTGATCGGGGAACAATTTTTCGGCCACCAGCACAATCACATGGATAACGCCACTTCGTCTCTATGAGAAGAAGATGAGAATTCTTGCTTGCTGTGCGACTTTTTCAATTCATAGTTAGTTTCTAATATACTTGAATATCAAGATCAAATTTATCTTCTATTCAGAGAATGATTCAGTATTGAATAATACCTACATATACTTCGAGCAATAGCAAATGCATAATGTAATAATATCAAAACATATCATATAATATAATAATATAATATTGGTCTAGAAAGGCATAAATGAGCCTGAGCGCCGAAAAGTTGACAACAAAATTATCTCTTGCTCCTACTGAAGTATTAATACGAGGCGGTGAAAAGAAAAGTGGTGTAACTCAATTTTTATTCATAATATTGAGTTCAGCTTATTTCTGAATTATCCATACTTTAATCTGTTAGTAGGAGAAATGGTATAAACCATAACTCTTCTACAAGACGTACAGATGGCAGCACTAGTTCGGCTGGCAATGGAATACAAAAATCTGATGGACGGAAAAATGGTGTATAGTTGACTTACACCACTATTCCTCCTAGTTACTAATAATCATGGAATTCAATGGAAATAAATAATTTAATGAATTGTGACTAGAAGGTAATTGTTGAAAAAAATAGTTAAATCGTTGGAATGTAGGATAAACCAAGTGCAAAGCCTGTTTTTCATCTCCCAAATATTATTTTCTTCTATTTTGATTGAATTATGTGATAAATCATTATTTAGGGAAAGGTAACGGTATGTTGAAAGTCTAAATGAAGTCAAAAACTCTAATTTCTGTAACGGTAACGCGATACCTTTATCGAGAAGTCTTGACAAGACTTGAATTGCTATATTTTTATGACTATTTTATAAGCCTTTCTACTAACTACTTATACTGACGTATAATCTTGGTCAAGTGTTGAAGTGACCAAAAATATACTAGACTAAATATATATATATAACTAGCCGGCAGGCTCGCTTCGCTCACCTTCTGCGCCTAGCCAGGGGGCTCCGCCCCCTGGACCCCTGACAGTATCAGCAGTGTAAGAAAGTCAAACAGTCTCGCTCCACTCGCCTGAAAAACCTCTGTCAGTGTCAGCTGAGACAAACAGGCTCGCTTCGCTCGCCTGCAAATTCCGTTCAGAAGGGATTCGAAATTTATTGAACACAACATTTCTTGACCTAATCTGGACCTATTTACCGAATTCCAACATTTTATGCCAATATTTGTTCTTAAGAAAAACTCTGAAAAATAGTAAAACGCTAATATTGAGCGTAACCTTGAGAAGTATATCGGACATGGTTTGAAAATTGATTCAATATTTTCTGAATAAGTTTATCTATAAAATCTCACTGAACCATTGAATCTACAGTAAGGATTGGTCGTATCAATTCGGAAGATATGCAACACGCAATACATTTACAAGTTAGAAAAAGTGATTACTGGCGTACTCTTGAACGAATTTCAAAGATATTTTAACACAACATTTCTAGACCTTATCTAAACCTGCCCACCAAATATCAACATTTTCTACCGATTGGTTCTCGAAAAAATAAGAAAACGCCAAAAACCGATAGAAAAACTCGAATATTTGGCGTATCCTTATAAAGTTTCAAAAATCCTTTCTTCGCTCGCGTCTAAACGTCCAACTGGACATGCCTGCCAAATTTGAACGCATTCGGTTCAGTGGATTTTTAGTTCTGGTGATGAATGAATGAATGAATCAGTTAGTCAATGCCATTTCGCTTCCATAGATATAGATAGACTTTGAATAAAGTAATCTTATAAAGTATATTGGTTGCTTGAGCCATCACAGTTCAAAACACACACAGCTTATACTGTACTGTAATGTATGCAATATCACACTAAAGCTTAGGCCAATGAGCTATAGCTAAAATAAAATCTATCTATCTATCTAGCTGTAGCCAAAATGTTAGATGGTTTCGTCTGCCTCTTGTACCTTGTACGTGATGTGAACTACCAACAGCAATAGCTGTTGTAGAGCATCTATTGTCTCCTCTCATTTCAAGAAAATCATCTAGTCATAGCTGAATGACAACTCCAATAGACAACATCAGCTGTTGGAGCGCAAAGGAGCAGACGAAACCGCCAAACGTTGTGGCGTCAGCTATCTTGACTAACTTTGAAATTTTGATACCGTTAATATTATTGAAACTATTGTGCAGCTTGATATCATCAACTTTTGAGATAAGGTGATTTATTAATTTGAATAAATTGTGCTGGATGATAGGTCTATTCTATCTCATTGGAATCTATTTATTTTGACTTTAGAGAGATTGTCTCAAATTTGACGAAGAAAGGACAACATAATATTAATCTGAATTCATGGAAATGCGAACTCAGATTTTGTCAATTCTACACTTTATTTCTGGTGGAGACCAGATATATTATCTCATGGAGGACCATGGTTCCGTTTCGTCACTGTGAGTTTTATCAGTGAGAATAGAATAGAACTAGTATAGTTCCAGTTCCAGAATAGAATAGAACTAGTATAGTTCTAGTTCCAAAATAGAATAGAATCTATTCTACTCTCACCGGTTTTCATGTTCATAATAGAACGATTCTACATTGAATTCAGTGACCCAGTCGAAGTTTTAATCAATAGAAAAATGTATCATTTTCAAGAAAAATACATTAACTCTACATCATATCCTACGCTAATGATATCAATACCATATCACCAATCTTAATATCGTGGACTGATTGTATTATTAGTCCATGATCGTCTAAAAAAAATATTGAATTTATATACAGGCACTTCACCTGTATTGTGGGTGAAAGCCGACAGTGTATTCAGCCTCTGCTCTCACCCTTCAATGTACATGAAAAAAATCATAGATGTTCTGTTTTCATAGAATAAAATCATAGATTCCATTCGATACTATTCCATCCGGAAAAATCATACGAGTATTTGAAATAAATCACACTGATATTGACTGATAGCATGACTGATCATCTGTGTTTCATTCAATTATAGAACACTGGCGGCTCGTGCCCACGCAATAGGTGAAGTGCTGTACTGTAAAAGTACGGGCACTTCACCTGTTTCGTGGGTACGAGCCGCCAGTGTTATAGAACGATTCTGCAATATCGACAATGTCTCAGTTGAATTCTTAAAATTATATTCATACACGCTGTAGTTCTTTATTGATTCTTGCCAGCTTGAACAAATCAACCACGGTGGCAATGTAATAACACTCACGTCCTGCGTTCTCAACAAATAATTATTCCACATCGTATTAAGTCGTTGTTAGCAGTATTGGAATAATTGTTACCAAGAAAACATCACAACAAACAGAGCCAGGGCAGATTGCAAACTAGCATTTCCACATGTTGGTGGTCTCAGGTGCTTGCATTGCATTGCTAGAATTGGAGAAAATAATGGAGAAATACATACTGCATAGTTGATCAAGGAAAATACGGCAGCAATTTTATTATAAATCTATTTTCTTGGAAAGCTACTCCGATGTTATTCTGCTGAGTATGTGCTAAACTTCACATGTCGCTCAAGTACATGATGCAGATTTATTCAACAGCGTACAGAAATGAATCTTAGAAATTTATTCAGAAAAATTCTAATATCATGATTATTATATTGATGCAACAGATAATCGTTATTTACATACTACTGAGATAAAGTTGATTAAGTCGGTATATTCTGTCTAAGCAAAGAAGAGCCTCTGAAAAGATGGGAGAATGACTCCAGCTTGGTCGATATTTGTTCAAGAATTATAAATGTGGTCTCAATAGTAGATCAAATTGTTTCCTATAATTTGAGATCAAATTGCTGATTTTTTAACAAATATTGACCAAGCTGGAGTCATTTTCCCATCTTGGCAGAGGGTCTTCTTTGCTTGGACAGACATGCATGATGATGATGTAGATTATTTATATCAATATGTGTACAGAAATGAATCTATGTTTGTTGAGAAAGAGTTTAATATTGGAATTGAAAAATTTATTAAATAATAATATTCGTAATTGACTTCTTGATAATTACAGAATACAAAATACAATCAGATGAAGGGTCCTTGTATGGGCAAGTATCTTCTTGATTTAGATGAAGGGCAATCCTCAAATACTAGTAAATCAATTATTACAATCATAAAATGGAGAGTATTGAATCACAAAAAGCAAACAAGTTTAGAGATCTGCAGCAAATGAAACAATAATTTGAATCACCTATGAACTGTCTAAAAATAAACGTTATAGCCTTACAATAAGCTGGCATCAACATAGATGGATTGATTTAGATTATTAATACGACAGATAATTGGTTTTTTGGGTTCTGAGGGTGATGCCTACATGAGCTTTCAGGCTTGTGCGTGGGTAATGAGAGGGATGCTGATTAGAGATGACGTCTACCTTTTAGGAAGTCGAGACCGACGGCTTATCGTTCCCTCCCTCCAAAAGACGGTCGTGTCTATGTGTGGTCGAATAATTTTTCCCCGGTCCATAACTTGAACTTGGGTCCTTTTGGTTATTAGACCTGGGCGTTATTACTTACTCCAACGAGCCAACCAAGTTATTCACTTGATAGAGAAAAAATTGAATATCAATATTGATCAATAGCTGACGTCATTAGTTTATAGCTATACGTCAATTTAGCTATACCTAGATGATGTTTTTTAAATCTGAAGGAACAATAGATACTTTACATGAGCTGTTGATAGGATACATCACCTACAAGAGACAGACGAAACCACCCAACTTTTTGGTGTCAGCTATACAACAGATAAGATATGATCATTGTTACTTACATAGTATAGGCTAGAGAAAAACCTGAATATCAATCAATCAATAATATTGTTATTTATCAAATAATGTACAAGGAGACTACATTGAATTATTATTTTTGCATAATAATACTTTTTCATTTATTCAATTTCTTCCTAATGATGATCACTTGAGCTCTTTTGATTTTGCGTATCATGGAAGGTAAATTTTAATTCAATATCAAAACTCATGTAGAATCCAAAAAATCATATACAAATATATAAAACACACAATTCTACACTCAATTGTGGTACAGGATCATGGTTTCGCGGCCACACGGCTCACATCATCAAACTCACTTATATCATAATATGATAGGAAAATTAGAAAATGCTTCCATTTTCCAAGGAATTTGACGCTCGACATCTGAATATGAAGCTACTTGAAGTCTGTGATTGCATTGAAATGTATTAGAAAAATGAATAATAGGCTACGCACTATGATTTGTAAGTCATTATTTTTATATCATTATGGCACTATAAATAATATCAATTAGGATCGACTGCTTATCGTCTCCACGGAGACAGGAGTAGCTGTTCACCAAGATTCATAGACACAAGAATGTTCATCAAAGTGAACAACCAACATCTTGGCTGTTCACTGTTTGAATCCGTTCAGCCACTGGGACTGGATTCGAACTCGGAACCTTCGAATATAAATTGACAGACAGGTGCCTTTTCGCCTACTCCACTGCAACTCATATTTATTCAAATCTATATCAATTAATTCAATAGGAACTTACAAATTGCATTGTAAATTTCATTATTTTTCTTTTGACGTGGAGGAAGTTTAAAGGGTAGGCTTAAGTTAGAAGGATAAGGTAATGCAATTTCAACGAAACTACAACTTTAGGTGTACTTTGAAACAATATGAAGTATATCTTTCATACACTTTTTCTGAGGGTGATGCCTACATGGCCTCCCAGGCCTGTGCGTGCTGGGATATGATGAGAGATGATGATGATTCAGATTCAATCACTTTATTCATGTAGATTACATAATACAGTAATTCAAATCCTATGCTGTGAGAATAAAAATAAATGAAAATTACACTAATTACAATCGAGAGATTAGATTGGATTAGATTATTCACTTTATTCAAGTATGGTACAGCATTTACGATCTTAAATCCTAGAGATGAGAGATTACTACTTATTAAGAAGTCAGCTTATCGTCCCCTCCGAAAGACGGCTTGGTCGTACCCATGAGAATGTGTTGAAAATGTGTTCTCCGGTCAAGTTTCGAACCCGAAACCTCTGGTCATTAGACCGGTGCGTTATCGCCTAACCTACTCCAACTAGTCACCCATATTATCTACATCGGAAAAAGTTGGTAGCTGAGACTGATAATACTATTAAACTATTATTACCAGAACAGTGATATTTATAATAATAGTTAGGCTATTCCATTTATTACAATTTTCTGCATCATATTATAAAATTGTTACAGATTCCTTTCGTTCAAGGTTCAAATTTAACCGAACCCCCCTCCAATGGCACCCTCGCCTCCCACCTCATAACTAAGACTTGATAAGACATGGAGATGGAACCCAGGTAAGACTTATAAGAACAGAATGTTTCCAACAATTTGAGACCTAATTTATAATTTTTGAACCAATATTGAGCGAGCTGGAGGCTGGAGTCATTTCCCTTCTTGCCAGAATGTCTTCTTTGCTTGAACAGACTTTACTTGGTGCTGGTGGGAGAGAAACACCTAGAGAAATAAGCAAGGAGCGAGAGTGTGAGTGAAAGGAGTTAATGGAAGAGAGTGTGAGTGAGAAAGAGAGGGAGTGAGTGAGAGAGAAATAGTTGAGCGCGAAAAATAGTGTTGCAGCGTCGAGCAGTGGATTAAAAAATTATGCTACAAAAACAATAATCTTGTTGGCAGAATGCGTTCTCCCCCGCCAGCGCAGTGGATAGTGAACTCGTCCAAGTGCCTCGTTGACAACCCGTTGGAGGGAGAGAGAAACACCGAGACCTGTAGAGTGAGCATGAGAGAGTGAGAGAGTGAGTGAGATAGAGCGAGTTTGCAAGAGAGGGAATAGTTGTTGAGCGGGAAAAATAGTGTTGATACGACGATGTGATCAACAGCAACTTCTAGGGATTGAAGTAATGGCTGCCAGGCTTGTGATGCTTGTGATGCAGAAAAATATCGAGAGAAATAATTTTATGAAATAATCGTCAATACAGTGCTCGTCTTTGTAGTTGTTAGCAGCTGCGAAACAAAGCTTATTCCTTTACTTTCCGTTTCCATACATCTTCTCCTTTCTTCCTCCTCCTTATACGTCTTTATAATCTTCTTCCCTTTATCTAACTCTCTTCTAGACCCTAGATCCCATTCATCTCCTCCTTTCTTCCTCCTCCTTATTCGTCTTTATCGTCTCCTTTCCTTTATCTAACTTCCTTCTAGACCAGTTATACCTCACCCAAACCTCAATCTAGACTTCAGCCAACATGATCAACGAATAAATTAATAAAATCAATAATCATTACAGTCAATCCTCGTCACTATAGCCAGTCTTCCTCTTATCAGGTCTTATCTTTATCACTTTGTTTCACATCTTGTATTCTTTCTAGATTTTCTTTCCTCTTCACCTTTCTCCTGCCTTCTCTTTATTAGTCATTATCACCTTTTCTCCAATATTTTCCGTGTTTATCTGGACCTTGTCAAACTCAAACCCCACCTATCATGTCTATTCTTATCACGTTCTCTTATCACCTCCTTTTCCTATCACTGAACCGTCATTGCACTGATTACTATCATTCCAGTATAGTATGATGATACATGATCAAATACATGACAAGTAATACATGATCCATCGTTTTATTGTCTATTCAAATTCATGGGATAAACTATAATAGAAAATATTTTTCTATTTCAACTCTAGATATATGTAATTCTCATCTACGTCTACGTCTCCCACGTATCTTATTACTCTACTTCGGTACTCTCAAAACTCATTCATTTATGAGAATCGTACTCGCTCCACGGTGGTTCGTAACCCACCTGTGGCCTGTGGGTCTATTTACTTCCTATTATTAGACCCTATTATCCTCTCGTTCTCTAAGCACAAGCCAAAAGCTCATGCGGGCATCACCTCAACTTCAAATTTTAATTTTAATGAAAACATCATTTTCCATGAAAGTAATATTTTCTTTATTGTAGAATTGAAATGTTTAGACTCTTTCAATTCAATTAGCAGTTTCGCTGTTCAATAGAAATTTGGTAGCGAAGCAGTTCTTTTTTCAATTCAATTTCTTTATTCCAAATAAGCAAAACATGGTACATAATGAATGACAATATACAGTTTAAATGACAATATGACAATATTTAGCCAGACTTCTATTTTTCTTTCAGTTCAAGACTATAATATAGCCTACAATACTTACTATGAACATAATTATTTTCACAACTTCTATTATCTGCAGTTCAAGACAATAGTTTTCTGATAAACATGAATCTCTAGAGTGATTCTTGGTTAATCCAGCTATCTATTATAGCTCACACAAAAAGCTAGCGGGTTCGTCTACTTCTTGTACGCTCCAACAGCTGATGTTGTCAATAATAAGAGTTGCCATCAAGCTATGCCTAGATTGAACAAATTGAGAAGAAGGAGATGCTTTACATCAGCTGTTAGTTTGTTAAATCACGTACAAGAGTCAGACGAAACCGGTCAACATTTTTTGGTCATCTATATCAGTATAAAGTTGAATATGTTTTCGTTATAACAGTATAAAATATGTTTCTATTGGCAAAAAAGTGGATAAATAACATGATAAGTGAAACGAAGAATATTCTTGTCATATTCATTACCAATGGATGTTGAGGCAAGCTTAGAAGAGACGCCAACACGATACACTTTACATTGTGCCGGCGTGTCTTCTCAGCATGCGCGATTCATAGCCGAGTAGAGGTGACTCCACCAACGACCACAGAATACAAATGTTTATTATGTGATCGCTGAGCTTACTGCTTGTCGAAATAAAATTTGTGAGTTTCAACATCGCTGCTTATTTTATTGGTTCAAAGCCTACGTAAATCTGTAGGTCTCATATCACCTGATCATTCCATCATTCACGCACGAGCCTGGAGCTTACAAAGGCATCACCCTCACCTAAACTCGAAAACATTCCTTTTTATAACTCTATCATTATATCGAGATAATGTTATCAACAAGAAAAGTAATTTGAATTATTATTATTAGCGTATGGCTTTATTTGGTGGAGAGACCAAAAGGTGTTCCACCTCGCCGACATAACCTTGTTTTTGTTTATTAGGAAACATGGTAGACGTTCTTGAATTTGAATAAGCTTTGTCTCGATAGAATAATAGAAAAGTGAGTAATGGAAAAAGTAGAATACCATGCTTAAAAATCATTGGAATTTTATAATTTTCGTTTTTAAAATATAAAAGGAGGTAATGTATTTCACACATCTAATAATCTTATTGGGTGTTATGAATCACACCTACAAAATTGTCCAAAAAATTTAATATATATTTATTATTATTTTTTTTATACAATGAATTGTTATAAAAATACCGTACTTTGTTTAATGTTTAGTTAGTGTGACAGTTTTTGAACTATTTTCAAATCATGAAATCATCACCTTTCATCAATGATGTTATTTGCTTCTTGTTATCATGAAATTTGTAGTCAGTACTCAGTTCTCACTCATTCATAATAATTAAAAAAGAAACTGAACCCAATTTCCATGTACTACACACGTCATTTATGTACGCACAAGTCAAAGACTCGCGAGGCATTATCCTCGGTTGTAAACCAAATTATTATTGAACTTTTTGTTCATTGTTCTGCGAAGCGCGAAACCCCGTGAGTTTCTGTTGAATTCATCCGGGAACAACTTCACCTTACCCATCATCAAAGCACAAGCCCAAAAGGCTTAAAAGTGGGGATCAACCCTTTTCACCAAGGGACAAATTTGAAACAAGAATTCTGATTAGCCAATCCACCAAAAACAAAATGTGAGTTTGGGTGCGACCGGTTCGTTCCAATCAGGCCGATTTGGTTTGGTTTATAAATTCATTATAATATTGTTATTGTTTCAGAATCAAACCTAGTTTTACTTGGAATCCAGATATGTTGTGAAGTCCCATGTTAAAAATCCAAACATTTAATGCATTTAGGCGTTAGGCCTCTATCATCAATATTTATTTATTTAAATTTTGTATTATTTAAACTTACAGTATTGGTTGAACTAAAATTCTAGTTTGCACCATATCAGCTGATATCAAATCAAAATCAAAATACTTTTTATTGCAAAGACAAATATTTACAATAAATTTGTATAGGCCACGTCATTACAAAATACTATAAATACATAAATTTATACGTAGTAAATAAAAACAATAACCGCAATCATATTCAGTCCATGTCAAAATTATAGCATAAAAAATTCTCTTACGTTATAAAAGCACTCTTTAATTAGAATTTTCTTAATTTTTTTCCCTAGTCTCTCTTCGTCAAACCACGAATATTTTGTGGTAAATTGTTATAAAACTTAATTGAAAAGACTTAGCTTATGTATTAGCTTTGTAAAGAGCAGTACTCATTTCTGATTTGATTTATTACGTGTGTCGTATGAATGAATGTTCAAGTGAGTTTTGAGAATAAATGCAGATTCGATTTAACAAAATGTAGACAATTAAATATGAATATACAAAGCAAGCTCATGACCCTCAATCTGATGAATAACGGTTTACAGTGAGTAAGAGGAGGCACGCTACAAATAATTCTGATAGCTTTTTGTAAGACAAATAGGGACGAGAATAGCTGCAATTCATATAATATAGCACCATAAAAGATGAGAATGGATATAACTATAGTATACATTTATTAATATTTTTTGAGATACTATTTCCTCAACATTTCCTCAACTTTCTGTTGTAAATACATTGTTCAATTTTGGTATTGTGTACCCAATGTGTATATGTAGTTTATTTTTGTTGGAACTTTATTGATATATGGATATTATGGCCTTGATGGGGCTTGAATTTATTATGAATCGTCAGCTGATTCAAAGTAAACTCTCACATTATTTCAAATGCGACCCTATTTTGATTCAACCCTCAGTTGTTTGATTTTTCATTGAACTCACTTTTGATTATAAAGGCCGTGATGTAGAAGGTAGTTTCTTGATCCATGACGAGCTGCTATGATTAATATTCACTGAGCAACATGCCGACAAGTGCAGTCAACACAGTACATATTATGCAGTCTAACAGTTTCTTTCTGTAAAAATTGTGGACGTCAAATTATCAAATCTATTACGAACACTCTTCACTCTTTCAACCACGCACAAACCCAAGGCTCATATTAGAATCACCCATTGGAAAACAAAGGGAAAGAGATAAGTTATTCAGTTCCCTGTGATGTTCCTCAGCATTCTTCCTCGTCAGGCTGACTGATGGGAGCTCATCCTTGCTCACAGACCTTAGGTCCATGCAGGGATTATTTCCTTTATGTACAGCCTGTCATCTTGCATTTTTAGAGGAATTAACACTAGATAAGAAAAGTAACATTGTTGTATTTGTTAACATTTTTCTGATGATTCGAGTGACAGAATTGTTTTTATTTTATTTGTATTATTTTTTGGTTGAGGAATAAAAAATTTGACTTTGACTTTGACTTATGTTATTATCAAATTGGGTTTAATGTATTACAAGCTAAAATCAATAAATTGTTGAATTGTTTCAAATATATGGTTCAATGAATAAATAAAAATAAAATACCAAGATCCTTTTGGAAAATCTTGAGAAATGATATTAAAAAGCACATTTTTAAAGATCTTTCAGAGCATTTCATTCCCTAGTAGCCCTGTTTGTGAATTTTCCCAAAATATTGGGTTCAATGCTTATTAATTTGTGGTGTAAAATTCATAAGAGCATATTATGCGGTTGGGTTTGGAAAATTTTTGGGGAGATTTCATTAAATTTCAATGAGAATAAGATCTATTTCATTCATATTGTGGCAAGTATTAGAGATGATAATCCAAGTTCAAGGCTGAAGTTTTTCTCATCGCATGAAAACTGATTCCATCACGATAATTATCAACGATTATTGTTGCTGTGACTTATTAAGAACACCTGCACCTTCTCAATTGCTAACGTCCTAGCTTCTATTGAATACGTTCTAATGGTGGCCACATGAGCTTTACGGCTTGAGCGTGGGTGATGAAAGGCATGATGATGAGTAATGATAACACTATTTTCCCAAAGGTGATTGTGACCGACGGCTTATCGTCACTCCCGAAAAGACGAGTCACCCGTTATGATTATGCTGTGGTCAAAAAAATTTTCGAGACTTGAACTCGGGTCTTCTTGCTTATAAGACATACGCTTATCACTTACTTCCAACGAGAATTGAAATATCCACATAATGAAACAATATACCTAATAGTAATGAAATACGAGTCCCAAGTATCCCAAATACTGACACTCAATGGATTACCTGTAGAAGTATTCACTCATCTGTACTTACGCCATGCCTAGAACACATATGGGCATCACACACTCAATAAAACGTTTTCTTACTTTTTTCATTTAAAAATTTTCTTTCCTACCTCAACTTTAATTGATAATCATTCATATTGAACATAAGCTACAGTTCTTTTTTGTTTTCTGAAGGTGGTAGCCACATGTGCTTTTCGGTGAATGGAAGAGATAATTATCAGAGATGATGATTATTTTTGAGGTAGTTGGGACCGACCGACGGCTTATCGTAACCTCCGTAACGAGGTTTGGGCCGTATCTATGTGATTGTGCTGTGGTCAAGATTTTTCTCACCGGTCGAGACTCGAACTCGGGTCCTCTTGGTAATCGTACCAAGTGTATTATTACTTACTCCAACGTGCCACTTGAATGATTTTAAAAATACTAAGAAATTATAGAATAAGATACCAAGTAATAATGAGGAATACGAGTCCAAAAGTAAAATTGACCTCAGTGAGCACACTGTAAGTACTCGTAAATGCTATACATATGCACAGCTTAGAGCACACGTAGACGTTTACATGTAAAACGTTATTGAGTCCAAATCCTTTTCCCCTTTCTAGCTCTAGCAAAAATCGTTCATACTGGAGAATTCAAGTTTCTTCTCCAATTGAAAATTCTTCGCAGTTCTCACTGTTGTTATCCCTAGTTCAGTGGTCACCAATTAAGTTTCGCGAAGAGTCCGTTTTCAAAGTCTTGGCGAGCTGCCGCGGTCCATTCAGGAGGGCCACTAAGGGGGGGGGTTGTAACTTTGGGAAAATTAAAAAAAAATTATTTATTTATTCCATCAATTTTAATTAATATTCGAATATTTGGGATGGATCTGTATGCATTTCGATGTTAATGTTGCCGGCCAGGGTTTGGGCCGAGTGGACCTGGTAGTACAATACAACGCTTCAGTCGCCCAAAGCTTACCCGGTCAATGGGTTCGAATCCACCCAAAAGTGGCATAGGCGTTTATGCAGTTATGCACCTCGTAAATGCCCTCGCACACTTCATTATCCACACACAAGTAAAATTGAATACTTATGCTGGAAGGCATCATCCGCAGTAAAAAAATTTTTTTTCTTCAAATTTTAATAAGTTTCAAGTTTGATACTATGCCATTAATATATAAAATTAAAATGAATCATTATTCCAATTGGATTTGGCTTTAAAAAGTAATAGGAATTAATTTATTCTCTTGCACAATACAAATAACAAATTAAAATTACTTTATTGTTTATTCTATTTATTTGAGAAATTTACACCTACTCGCCGGTGTCAAAACTATTCTCTAATTTTTTATTCCTTGACTGGGCATGTTCTCTTCAGTTATTGAAATACAAACATAAAATAACATTGAAAAGAGCTATCTCCTTTCTAATTTGGTTACACTGCTTGTGTTAAATTTAAATTGTCCAGGGTTGTTTTAATAATTCAATTTTATTTGAACTTGGGAAAAGGATTTCTTATGGACTTTGTTATAAGGGAAAATCCTTTCAGGGTTTCCCCAAATAAAGGGGGGTTGGGGGGAAATTATTAACCCTGACAATTTAAAATTTAACCCCACAAGCAGTAGTGCTAATATTATTTTTATGTTTGTATTTCTTAACTGAAAGTATGTTGTTGGAGAATTTAAAAAATTAGAGGAATAAGATTTGGGTTTTAAAATTTTATGAGTAGGCAACATTCTTCAAATAAATAGAAGTTTTTAAACAATTTAAGTAATTTTTTAATTTTGTTAAAAATTTGTATTGTGCAGAAAACAGAATATTCTATTACCTTTTTAAAAAGCCAAATTTCAATTTGAAATAAATGATCTTTAAAATTTGGAAAAATTTTTAAAATATATTAATGTAAATAGTATGAGGCTTATTTAAATTTGAAGAAAAAAAATTTTTTAGATGGATGCTTACATAAATTTATTTCAATTTTTACCCTTTAATTTGACAATGAATAATGAGTGTGCAGAGTATTTAGTTTGCAATAACTACCATAAGCGTATGCCTGAGGTGGGATTCAGACCGAGGATGGCGCTACAGCGGACTGAGATTGTGTTGTAACGCCCAGTCCCTCACCCAACCGGCAACATTAACATTTTTTCGAGAGATTGCGCACAGATCCATTCCCCCAAATATTCAGTATTAATTAAAGTGGGAATTAGCCAAGGTTTTTAAAACAAATTTAATTTTTTTTAAAAATTTCCCAGGGGTTTCACAGCCCCCCCCTCAGTGGTTTTAACAGATGGACCGCAAGCTTCATCCAAGACCTGAGGCTGGACCTTCTTTTATGAGAACCTGAGTTTGAGTGACCATGAACTAGGATAACAAGCAGTTTTGAAAACTCATGAAAGAATTTGGAGAAGAAACTGAATTCTCAAATGAACTGTTTTAAGTAAAATTTGAAGAAAGAATTAGACTCAACAACATTTTATTTTTAAAAAATTAATGCTTCACGATATTTCTTTCTAAACTGTATAGCATTTTTTACAACCCGAATTAAATTTGTATCATTGAGTGTCAATATTTATTACTTAACTTCGTATCTCATTATTTTGGTATCTTTAATTCTATGAAAAAATTTTTAGTAATTTTTTATCATTCCCCAAGTGGCACGTTGGGAAAGTATTAAAAATAATACCACCCGACGCGATTACAAGGGACCCGAGTTCGAGTCTTCCGAGTGAAAATGTATTTTTAACTTAAATCCACCTTGAAACCGTACTCGTTTTTTACGGGAGGTTTTTTGAACTCCGGTGGGTTTTTTCCCCAACTACCTCAAAAATAATCATCATCTCTATTATTAATCCTCTTCCATCAAAACATGTACCACCTTCAGAAAACAAAAAGAGGCTCGCTTATATTCCAATATGAATGATTATCAATTAAAAAGTTGAGGTAAGAAGAAAATTTTTAAATGAAAAAGTTAAGGAAAAACATTTTATTGAAATTAATTTGATACTATATATACAGAGCATGTGCGTGGGTAGATGAGTGAATTACTTGCAGTGTAACCATTGAAGTGTCAAAGTGACTGATACCTTGACTCGTATTTCATTCATTATAATGGATAACTCGTTGTCATTGAAAGTAAGTGATAATGCGCAGGTCTTTATAAACAGAGAGCCCGAGTTAAATTTTCTCAACATAATCATATACAGGTGATAAAAAATGTAAAGTGACGAGTAAAAAAGACCGTCGAGTCACAATCACCTTTGAAAATGATGTTATCAAATTTTAAACCATCATCATGCATCTGGCCTTTTTCAAGCCGTAAAATCAATTGTAGCCCACCGAATTTAAGTTTAAATTCGAAAACTTTTTAAAGGATTGGGAGGGTGCTAGATAATATTAATAAAATTACAGCAACAATAATCGTTGTCTTGTTGTGATGGGAATCAGTTTTTGCGATGAAAAACTCATTTAAGGCCTTGGGAAATTATAATCTCAATACTACTCGCAATATGAATGAAAATTAGATCTTTAATTTCTCATTGAAAATTTAATGAGGAATTCCCAAACACTTCTTATGAATTCCCCCTTACACCCACGAATTAAACAAACGTAGATAACAGTAAGAAATCAAAACAAACAAAATTTCATCGGAATGAAATAGCACGAAAGATATGTAAAAATAAAATTAGCTAACCATTTCTCAGATTTCAAAGAGGATCTTAAATTTTATTTATTTATTCGTGAACCATATATTTAAATTCAACAATTGTGATTTAGACTATAAATTGATAAACCCAATTTAATAATAACATAAAGTCAAAGTCAAAATCAAAATTCACATTCCTCAACAAAAAACAACCAGAAACAAAATTTAAAAACAATTCTGTCCTCGGAATCGTCAGAAAAATTGTTAACAAATACAACAATGTTTTCTTATCTTAAATTGGGTTAAATTTTCCTAAAAATACGGATTGCAGGCTTTGTACATAAAGGAAATAATCCTGCGTAGTCTGTGAGCAAGGAGTGAGCTACATCGAAGAATAATCACGGGAGACAATGCTTTTTATCTCTTTTCGCTTTTGAAAAATTTTCAATAGTGATTACAATATGAGCATGGGGTTTATGCGTGGTGAAGTGAGTAATAGACGATGGCCCCGGTAATCCTGAAACACAGAAAGAAGAAACTGTTAGACTGCAATATTCTTCTGCAATATTATGACACTTGTCCAGCAATGTTTGTTTCAGTAGTGTGCTCATAGCGAAAAGAAACATAACATTATAATCAAAAGTGAAGTTCAACAAATCTTGAGATTTGAATTTCAAAATGGGAAAAAGTCGCCCAATTTGAAATGTGAGTTTACTTTTTGAATCAGCTGACGATTCATAATAAACTAAGCCCCCATCAAGATATAATATCCATATATTCAATAAAGTTAAGTAAATTTAAATTTTATATACATTAGATACACAATACCAAAATTGGGAACAAGGCCCGAAAGGATTAGAAATATTTGAGTAAATTAATCCTCAAAAATATTAACAAATAATATATAGTTATATCCCATTCTCATCCCTTTATATGGTGCTACTAGCTATTTCTCGGTCTATTTATCTTACCAAAAAAGGCTATCAAATTATTTGTAGCGTACCTCCCTCTTACTCACTGTAAACTCATTAAAATTCATCCCCAAGATTGAGTCATGAGCACTTTATATATTCATGGTTGTGCATTTTGTTAAATCGAATCTTACATTTATTAATAATAATTTATTCATACGACACATAAATAAATCAGATCTCGAAATTTGAGTACCCCTGCTTTTTCTTGCAAGCTAGTCTACAAATTTTGGGAAAAGTCTTTTTCAATTAAAATTTTTATAACAAATTTACCACCCAAAATATTCATTGAACGACGAGAAGGAATTTAGGAAAAAATTAAGAGAATTCTTAAATTTTAAGAGTGCTACAGCACGTAAAATTTTGGGTATGAATTTTGACATGAACTGAACCCAAATTTGTTATTATTTTTTTATTTTTAATTAATAAATTTGTATTTATAGTATTTTATGGAAATATGACGTAACTCTCTAAGATTATTTATTGTAAATATTTGTCTTTATTTTAATAAAAGTATTTTGATTTTGTTTATTTATCAGTATTTTATGATTGCAAACAGAATTTAGTTCAGCCTTAACAATACGTAGTTTAAATTACAAAAATTTTTAAATAAATAAAAATTTTATTATTGATAAAACCTAACACCTAAAATATAATTAAATATGTTTTGGATTTTTTAACATGGGACTACAACGTGGGCCCCGGGTTAAGTAAAACTGATTTGCAATTGAAACAATAACAACTTCGAACTATAAAAAACCAAACCAAATCCGCTGTTGGAACAGCTTTTGTGTGCTGAAACTCCTTTTGTTTTTGTGGGAAAAATTAGGTATCCAGAAATTCCTTGTTTCAAATTTGTCCTTGGTGAGGGTATTTGCCAAACAAAACTGAGACTATTGCTGGGAATACCGATGGAAAAAAGGTGAAGTCGGATTGAATTGGCAAGAAACTCACGTTTCGCACTTCACTAATGAACCAAAAAGTTCAAATAATAAATGGTTTACAACCGAGGATAAATTGGGCCCCTCATGAGTCTTCGATATTGCGCCGTGACATTATTGTATTTGGAAAAATTTGGATGCAGTTTCTTTTTTCTAATTAAATTATGAATTGAGCCGAGCAAATTGCTGACTGCAAATTTTCATGATAACCCCAAAGCAATGATAACATCATTTTGGGATGTTTGTGGGAAAATGATTTCATGATTTTGAAAATAAAGTTAAAACGCTCACACTAACTTTAAACCCAAAATTAAACAAAGAGTACGTATTTCTATAACAATTCATTTAATTTTATAAAAAAATAATAATAAACTATATATAATTTTGGGACAATTTTGTAATGGTGTGATTCATAACACTTAATAAGATAATTAGAATGTGTGGACACATTACTCCTTGTATTCCTTAAAATCGAAGAGTATAGAAAAAAGTTTCAATGATTTTTAAGCATGGTATTTCTACTTTTTCCATTACTCACTTTTCTAATTGATTTTTTATATCGAGACAGAAACCTGGTTTTTTTAAAATTCAGAACGACCAATTTGTTTCTGAAAACCCCAAGGTTTTATGGCGGAGGTCTTTCCCCTTTTTAAATAAAGCCATACATAATAATTCAAATTACTTTTGCTTGGCCCTTTGTAACATTGTCTCGATATAATGATAGAGTATAAAAAGGAAGGTTTTCCGAAGTTTTAGAAGTGAGGGTGACTTTCAGATTTTCGAAGGGTTGTGAATTAATAGGGGTGTCAATTTACATGAAAAAACAGACCAATAAAATAAGGCACGATGTTGGAAACTCACAAATTTTTACAAAACAAACCCAACTTCGGCGATCACATAATAAACGATTGTATTCTTGGCGAAAATGTCTACTCGGCATAATTTTTTATGAGAAAAACACACCCATTTTGTGTGAGTGTATCGTGTTGGCATCTCGGCAACTGCCTCAACATCCGTGTGTGAGTATGACAAGAATATTCTTCATTTCATATCATACTTTTGCCCAAATAAAAACTTATTTTATATATTTATAACGAAGCATATTCAACACTATGACTATAGATGGCAAAAAAACCCGAACAAATCTGACTCTTGTACGTGATTTAACAAACTAACAGCTGATGTAAAAGGCATCTCCTTCTTCTCAATTTGTTTCCATCTAAGGCATAGCGATGACAAAACTCTTGTGTGACATCCCTAATGTTGGAAGCACAAGAAACAGACGAACCCGCAACGTGTGAGCAATAGACTAGCTGGATAACCAAAGAGTATCTAGAAGATTCATGTTTATCAGAAAGCTATTGTCTTGAACTACAGATAATACGTTTTGGAAAATAATTATGTTCATAGTAAAGTATTATGAAACTTTATATTATAGTCTTGAACTGAAAAGAAAAATAGAAGTCTGGCTAAATATTCATGTGGCATTTATACTATATGTTGTCATTCATTATAATATATGTTTTACTTATTTGGAATAAAAAGAAATTGAATTGAAAAAAGAACTGCTAAAACTACCAAATTTCTATTGAACAGCGGAAACTGCTAATTGGAATTGAGAGAATCTAAACATTTCAATTCTACAATAAAGAAAGTATATTACTTTCATGGAAAATGTGTTTTCATTAAAATTGGAAATTTGAAAGTTAGTGATACTTATGGCGAAAGCGTGCAAGGAGAATGAAGGAGGATAATAGGAGTCTAATGATAAAAAGTAAATTGGACCACGGTTTCGAGGCCACCCCTGTGGGGCGAGTTGGAAATTCTCGTAAAAATGAATTGAGTTTTGAGTACCGAAACCGTGGCTTAAAGTACGTGGGTATTGTATATGAAGATTTACATATATCTAAGAGTTGAAATAAAAAAATATTTTCTATTATAATTTATCCCCTGAGTTTATAGACAAATAAAACAATGGATATCTCTTGACCCACTGTCATGTATTTGATCATGTATCATCATACTATACTGGAAATGATAATGTCAGTGCAATGACTGATTGATAAAGGGAAAAAGGAGGTGATAAAACGTGATAGAATAGACATGATAGAGTGGGGGTTTAGTTTGACGAATTCAGATAAACACGGAAAATATTGGAGAAAATTGATAATGACTAATAAAAGGAAGGCGAGAGAAAGGGGGAGAAGGGGAGAATCTAGAAGAAATACAAGATTGAAACAAAGTGACAAGATAAGACCTGATAGAAGGTAAACTGACTATAGTAACGAATATTACTGTAATGGTTTATTGATTTTATTAATTTATTCGTTGATCATGGTAACAGAGTACAAGATTTGAGGTTTTTAGTTGAGCTGGTCTAGAAAAGTTGGAATTAAAAAGGAAGGGAGCTGATAAAAGTTTTTGGATAGGAGAGGAAGAAAAGGGAAAAGAGATAGATAAGGAATCTAGGAAATCTGAAAATTAAAAAGAGGAAGAAAATTATAAAGACATATAGGAAAAGGAGGAAGAAAGGAGAAGGTATGAAACGGAAAGTAAAGGAATAAGCTTGTTTCACTGCAGCTTCATAACAATACAAGACGGCACTTGTGATTGACGATTGTTTCATAAAATTATTTCTCTCGATATTTTCTGCATCACAAGCAAGCCTGGCAGCCATTACTTCAATCTCTAGAAGTTGCTGTTGATCACATCGTCGGATCAGCTATTTTCCCGCTCAACAACTATTCCCTCTCTCTTGCACACTCCTCCCTATCTCCTCACTCTCTCTCACTCTCTCATGCCCACTCTACAGGTCTCGGTGTGTCCTCTCTCCCTCCAACCCGGGTTGGTCAACGAGACACCTTTGGACAAGTTCCATCCACTGCGCTGGCGGGGGAGAACGCATTCTGAATTGTGTTTTTGTAGCATAATTTTTTTAATCCTGCTCGAACGCTGTACTATTTTCGCCTCAACTATTTCTCTCTCTCTCTCTCATTGCTCCTTCTCCAACCACTTCCACCCTCTCTCTCACTCACACTCTCTTAGATTAACTCATTTCTCTAGGTGTTTCTCTCACCAGCACCAGTAATGGGTCTGTCAGAAGCAAAGAAGACATTCTGGCAAAGGGGAAATGACTCAGCCTCCAGCTCGCTCAATAAATTGGGTTTCAAAAATTTTATAAATTAGGTCTCCAAAAGTTGTTGGGAAACATTCTGTTCTTATAAGTCTTACCTGGGTTTTCCATCTCCAAATGTCTTATCAAGTCTTAGTTATGAGGTGGGAGGCGAGATTGCCCATTGGAGGGGTTCGGTTAAATTTGAACCTTAGACAGAAAAAGGGGAATCTGTAACAATTTTATATGATGCCGAGAAAATTGTAAAATAAATGGAATAACCTAACTATTATTATAAATATCCTGTTCTGTAATAATAGTTTAATAGTAAATTATCAGTCTCAGCTTCAACTTTTCCGATGTAGATAATATGGTGTTTGGAGTAGGTTAAGACGATAACGCACCAGTCTATGACCAGAGGTTTCGGGTTCGAAACTTGACCGGAGAACCCATTTTCAACACGATAGAATTTTGCGACCAAAGCCGGGTCTTTGGAGGGGACGATAAGCCTGACTGTTAATCTCATCTCTAGGAATTTTAAGATCGTAAATGTACCATACTTTGAATAAAGTGAATAATCTAATCCAATCTAATCTACTCGATTGTAATTAGTGTAAAATTTTCATTTATTTTTATTCTCACAGCATAGGATTTGATTACGTATATGTGTCTACATGAATAAAGTGTTGAAATTGAATCATCATCATCGACACTTTTGAACCTGGGAGACCGGAAAACATCACCCTCAGAAAAAGTGTATGAAAGATATACTTCATATTTATTTCGAGTACACCTAAAGATAGTTTCCAGAATTGCATTGCCTTATCCTTCTAACTTAAGCTAACTAAAACTTCCTCCACATCAAAGAAAATATTAATAAATTTACCAATGTATTTATAGTTCTAATTGAATAATTGATATAATGGTTTGAAATAAATATGAGTTGCAGTGGAAACAGGCTTGAAGCACTTGGTCTATCAATTTTATATTTGAAGGTTCCGAGTTCAATCAGTCCCAGTGGCGGGACAGATTCAAACAGTGAACAGCAAGATGATTACAAAGCGTGAACATTCTTGTATGTCTATAGTCTTGGTGAACAGCCTCCCTGTCTCTCCCGTGGAGACGTGGCAGTCGATCCTGAGTGATAAATTATTTATAGTGCCATAATAATGACTACAAAATAATGACATAGTGCGTAACCTCATATATTCATTTTCTAATACATTTCAATGCAATCACTGGGCTTCAGTAGCTCGTATTCAGGGTGTCGAGCGTCCAAGCCCTAGCTGGAAAATGGAAGCATTATTACAATTTTCCTATCATAATATGATATAAGTGAGTTGATGATGTAGTGTGTGACCACTGAACCATGATCCTGCCTGAGTGAGAGTGTAAAATTGTGTGTTTTATATATTTTATATGTATTTTGGATTCTACGAGTTTTGATATTAAATTTAAAAAATATAAAAACCAAAATAAAAATAAAGTTATTATAGGAAAAATTAATAAATAATAAAATTTTATTAAAAATAATCAAAACTCCTTGTACATTATTTATTAATAAAAATTTTGATTAATATTATTTATTTTTTATAATTTTTTCCCAAGGGGGTTTAATTTGTATAATCCAAATTCGTTTTCCTTCTGGGAAAAATCTATTCATTAGTAAAATTTTTGTTCTTCGATTAAAATAATATTTTCTAATTGACTTGCCTAAATAATACCCTAATGGAATCAAAAAATTCAATTTTAAAAAGAATAACTGGTGGCCAGGGGGAGAAAAGCCCGGTAAAAACCAAAAATTCAGTTTGCCGAGAAAATTAATTCCACCCCAAACAACCGTTTTTGGAAGGGGAAATAAACCTCTCTCGGCTCCCAAAAGGGAACTTAATAACCCCTTACCCGAAAGTTGCTCATTGGCATCCCTGAACTTAAAAAATGATTCTAATATTAAATTTATATTAATCAATTTTATATTTTAACATAATTTAAATTTTTTATTTCAAATATTTTTTTTTTCATATTAACGTTTCTTATCAATCTAAATTTCCATTTTAAAATTTTTTGAATTGGACTTGCCTAAAATTTCCCTAAAGTGCCTTAAACTAATTTTTAAAATTTTGATTTTTTTTATAAATAAATTCAATAGTGGGATGAAGTGTGGTTGTTTAAAGGATTTTTTTCAAAAATTTTTTCGTAACTATTTTTTCCTTAAAGTAAGAGTCTAATATTAACCCTGTAGCAAGAATAATCGACAAACTTTGCATTTAGGCAAAGAAATATATTATTTAATCAATTAATTTAAATTTAATTTTCCCAAAAAATTTAGCAATATTATTTAAAAAATTCAACCCATGAAGTTAAACAAAAATCTTCAAGATGGAAAATACTCTTGGTTAAATTTTTTAAAAAAATTTATAATAAAAAAATTTATATATGAAAAATTATAAAATTTTAACAAAAATAAATGGAGCTTTTCCCTCATTCAAATTTTTTCCGAAAGAACAACCTTTTCCAAAAGGAGAAAAAATTTTCAAATATTATCTAAATTTTAAATTTTCCATAAAAAGATTATTTAAATTTTTAAATTTAATTGATATATTTTTGAAAAGTTTTTCTTGGGAAGAACCAATATATTTATTAATAAAGATTCCTTCCAAATTTAAATTAATATTTTTTTATTTTATAATTTTCCAATATGAAGACTAGAGGGAAAATTGGAAATGTTTTGATTACAATCTGGTGATTTTTAGTAAAATTATTTTAATCTGCATGTAATTTTGATAATTATGAAATAATTTTGATAAGGCTAATTTAAATTTCCCTGGTTTTACCCCCTGGAAAAATCATGAAAACCCGGGAAAAAAAATTGAAAATTTTAAATTCCATTTTTAAAAAAATAAATGTTAAATTTCAAAATTATTATTTTTTTACCTTTATTTTTTAAGAAAATTTTTTGAACCCTGATTTTATTTATGAAAAAAACATTTTTTTTTTTATGTCATTGGGGTGGCTTACTGGGGTTTCCCAAATGGGAAAATCCCCTTTTTAAATTAAATTTTTTAACGTCATGGAAATAATAAACTCCACATATTAAATTGGGTATTATTAATTTAAAAATTTAATATGATTAATTAATGTTATTTTTCTTAAAAATGTCATTTTTATTGTTTAAAGCCCGCAATGTTTTTTTTAAAAAGGGGGGTAGAATGTTTTTAGGGAAAAAGAATAAAAATTTATTCTATTCTGGAACTGAACTATACTGGGTTCTATTCTTTTCCCATTCCACTGAAAAAATTTTTGAATAATATATCTGGTCTCCCCAAAATTTAAATTGAAAAAATCTGGTTCCATTCCATGAATTCAGAAAAAATATTTGTCCTTTCTTCTAAAATTTTTCAACTCTCTAAAGTCAAAATAAAAATTAAAGAAAAAAAACATCAAACAATTTTTTAAAATTTAAATAAATCACCTTTTTAAAAATTGATTCAAGTTCACAATATTTAAAATAACGTTTAAAAGTTAGTAAAGATATTGACGCCAAAATTTGGCGTCTCTTTTTGCGTAACACTTTTATTGGAGTTGTCATTCGCTATGACTAGATTTTTCTTAAATGAGAGGAGACAATAGATGCTCTAACATATTTTTAGGGTAATTTAAAACAAAGCGGGGAAAAACCCTAAATTTTGGCTACATAGATGATGAAATTTTATTTTAGCTATAGCTCTTTGGTAAAGCTTTGTTCAAAATTTTGTGGTAAACTGTGGTGTTTTGTTGGTAAACAACCAATATACTTTTTAAAATTCTTTATTCAAAGATCTTATCTATAAGAAATGGATTTACCTGATTCATTAATCCAAGAAAAATCCACTGAAAGAATTTAAAATTTTTTAGGGGCGAGGGGGAAAAAGGGTTTTTAAAATTTTTGGGCGCCAAATATTCGTTTTTCTATGTTTTGGCTTTTTTTTTTTTCCCAGCAAACGGTGAAAAATTTTTTTTGTTTTATGGCGAAATTTTTTGCGAAAGTTAAAGCCGTAAACCTTTTTCAAGTAAATTTTTGCGGTTTTTCTTCCAATGTACGAAATCCCTGTAGATTCAAAGGTTCGGGGTTTATAGAAAACTTTAAAAAATTTAAACAACCCAAAAGGAATTTTCCCCTAATATTGCGTTTTATTTTTATTTTTTTAAAAAATTTTTTGGCAAAAAAATTCTAAAAATTTAGATTAGGTCAAAAAGGGGTTTTAAAAATTTCAATTCCCCCTAAAGACAGGAACATTTACTGACAGAGGGGCAGGCGGTGGAAACAATTTTTTTCTTCACTCTATATTCTCAGGGGGGAGGCCCGGGGAACCCAAAAAAAAAAAATATATATTTATTGTATATTTTTGGTCACTTCAACCCGCCGATTATACGTCTATAAGTGTTATAAAAAAGGCTTATAAAATGGTAAAAATATAAAACAAAGTTGGGAAGACCCTAAAGGGATCGGTTAAGTTACAAAAAAAGATTTTTACCTTTTTTTTTAAAATCGTTATCCCAAATAGTTTAAAATTTTCCAAAAATGAAAAAAAAATTTTTGGGGAATAAAAAACGGTTTTGGGGAACATTCCAACATTCTATTTTTTTTACCTTCTAGTCACAATTATTAAATTATTTTTTTCCCTTTAATTCCATTTTTAGTAACTAGGAAAATTGGGGTAAGTCAACCACCTTTTCCGCCCATCAAATTCTTTTTCCCGGCCGAACTTCCCCTTTTATTTGTAAAAGTTATGGTTTAAACCACACAAAAGAAAAATATGGAGAATTCAAAAATAAGCTAAAATATTATAAAAAAATATTACCCCCTTTTCCCGCCCTTTTTAATTTTCGTAAAAAGAAGGATAATTTTTGTTGTCCCCCGGCTATCATTTTTTTAGACCAATATTTATTATTATATTTATGAATGTTTTGATATTAATTATCTTTTTAAATTTCGAAATATGTAGGTATTTTCAATCGAATCATTCTCTGAAAAAAAAGATAGTTTGATCTTATTTCAAGTATATTAAAACTAACATGTTTAAAAATCCCCCCAAAAACTTCTTCTCATAGAACGAAGTGGGGATCTTGATTTCGTGGCCAAAACGTCAAAATGGGGAATGGATACAACCGAACCACAGTTTTTCCCCAAATAGATTTTTTCCGGGGGGGAAAAAAAAATTATTAAATTTTTAACTCATATTTTTATGGGAGTATTTTAGTTTGGAAAAAAATATTGTGCCCCGGAAAAAGGATATGGGGAAAAAAAAAATATGAATGATAATTCAAACAATTTTCGTTCTTAATTTATTACACGGAAAATAACCATTTTTAACGTCCTTTCTCCGAACGGGTTTCCCTAAACAATAGTTGTTTAATTAATCATATTGTTTTTATCGTAATTTAAGAAAAATTAACTGTTTTATTATGATAATGATTTTTTTTATTTGGAAGCAAAACAAAGAAAAAATTTTGAAAAATTTTTTTGTCTCCTTTAAATTTTGATTTTTGGGTTAAAAAATAAAAAAAACCCTTAAAATGATGACCAAAAAATACAAATTTTTTTTTAAAATACTGTTAACAATAAAGTATCTAAATTCATCATCTAATTTAAACTTTTTTTTTCGAATTAAATTTTTGAAGTTAAAAAAATTTAACTTCTCACATATTTTGCGAGATTCAGCCTTTACTTTTTTTCAATATGGGT
>CM029558.1:842517-903537 GCA_017141385.1 Sogatella furcifera | reverse complement strand
TTTTCAATTTTAAAATTAAAATAATGGGCCTGAAAATGATTGGGCTTGACATAGAATTGTTCATAATTATATTAAAATTACATACGGTATTAAATTGGAGGAGTGTTTGGAGTAGAAGTCGTATTTATTGTTGCTGCCATAATAAGGTGTTGCTGCCATTATAATTCTTATAATCTCAGGTAATTTAAGTTACAGTATTCAAACAATATCAAAAGTTTATTATAATTATGATCTAGAACGTGATTATTATACAATTTTAAGAGACCAATAGCCATCACACTTATAGTTATATTGTCTATCAAAAGAATATTCAAATTAGAGTATGTTTCACTCAACAATAATAAATTATCAATAAATCCTTGTTGCCTCGAGGCAATAATAATCGCAAAAGATTATTAATCAAATAAAATAACATTGAAAACCTTTTCCACTTTCTCATAGCTGGACAATAAGATTGGCCATTCATTAGAGCTTTCTAATGAAGCTCTAAAATATGATATGATAAAATATATATGATATAATACATAAAAATATATGTTTATAAATCTTATAGTATATGATCATTATAAATCTTAAGAATGGGTGGTAGTGGACGGCCAACTGCCGAACGGCAAAATAATGTCCCATAAGAACAATGTAATTTTTATCAATCTCTTGGAGCAGATAGCGCCGTTTATGAACAGAATTTCACGTTCTTCATGTTATTGGAATTAAACTCTCCAAGGGCGTGACGTTTTACATTTTCGATTTTAAGTTTATTTGAATAATTAGAGTTCAAACTTTTTCAGTTAATTAATTGAACAATTATTATGATTAAAATAAACTTGAAATCAAAAAAGTAAAAAGTCACGCCCCTGGAGAATTCAACTCTCTTTCCAATGACTTAAAGAACGTTAAATTCTGTTTAACGGCGCTATCTGCTCCAAGAGATTGATAAAAATTACATTGTTCTTATGGGACATGATTTTGCCGTTCGGCAGTTTGCCAACTACTACGTCCCACTCTCAATGGACGAAAATAAATAGCCTAATTATTTATTTTATGACATTCTCTTCAAAAATTCAAAGCAAACTTCAAACTTCAAGCATTTCAAACATTTTTATCAATGTCCAATGGGTATGTCATAACATTGCTTTACCAGTAGTATAGCCTATAGCTGACGCCAAAACGTTGGGCAGTTTCGTCTGTTCCTAGTACGCTCCTACAGCTGATGTTGTCATTTAGCCATGCCTCAATGATATTTTACATTAGCTGTTAGTAGGTTACATCACGTACAAGAGACAGAAGAAAGCTCCAACATAAGTTTTAAAAACTCTGTTCATTCACATTCAGTGTATTGTCAAGAAAAGTTAAAATACATTATTTTTAGTCAATAAATTCATGAAAAATTAAAATTAATAATTATTACAATTATATATTAGATTGAAGTTATAAACCTTTAAAATAATTGACTAAATAGTAAATATAAACCTCTTAACATAGATTCATACGCTTACATCGCAAAGGAACCGTTTTCCGTATCAAGCGAGCAGTTCTGTGCGCACGCAATTTGATTTTCCCATCTTTCCCATGCTGAGCGCCCTCCATTTGAACGCATGTTAAATCGGCAAGATTTCCAGTCGGGTAATCGCGAATGATACGCTTGAACGGGACGTGTATCATGCGAGCAGCTCTTTGCGTATCTGTCCTATCTTCTCAATGCTATTTCAGCCGGCCTTTCCAAAGCCTTCAAATGGTGGATGATACACAACGCGCGGCGATGCAGTCTTCTTTTAAAATAATTGTTAAAAATAGTAATATGCATGCAAATGAGTGTTGTTATACATCAATGTATTCGGAAAATCTTGAAATTTGACGGACATATATTCCCGGT
The DNA here is from genome assembly GCA_017141385.1 of Sogatella furcifera. Lineage (NCBI taxonomy): Eukaryota > Metazoa > Arthropoda > Insecta > Hemiptera > Delphacidae > Sogatella > Sogatella furcifera. The sequence goes on along the minus strand of CM029558.1, from coordinate 901,664 downwards.
TATTTTGACAGCTGCTGTAACTACACTGTTTGATTCTCAAATTATTTTTCTTTCTTGTACCATATTCATGTAGGCCTATGTTGTAGTTGACCTTAAATTGATAAATATTTCTCTTCACCAGCTTCATGCAGGCAAACACATATACAAAGATGGTAGAGTTAGTATACCTAATTCAATAAATATAATGTTCTACAAGGAGTGACAGGTGATTTATGGCTTTCAATTCTTATTGCTTTTTTCTGCAGCCTGAAAATAATAATGGAAAGTGTACAATTATCCCAAAGTTGTATCCTGTAAGCCATATATGACTATGTACAATATTGTACATGGGCAAAGTAAATGCTAATAATAAAAATGCTAATTAGAATGGTTCTGTCAACAACATCTCTTAGTCTTCTTATAAGCTGGTGTAAAGCATCTTTTGCCTCTTCTGATTTCAAAACAACATCACATGGATAAATACCGGTTACAACACTAAGTTATATGTCAACATCAGGTATTGGAGCGCACAAGGAGCAGACAAAACCTAGTCTTTTGGAGTCAGCTATATGCCTACAATAATGGGCACTTATGGGAAAGGAAATCAGGAGAAAGTGAAGTACCTAGGCTACATTATCATCAAAATTGATGTACAGGCCCCGGTTTTTGATTCCGGCTTTTTTAGTGCTAATTTAATCGAAAAGTGATGGGGAAACAAACTTATGAGAATAAAATTTCCTATTATTTCAATTTTAGAACAATCATGAAATCGACAAATAAGGAAGAAAATCTGTTATTATGAAGTATGTTGTAATTCAATATGAATACCGTATGGTATAGATTACCAAAAACGATATCTTCACTGAATGAATGAATAAAAAAAGAAGGAAGAAGGAGGAGCAAGAAGAAGAACAACGGTGGGGAGAAGGGTGCGAGAACGGGTGGTGGCAGAGGTAAGAACGATTGTAGGAAGTAGACGACGCAAGAACGGCTGGAGGAGTAAGACAGGATGGAGATAGAAGAGGGAACGGGTGAGGAGAGAAGAAAGAACGGATGAAAGAGGAAGAGGCAGAAAGCACGGCGAGAGGAAGAAGGGAAAAGAAAAGGTGGTGACAGAGGTATGAACGTGTGAAGTGTGAAGACAGAATAGTTGGAGAGAAAAAGGCAAACGAATGGGGCAGAAGGAAGAGGAAAGTATAAAGAAAAAGAAGAAGAAGAAGAAGAAGAAGAAATGATGGAGGAAAACAGAAGAAAAGAAGGAAGAAGAAAAGATGGAGATAGAACAAGTTATTATTCACAAATAATTCCAGTGACATTTCAGTCAAAAATCAAGCATTTAGCCGTAATTTGAATGAGAACAACAATTTTTCTGTTTTCAGCCAAATTCACCGAACGAGAGTTGTGATTCGGCATCGGCAGGCAAGCAGATTTCAAAGAAGAACGCTCCTACCATCTGATGGTAGGAATATGTACTAGACCTCTTGCGAACACCACTCAAGCACCATCTAGCGGTGCAAAATAGCACTACTTGGAACTCATATTATCACGTACCGCGAAATACAAAACAGCTTACAGACAGAATGCAATGTTTGAGTGTGTATTTTAACAATTTCAAAAGAAATAAAGTCACGTTTGAACTTGTGAATCAATGGAATTTGTTTTTAAAACTGTATAATAATAACTTCCTTGATCAAAATATAATAAACTTTCAATATTGTTTGAGAAATGTAACTTTATATTACCTTGTAATACTGTGGTACCTACCTACCTAAGAATATAAAAATTATAATTATTAAGAATATCATAAGGAACCACTTAACAAACAATTTAATAATTTACTAATAACTACTTACCTTATTATGGCAACAATTTTTTATGTCTTACTGAGCTTTTTGTAGGCTATTGTTTGGTAACGAATAACTTTAAAAATCAGTTGAGAATAAAATAACAACAGATCAAGTAGGCTAGATAGCATAACAAAAATAAAATAGGCTACATCAGAAGTATTCAAGTTAGAATGCAATACAAATATTATATTGAGTAGACCGGAAGTAGGAGTAGAAGTTTTAGTATGATGTACAAGGATCACATAAAAACATTGTAAATTCAAATTTAGAATTAAAATTTTTAGAATAACATCAGCACACCAACATAAATCATAGGTACTTAAAAACTGAAATGGAAATACGTCACAAAAGCAAGAAACTGAACATAAGTTACTAGAACAGTAATGTAGTTTTCAAACAATTTAAAAATGACAGACAAAACATAACTGGTCTGGCTGTAGATCAGCGTTTGGCATGGACTGTCCACATTGAGTCTCTGATGGGAAATAAGGCTCAACTTTCCTAGTATAGTCTGTCCAAGCAAAGAAGACATGCTGGCAAGATGGTGAAATGACTCCAGCTTGGTCAATATTGATTTAAAAATAATGAATTTGGTCAAAAATAAAATTGTAGATCAGAAATGTTTCCTACAGTTTGAGACTAGATTTGTAATTTTTGAACCAGCAATATTGACAGAGCTGGAGTAGTTTTTCCCTCTTGTCAGAATGTCTTCTTTGCTTGGACAGACTATAGCAAGATTCTCTGGTTTACTATAGCCAGAGAGGCAGTATTTACCGCATACTATGGTTATTTTGAGACTCTATGGAATACTGCTCTGGGGAGGTTTTCAGGGCTCAGAAAAGAATCATCAGAATTATGTTCAGAAAGCTGCCAAGATTTTCATGTTACACACTCTTCAAATCAGCCAGGATAATGACAGTCCCGCCCTTTAAATTATTCATTACTTGGCCATTGCGTAGAAGTTGAAGGGGAAGTGGCTATAATGGGCTGCAACATTCATCATAATCATTATACACAAGGTCAAGGGAGTACAATCAGCTGATTTAGCTGATTATAGCCAATAGCTGTTTCAATAGCTGATTTTTCAGTTGGAGTTGTCATTTAGCTATGTGTATAAGATGCTTTTGAACTGAAAAAGACGATGGTTGCTTTACATCAGCTGCTAGTAGGTTACATCACGTACAAGAGGCAGACGAAACCGCTCAACTTTTTGGCATCAGGCTATACACTATAAAAAGATCCCCTGAAATGCTATTTATATTTTTTCGCTACACTTCACGGAAAGAAGCTCCTTACCGGTCCCTATGTAGACTAGAAAGTCGTCGTTTACATGCGTAATCAATCAGCTGTTGTCCTCGAGCGGTAAGAGCCTCTTACCATGCGAGGAGCATTTCATTTCCAAGCGTGGACAGCTAGCGCCATCTAGCGAGTGAAAATGCAACTACAATGGCCGTCTCTGTGACGCTGGCATATAAATTGGTCAAAAACAAGAAACTTTGTATGGCTATTGTACAATTTACGATGATCGTACAAAAACTATCCTGAGCTTAAATGTTTCTGGACTAAGAAAATCGAGTATTCTGATAGTTTTTAAGTAATATCCAATTGATTAAATCAATAAACTTGTGATGCAAACTTTCAATACTTGGCAGTTCAGCCTACTACAGATTCAACTCAGCCGGAGCTAGTATAGTAAGTTATCCGGTCTAGCTGTTCTTAGATCTCATTAATCCTATTTGTTTTGTTCATTTATGAGATTAGATTAATAAAATTTATTTGAAGTGTACCGAAAAAAATTATACACTCACTCGCCCAGGAAGTTTTTTACAGTATTCGGAATTATTCCCAGGCTCGGCAAGCCTCGCCCGGGAAACTATCCTCATACTGTAAACTTTTCCTTCCCGGGCTTGTGGCGTAATGTACTATTGGAATCAACATGTGAATAATTGATGATGATGTGAATAATTATAATAATTCTTTCAGGGTTAAAGGATCAAGAAGGCAATTTTCCCCAAAGGCTGGGACGTTCCCACTGTAAAAAAGCTTATTAAAGCATTTAAAGTTCTTTAAATGAAAATAAACAAGAAGATAATATAATTAAAATCATTATTATTATCTATATGTAGAGAAAATAATAATTTAATAACTTAAAATCGAAAATGTAAAACGTCACGCCTAGAGTTTAATTCCCTTTCCAATGACATGAAGAACGTGAAATTCTGTTCATAAACGGCGCTATCTGCTCCAAGAGATCAATAAAAGTTACATTGTTCTTATGGGACATGATTTTGCCGTTCGGCAGTTTGCCAACTACTACGTCCCACTCTCAATGGACGAATTTGATTAGGCTATTTATTCTATGACATTCTCTTGAACTTCAAGCATTTCAAAACATTTTTATAAATGTCCAATGGGTATGTCATAACATAGCTTTACCAGTAGTATAGCCTATAGCTGACGCCAAAACGTTGGGCAGTTTCGTCTGTTCCTAGTACGCTCCTACAGCTGATGTTGTCATTTAGCTATGCCACAATGATATTTTACATTAACTGTTAGTAGGTTACATCACGTACAAGAGACAGAAGAAAGCTCCAACATAAGTTTAGAAAACTCTGTTTATTCACATTCAGTGTATTGTCAAGAAAAGTTAAAATAGAAAAGTTAAATTTTTGGCCAATAAATTCATGAAAAATGAAAATTAATAATTATTACAATTATATATTAGATTGAAGTCATAAACCATTAAAATAATACACTAAATAGTAAATATAAACCTAAATTAATAGATTCATACGCTTACATCGCAAAGGAACCGTTTTCCGTATCAAGCGAGCAGTTCTGTGCGCACGCGATTTGATTTTCCTATCTTTCCCATGCTGAGCGCCCTCCATTTGAACGCATGTTAAATCGGCAAGATTTCCAGCCGAGTAATCGCGAATGATACGCTTGAACGGGACTTGTATCATGCGAGCAGTTCTTTGCGTATCTGTCCTATCTTCTCAATGCTATTTCAGCCGGCCTTTCCAAAGCCTTCAAATGGTGGATGATACACAACGCGCGGCGCTGCAGCCTTCTTTTAAAACAATTGTTAAAAATAGTAAAATGCATGTAAATAAGTGTTGTTATACATCAATGTATTCAGAAAATCTTGAAATTTTTTTTCATAATCTTATTTTTCTGATAAATTTGTTGGGTTTCCTCTCTTACGCTTTTTTATTGTAAAAATGTAGTTCAATCTGTAATAATATTTATTTGAAAATTCAATCACCTAGCATACAACTTTCCATAATTTATCTCTTATCTGGTTACTATTATTTTCTCTACATATAGATAATAATTATGGTTTTAATTATATTATCTTCTTGTTTATTTTCATTTAAAGAACTTTAAATAAGCTTTTTTACAGTGGAAACGTCCCAGCCTTTGGGGGAAAATGCCTTCTTGATCCTTTAACCCTGAAAGAACTATTATAATTATTCACATCATCATCATCAACTATTCACATGTTGATTCCAAAAATATAAATAGCATTTCAGGGGATCTTTTTATAGTGTATAGCCTGATGCCAAAAAGTTGAGCAGTTTCGTCTGCCTCTTGTACGTGATGTAACCTACTAGCAGCTGATGTAAAGCAACCATTGTCTTTTTCAGTTCAAAAGCATCTTATAGACATAGCTAAATGACAACTCCAACTGAAAAATCAGCTATTGAAACAGCTATTGGCTATAATCAGCTAAATCAGCTGATTGTACTCCCTTGACCTTGTGTAAAATGATTAAGATGAATGTTGCAGCCCATTATAGCCACTCCCCCTTCAACTTCTAGGCAATGGGCAAGTAATGTATAATTTAAAGGGCGGGGACTGTCATTATCCTGGCTGATTTGAAGAGTGTGTAACATGAAAATCTTGGCAGCTTTCTGAACATAATTCTGATGATTCTTTTCTGAGACCTGAAAACCTCCCCAGAGCAGTATTCCATAGTCTCAAAATAACCATAGTATGCGGTAAATACTGCCTGTCTGGCTATAGTAAAGTAAACCAGAGAATCTTGCTATAGTCTGTCCAAGCAAAGAAGACATTCTGACAAGAGGGAAAAACTACTCCAGCTCCGTCAATATTGCTGGTTCAAAAATTACAAATCTAGTTTCAAACTGTAGGAAACATTCTGATCTACAATTTTATTTTCGACCAAATTCTTTATTTTTAAACCAATATTGATTAAGCTGTAGTCATTTCACCATCTTGCCAGCATGTCTTATTTGCTTGGACAGACTATACTAGGAAAGTTGAGCCTTATTTCCCATCAGAGACTCAATGTGGACAGTCCATGCCAAACGCTGATCTACAGCCAGACCAGTTATGTTTTGTCTGTCATTTTTAAATTGTTTGAAAACTACATTACTGCTCTAGTAACTTATGTTCAGTTTCTTGCTTTTGTGACGTATTTCCATTTCAGTTTTCAAGTACCTATGTTTTTATGTTGGTGTCCTGATGTTATTCTAAAAATATTGATTCTAAAATTAAATTTTACAATGCTTTTATGTGATCCTTGTACATTATACTGAAACTTCGACCGGTCTACTCAATAATAATATTAATTTGAGGCATGTATTGCATTCTAGCTTGAATACTCCTGATGTATTTTATTTTTGTTATGCTATCTAGCCTACTTGATCAGTTTTTAAAGTTATTCGTTACCAAACAATAGCCTACAAATTGCTCATTAAGACACAACAAAATTGTTACCATAATAAGGTCAGTAATTATTAGTAGATTATTAAATTGTTTAGTAAGTGGTTGATATTCTTAATTATTATATTCTTAGGTACTAGGTATAGGTAGGTACCACAATATTACAAGGTAATATAAAGTTACATTTCTCAAACAATAATGAAAGTTTATAATATTTTGACTAAGAACGTGATTATTATACAGTTTTAAAAACATATATTATTGATTTACAAGTTCAAACGTGACTTTATGTCTTTATTTCCTTTGAAATTGTTGAAATACAAACGCAAACAGTGCATTCTGCCTGAAGGCGATTTTGTATTTCGCGGTAAATAATATGAGCTCCAAGTAGTTCTATTTGGCATCGCTAGATGGTGCTTGAGAGGTCTTCGCAAGAGGTCTAGTACATATTCCTACCATCAGATGGTAGGAGCGTTCTTCTTTGAAATCTGCTTGCCTGCCGCAAACAGCTCTCTCGTTCGGTTTCAGAATTTGGCTGGAAGCAAAATAATTGTAGTTCTCATTCAAATTAAGGCTAAATGCTTGATTTTTGACTGAAATGTCACTGGAATTATTTGTGAATAATAACTTGATCTACATGTTTTGTTGCCCATTTTCTCAATTTAAGCCTGGTAGAATTCAGAATTTCACCATAACTAGTGCACCGGCACATAAGAAGCAAGATTTTCTACATTTTATGGCCTTATTTGGGGTTTGAAAGTAAATTTGCACAGGCCATGTATTGTAGAGAAGAGTTTTATCTACAATTTGAGCTATCTATAGTTTTTAAACGAGCTACCCATCAAGTCGAAATAATACAGAAACTATAAACTCATCTCTAGTGTATCTTGCCGTTGCAAAACTTCCAGTGTTTTGTTGCAAGACCGGTGATACGCCTCTACAGCCGTATCTTTTCCATTACAAAGCTTTCTTATGGAGATTTTGATTTAGTTTACGAGAGCTTGGAGGAGAATGATACAAAGCGTATCAAGCAAGGTAAAATAGCCTCATTTATAATGAAAGGCTACAGGTTTCTTCTTCTTCTTCCTCCATCTTTTCTTCTTCCTTCTTTTCTTCTGTTTTCCTCCATCATTTCTTCTTCTTCTTCTTCTTCTTCTTCTTTTTCTTTATACTTTCCTCTTCCTTCTGCCCCATTCGTTTGCCTTTTTCTCTCCATCTATTCTGTCTTCACACATCACACGTTCATACCTCTGTCACCACCTTTTCTTTTCGCTTCTTCCTCTCGCCGTGCTTTCTGCCTCTTCCTCTTTCATCCGTTCTTTCTTCTCTCCTCACCCGTTCCCTCTTCTATCTCCATCCTGTCTTACTCCTCCCGCCGTTCTTGTGTCTTCTACTTCCTACAATCGTTCTTACCTCTGCCTCCACCCGGTCCACCCCCTTCTCACCACCGTTGTTCTTCTTCTTTCTCCTTCCGTTCTTTCTTCTATCTACACCCATCCTTCCTTTTCACGTTGTTTTATCTCATATTTTTTGTAGTTTCTTCTTTTCTTTTTCTTGTTATTAGGTACTTCTTATAGCCTTTTCTTCTTCTTCTTCCTTTTTTATTTTTTTTATTCCTCTTCTTTCTTTTTTAATCATCTCCTTCTTCTTCTCCTCCTTCTTCTTTTTCTTCTTTCTCTTCTTTTTTATTTGTCTTCTTTTTCTTCTTCCTTTTTTTATTCCTCTTCTTTCATTTTTAAACTTCTTCTATTTCTTCTTCTTCTTCTTCTTCCTCCTTCTTTCTTTTTTTATTCATTCATTCAGTGAAGATATCGTTTTTGGTAATCGATACCGTACGGTATTCATATTGAATTACGACATACTTCATAACAGATTTTCTTTCTTATTTGTCGATTTCATGATTGTTTTAAAATTGAAATAAAAGGAAATTTTATTCTCAATAAGTTTGTTTCCCCATCACTTTGCGATTAAATTAGCAGTAAAAAAGCCGGAATCAAAAACCGGGGCCTGTACATCAATTTTGATGATAATGTAGCCTAGGTTCTTCACTTTCTCCTGATTTCCTTCCCCATAAGTGCCCATTATTGTAGGCCTTTAGCTGACTCCAAAAGACTAGGTTTTGTCTGCTCCTTGTGCGCTCCAATACCTGATGTTGACATATAACTTAGTGTTGTAACCGTTATTTATCCATGTGATGTTGTTTTGAAATCAGAAGAGGTAAAAGATGCTTTATTACACCAGCTTATAAGAAGGCTGAGATGTTGTTGACAGAACCATTCTAATTAGCGTTTTTATTATTAGCATTTACTTTGCCCATGTACAATATTGTACATAGTCATATATGGCTTACAGGATACAACTTTGGGATAATTGTACACTTTCCATTATTATTTTCAGGCTGCAGAAAAAAGCAATAAGAATTGAAAGCCATAAATCACCTGTCACTCCTTGTAGAACATTATATTTATTGAATTAGGTATACTAACTCTACCATCTTTGTATATGTGTTTGCCTGCATGAAGCTGGTAAAGAGAAATATTCATCAATTTAAGGTCAACTACAACATAGGCCTACATGAATATGGTACAAGAAAGAAAAATAATTTGAGAATCAAACAGTGTAGTTACAGCAGCTGTCAAAATAACTGGGAATATATGTCCGTCAAGCTATTTAATAAACTGCCCACTAGTATTAAAGATATGGAAGTGAATCATTTTGAGAAGGTTTTGATGAGTATTCTTATTGATAGATGACTGTATGATGTAAGAGAATTTTTTTCTTCGGTGCTAGCTTGACCAATTAATTTTGTGTTATTTATTAAACAATTATTGAATTAATTTTATGTAACTGATTTGAATATTTTATGTTGATTATTATCTGATTTTAAAAAATGTTGTTATGATGCCATATTGACATTGTTATGATAGCAAGTGTATTTTTGACAATAAATGATTTGATTTTGATTTTATGGTAGCATACAAGGTTACATCAGGTGCAAGAGACAGACGAAATCGCCTTACTTTTTGCCATCAGCTACATATCAGCACCTCACATCCACTACGAAACAGAAGAAGTTTTATGATACGGTATTTTTAATGCAATAATCACTTTTACTGCATTTTTGCATAAGGGTTTATACTTATTGTCCCTAGATACTTTTCCCATGTAGTTTGATCTAATAGACATTATTTCATTCGACAAATCTGTCTTATAATTATTACCTTAACTTCCTGTACCTTCTTTCCTCCTCTTCCTTTTTCCTCCTTCTTTTCTTCTCTGCTTTCTCTTATCCTTTTCTATATTTCTTCCTTTTTAATCCAATCTATTATATCCAGCCCTCCTCATGCATGCTTTCTCCTCCTTCTTTTCCTTGAATTTATTTCCTCACAGCGGATCCTGAGGCCCTTGTTCTCAATCTGGATGGAATGGATTCCTGGATGAGTTTTCAAAAATGAGGGGGTTTGATTCGACCCTGCATCTTTACATGCTGGAGGCTCCGACATTAATTTATCAGACAAAATCTGAATAAATTAGATCTCTTAGGTGTGGTATTTACATGAGCACAATAAAAGGGCATGTAGGCCTAATCAAATGAATACCGGGAGAGAACGACTATCAAAATATTTATTATTCGCAAACACAAATAAAATTATTGTCTTGACAATTTAGTGTAAGTTAAATTGACTGCTTGGGAAACTATTCAAAAATTATTAGCATTCATGCTACTGTTTAATAATTTATGTAGTGAGATCCACGTTACATAGAAGAAAACGGTAATGTTCTTCCATATATCATGGTGACATGGGTCCTACAACAACGCGATAGTTTCTTTAGGTGGATTTGTTATAATATTCTCTCTATAAATACCCTACCACTCAAATTATAAGTAGATTGATTTTAAATTCAACATCAAGCATACAGTATATATGATATAAATATTCTTATGGATTTTAATGGTGGGGATAGTTACGGGTAGTTTCACTTCGCCAATGTACTTGGCCAAATTCCGGTCACCAATCCAAGAGCAGTCCACAATGTTCGAGACTTAACATCACGTTCACCGATAGATCACTCTCACAAGAGACCAATAGCCATCGTACAGTTATATTGCCTATCAAAAGAATATTCAAATTAGAGTAAACTTATGTTTCACTCAACAATAATTAATAAATCCCTGTTGCCTATAAATAATCTCAAAATATTACAAATCAAATAAAGTTGAAAAATTCTTCCACTTTTTCATAGCTGGACAATATTCTTAATATACGAATTCGATTAGGCTGTTTATTCTATGACATTCTCTTTTAAACTTCAAGTATTTGAAAACCTTTATCAATGTCCAATGGGTATGGTATACCATGGTATGGCATACCAGTGACATTGAGCAGTAGTATAGTTGATGTCTAAAAGCTAAACGGTCTCTTCTGCTCATTGTGCGCTCCAACAGCTGATGTTATCAATTAGAGTTGTCATTTAGCTATACCTAAATGATGTTTTAGTAATAAAAAAAGTCAATAGATGCTTTACATCAGCTGTTAGTAGGTTACATCACGTACAAGAGACTGACGAAACTGTCTAACTTTTTGGTGTCAGCTATAGCTCCAACATATTATCCAAGTTTTGAAAATACTTTGTTTATTAACATTCAGTATTTTCAGTTTTTTATGTTGTCAAGAAAAGTTAAATACATTGTTTTTGTGTAACTAATTCATGAAAAATGATAATGATTTATTATTCCAATTACTTCAATTGGTTTGAAGACATAAACCATTAAAATAATACACTAAATAGTAAATATAAACCTAAATAAATAGATTCATATGCTTACAACGGAAAGGAACCGTTTTCCGTATCAAGCGAGCAGTTCTGTGCGCACGCGATTTGATTTCCTATCTTTCCCATGCTGAGCGCCCTCCATTTGAACGCGTGTTAAATCGGCAATATTTCCAGTCGGGTAATCGCGAATGATACGCTTGAACGGGACGTGTATCATGCGAGCAGCTCTTTGCGTATCTGTCCCATCTTCTCAATGCTATTTCAGCCGGCCTTTCCAAAGCCTTCAAATGGTGGATGATACACAACGCGCGGCGCTGCAGCCTTCTTTTAAAATAATTGTTTAAAATAGTAAAATGCATGTAAATAAGTGTTGTCATACATCAATGTATTCAAAAAATCTTAAAATTTTGTTTTATAATCTTATTTTTCTGATAAATATGTTGGGTTTCCTCTCTTACGCTTTTTTATTGTAAAAATGTAGTTCAATCTGTAATAATATTGAATTGAAAATTCAATCACCTAGCATACAACTTTCCATAATTTATCTCTTATCTGGTTACTATTATTTTCTCTACATATAGATATAATTATGGTTTCAATTATATTATCTTCTTGTTTATTTTCATTTAAAGAACTTTAAATAAGCTTTTTTACAGTGGAAACGTCCCAGCCTTTGGGGAAAATGGCCTTCTTGATCCTTTAATCCTGAAAGAACTATCATAATTATTCACTTCATCATCATCAATTATTCACATGTTGATTCCAAAAATATAAATAGCATTTCAGGGGATCTTTTTATAGTGTATAGCCTGATGCCAAAAAGTTGAGCGGTTTCGTCTGCCTCTTGTACGTGATGTAACCTACTAGCAGCTGTGTAAAGCAACCATCGTCTTTTTCAGTTCAAAAGCATCTTATAGAAATAGCTAAATGACAACTCCAACTGAAAAATCAGCTATTGAAAAAGCTATTGGCTATAATCAGCTAAATCAGCTGATTGTACTCCCTTGACCTTGTGTATAAAGATTATGATGAATGTTGCAGCCAACATTATAGCCACTTCCTCTTCAACTTCTAGGCAATGGCCAAGTAATGTATAATTTAAAGGGCGGGACTGTCATTATCCTGGCTGATTTGAAGAGTGTGTAACATGAAAATCTTGGCAGCTTTCTGAACATAATTCTGATGATTCTTTTCTGAGCCCTGAAAACCTCCCCAGAGCAGTATTCCATAGTCTCAAAATAACCATAGTATGCGGTAAATACTGCCTCTCTGGCTATAGTAAAGTAAACCAGAGAATCTTGCTATAGTCTGTCCAAGCAAAGAAGACATTCTGACAAGAGGGAAAAACTACTCCAGCTCCGTCAATATTGCTGGTTCAAAAATTACAAATCTAGTCTCAAACTGTAGGAAACATTTCTGATCTACAATTTTATTTTAGACCAAATTCTTTATTTTTAAATCTATATTGATCAAGCTGGAGTCAATTCCCCATCTTACCAGCATGTCTTCTTTGCTTGGACAGACTATACTAGGAAAGTTGAGCCTTATTTCCCATCAGAGACTCAATGTGGACAGCCCATGCCAAACGCTGATCTACAGCCAGACCAGTTATGTTTTGTCTGTCATTTTTAAATTGTTTGAAAACTACATTACTGTTCTAGTAACTTATGTTCAGTTTCTTGCTTTTGTGACGTATTTCCATTTCAGTTTTTAAGTACCTATGTTTTTATGTTGGTGTCCTGATGTTATTCTAAAAATGTTGATTCTAAATTTGAATTTACAATGCTTTTATGTGATCCTTATTGTACATTATACTAAAACTTCGACCGGTCTACTCAATAATTATATTAATTTGAGTCATGTATTGCATTCTAGCTTGAATACTCCTGATGTATTTTAATTTTGTTATGCTATCTAGCCTACTTGATCTGTTGTTATTTTATTCTTAACTGATTTTTAAAGTTATTCGTTACCAAACAATAGCCTACAAAAAGCTCAGTAAGACATAAAAAAATTGTTGCCATAATAAGGTAAGTAGTTATTAGTAAATTATTAAATTGTTTGTTAAGTGGTTCCTTATGACATTCTAAACGATTATAATTTTTATATTCTTAGGTAGGTAGGTACCACAGTATTACAAGGTAATATAAAGTTACATTTCTCAAACAATATTGAAATTTATTATATTTTCATCAAGGGAGTTATTATTATACAGTTTTAAAAACAAATTTTATTGATTTACAAGTTGAAACGTGACTTTATTTCTTTTGAAATTGTTAAAATACAAACGCAAACAGTGCATTCTGCCTGAAGGCGATTTTGTATTTCGCGGTAAATAATATGAGTTCCAAGTAGTGCTATTTTGCACCGCTAGATGGTGCTTGAGAGGTCTTCGCAAGAGGTCTAGTACATATTCCTACCATCAGATGGTAGGAGCGTTCTTCTTTGAAATCTGCTTGCCTGCCGCAAACACAGCTCTCTCGTTCGGTTTCAGAATTTGGCTGGAAGCAAAATAATTGTTGTTCTCATTCAAATTACGGCTAAATGCTTGATTTTTAAGTGAAATGTTACTGACATTATGTGTGGATAATAACTTGATCTACATGTTTTGTTGGTCATTTTCTCAATTTAAGCCTTTTAGAATTCAGAATTTTACTATTACTGGTGTACCGGCTTATAAGAAGCAAGATTTTCTACATTTTATGGCCTTATTTGGGATTTGAAAGTAAATTTGCACAGGACATGTATTGTAGAGAAGAGTTTTATCTACAATTTGAGCTATCTATAGTTTTTAAACGAGCTACCCATCAAGTCGAAATAATACAGAAACTATAAACTCATCTCTAGTGTATCTTGCCGTTTCAAAACTTCCAGTGTTTTGTTGCAAGACCGGTGATACGCCTCTACAGCCGTATCTTTTCCATTACAATGCTTTCTTATGGAGATTTTGATTTAGTTTACGAGAGCTTGGAGGAGAATGATACAAAGCGTATCAAGCAAGGTAAAATAGCCTCATTTATAATGAAAGGCTACAGGTTTCTTCCTACATCTTTTCTTCTTCCTTCTTCTCTTCTGTTTTCCTCCATCATTTCTTCTCCTTCTTCTTCTTCTTTATACATTCCTCTTCCTTCTGCCCCATTTGTTTGCCTTTTTCTCTCCAACTATTCTGTCTTCACACTTCACACGTTCATACCTCTGTCACCACCTTTTCTTTTCCCTTCTTCCTCTCGCCGTGCTTTCTGCCTCTTCCTCTTTCATCCGTTCTTTCTTCTCTCCTCACCCGTTCCCTCTTCTATCTCCATCCTGTCTTACTCCTCCCACCGTTCTTGCGTCTTCTACTTCCTACAATCGTTCTTACCTCTGCCACCACCCGTTCTCGCACCCTTCTCCCCACCGTTGTTCTTCTTCTTGCTCCTCCTACTTCCTTCTTTTCTTCTTCTTCCTTCTTTTTTTATTCATTCAGTCAGTGAAGATATCGTTTTTGGTAATCGATACCGTACGGTATTCATATTGAATTACGACATACTTCATAACAGATTTTCTTTCTTATTTGTCGATTTCATGATTGTTCTAAAATTAAAATAATAGGAAATTTTATTCTCACAAGTTTGTTTCCCCATCACTTTTCGATTAAATTAGCAGTAAAAAAGCCGGAATCAAAAACCGGGGCCTGTACATCAATTTTGATGATAATGTAGCCTAGGTTCTTCACTTTCTCCTGATTTCCTTCCCCATAAGTGCCCATTATTGTAGGCCTATAGCTGACTCCAAAAGACTAGGTTTTGTCTGCTCCTTGTGCGCTCCAATACCTGATGTTGACATATAACTTAGTGTTGTAACCGGTATTTATCCATGTGATGTTGTTTTGAAATCAGAAGAGGCAAAAGATGCTTTACACCAGCTTATAAGAAGGCTAAGAGATGTTGTTGACAGAATCATTCTAATTAGCATTTTTATTATTAGCATTTACTTTGCCCATGTACAATATTGTACATAGTCATATATGGCTTACAGGATACAACTTTGGGGTAATTGTACACTTTCCATTATTATTTTCAGGCTGCAGAAAAAAGCAATAAGAATTGAAAGCCATAAATCACCTGTCACTCCTTGTAGAACATTATATTTATTGAATTAGGTATACTAACTCTACCATCTTTGTATATGTGTTTGCCTGCATGCAGATGGTAAAGAGAAATATTCATCAATTTAAGGTCAACTACAACATAGGCCTACATGAATATGGTACAAGAAAGAAAAATAATTTGAGAATCAAACAGTGTAGTTACAGCAGCTCTCAAAATAACTGGGAATATATGTCCATCAAGCTATTCAATAAACTGCCCACTAGTATTAAAGATATGGAAGTGAATCATTTTGAGAAGGTTTTGATGAATATTCTTATTGATAGATGACTGTATGATGTAAGAGAATTTTTTTATACGGTGCTAGCTTGACCAATTAATTTTGTGTTATTTATTGAACAATTATTGAATTAATTTTATGCAACTGATTTGAATATTTTATGTTGATTATTATCTGATTTTAAAAAATGTTGTTATGATACCATATTGACATTGTTATGATAGCAAGTGTATTTTTGACAATAAATGATTTGATTTTGATTTTATAGTAGCATACAAGGTTACATCACGTGCAAGAGACAGACGAAATCGCATTACTTTTTGCCATCAGCTATATATCAGCACCTCACATCCACTACGAAACAGAAGGAGTTTTATGATACGGTATTTTAAATGCAATAATCACTTTTACTGCATTTTTGCATAAGGGTTTATTCTTATTGTCCCTAGATACTTTTCCCATGTAGTTTGATCTGATAGACATTATTTCATTCGACAAATCTGTCTTATAATTATTACCTTTACTTCCTGTACCTTCTTTCCTCCTCTTCCTTTTTCCTCCTTCTTTTTTCCTCCTTCTTTTCATCTCTGCTTTCTCTTATTCTTTTCTATATTTCTTCCTTTTTAATCCAATCTATTATACCCAGCCCTCCTCATGCATGCTTTCTCCTCCTTCTTTTCCTTGAATTTATTTCCTCACAGCGGATCCTGGGGCCCTTGTTCTCAATCTGGATGGAATGGATTCCTGGATGAGTTTTCAAAAATAAGGGGGTTTGATTCGACCCTGCATCTTTACATGCTGGAGGCTCTGACATTAATTCATCAGAGAAAATCTGAATAAATTAGATCTCTTAGGTGTGGTATTCACATGAGCACAATAAAAGGGCATGTAGGCCTAATCAAATGAATACCGGGAGAGAACGATTATCAAAATATTTATCATTTGCAAACACGAATAATATTATTGTCTAGACAATTTAGTGTAACTTAAATTGACTGCTTGGGAAACTATTCAAAAATTATTAGCATTCATGCTACTGTTTAATAATTTATGTAGTGAGATCCACGTTACATTTCTATGTAAACGGTAATGTTCTTCCATATATCATGGTGACATGGGTCCTACAACAACGCGATAGTTTCTTTAGGTGGGTTTTGTTATAATATTCTCTCTATAAATAACCTTACCACTCAAATTATAAGTAGATTAATTTTAAATTCAACATCAAGCATACAGTATATATGATATAAATATTCTTATGGATTTTAATGGTGGGGATAGTTACGGGTAGTTCCACCTCGCCAATGTACTTGGCCAAATTCAGGTCACCAATCCAAGAGCAGTCCACAATGTTCGTGACTTAACATCACGTTCACCGATAGATCACTCTCACAAGAGACCAATAGCCATCATACAGTTATATTTTCTATCAAAAGAATATTCAAATTAGAGTAAACTTATGTTTCACTCAACAATAATTAATAAATCCTTGTTGCCTAGAAATAATCTCAAAATATTACAAATCAAATAACGTTGAAAACTTTTTCCACTTTTTCATAGCTGGACAATATTTTTAATATACGAATTTGATTAGGCTGTTTATTCTATGACATTCTCTTTTAAACTTCAAGCATTTATCAATGTCCAATGGGTATGGTATACCATGGTATGGCATACCAGTGACATTGAGCAGTAGTATAGCTGCTCATTGTGCGCTCCAACAGCTGATGTTATCAATTAGAGTTGTCATTTAGCTATACCTAGATGATGTTTTAGTAATAAAAAAGACAATAGATGCTTTACATCAGCTGTTAGTAGGTTACATCACGTACAAGAAACTGACGAAACCGTCTAACCTTTTGGTGTCAGCTATAGCTCCAACATATTATCCAAGTATTGAAAATACTTTGTTTATTAACATTCAGTATTTTCAGTTTTTTATGTTGTCAAGAAAAGTTAAATACATTGTTTTTGTGTAACTAATTCATGAAAAATGATAATGATTTATTATTCCAATTACTTAAATTGGTTTGAAGACATAAACCATTAAAATAATACACTAAATAGTAAATATAAACCTAAATAAATAGATTCATACGCTTACATCGGAAAGGAACCGTTATCCGTATCAAGCGAGCAGTTCTGTGCGCACGCGATTCGATTCTACTATCTTTCCCATGCTGAGCGTCCTCCATTTGAACGCATGTTAAATCGGCAATATTTCCAGTCGGGTAATCGCGAATTATACGCTTGAACGGGACGTGTATCATGCGAGCAGCTCTTTGCGTATCTGTCCTATCTTCTCAATGCTATTTCAGCCGGCCTTTCCAAAGCCTTCAAATGGTGGATGATACACAACGCGCGGCGCTGCAGTCTTCTTTTAAAATAATTGTTAAAAATATTAAAATGCATGTAAACAAGTGTTGTTATACAGCAATGTATTCAGAAAATATTGAAATTTTGTTTTATGATCTTATTTTTCAAATAAATATGTTGGGTTTCCTCTCTCACGCTTTTTTATTGTAAAAATGTAGTTCAATCTGTAATAATATTGATTTGAAAATTCAATCACCTAGCATACAACTTTCCATAATTTATCTCTAGTTACTATTATTTTCTCAACATATATATAATAATTATTGTTCTATTTATATTTTATCTTGTTGTATATTTTCATTTAAAGAACTTTAAATGCTTTAATAAGCTTTTTTTTCAGTGGGAACGTCCCAGCCTTTGGGGAAAATGGCCTTCTTGATCCTTTAACCCTGGAAGAACTATTATAATTATTCACATCATCATCATCATCATCATCAATTATATTCCAAAAATATAAATAGCATTTCAGGGGATCTTTTTCATAGTGTATAGCCTGATGCCAAAAAATTGAGCGGTTTTGTCTGCCTCTGTTATGTGATGTAACCTACTAGCAGCTGATGTAAAGCAACCATCGTCTTTTTCAGTTCAAAAGCACCTTATACACATAGCTTAATGACAACTCCAACTGAAAAATCAGCTATTGAAACAGATATTGGCTATAATCAGATAAAACAGCTGATTTTACTCCCTTGACCTTGTGTAAAATGATTAAGATGAATGTTGCAGCCCATTATAGCCACTCCCCCTTCAACTTCTAGGCAATGGGCAAGTAATGTATAATTAAAAGGGCGGGGACTGTCATTATCCTGGCTGATTTGAAAAGTGTGTAACATGAAAATCTTGGCAGCTTTCTGAACATAATTCTGATGATTCTTTTCTGAGCCCTGAAAACCTCCCCAGAGCAGTATTCCATAGAGTCTCAAAATAACCATAGTATGCGGTAAATACTGCCTCTCTGGCTATAGTAAACCAGAGAATCTTGCTATAGTCTGTCCAAGCATAGAAGACATTCTGACAAGAGGGAAAAACTACTCCAGCTCCGTCAATATTGCTGGTTCAAAAATTACAAATCTAGTCTCAAACTGTAGGATACATTCTGATCTACAATTTTATTTTTGACCAAATTCTTTATTTTTAAATCAATATTGACCAAGCTGGAGTCATTTCACCATCTTGCCAGCATGTCTTCTTTGCTTGGACAGACTATACTAGGAAAGTTGAGCCTTATTTCCCATCAGAGACTCAATGTGGACAGCCCATGCCAAACGCTGATCTACAGCCAGACCAGTTATGTTTTGTCTGTCATTTTTAAATTGTTTGAAAACTACATTACTGTTCTAGTAACTTATGTTCAGTTTCTTGCTTTTGTGACGTATTTCCATTTCAGTTTTCAAGTACCTATGTTTTCATGTAGGTGTCCTCAAGATTCAAGATTCAAGATTTTTATTTGCCATAAAATAAAACAAAGTTCACAATAGGCATTGTCATTTTACAAATAAAATTCATTATAAATAGGCAATATATAGAATTCAATCAACCATATAGGCAATACATAGAACAAAATAGTACAAAACCATGTCATTTCACACACAAAAATTAGTTTTAACAAATTAGTAATATAATTACTTGTTCAAACTTTCAAAGGTGGTACACATAAAGTACTCATCCGTTGAGTAAAAAGCCTTATCTTCAGCCATTCAGCTATAGTTATTTTGAAAGTTGACACCGGCCATTCTCTGACTGACAGAGGCAACATATTAAATAGTTTAAATTGAAGAAAAGTGTGACTTTTCAACGTTTTACTAAGTCTGACATTGGGTATCATTAGGTCATATCTATGTCGTGTATTAAAATTATGTATATTGTCATTTCTCGTGAAGCTTTCCAAATTTTCCCTGACAAATATCAAATTTTGAAAGATGAATATACTTGTCAAAGTCATCACCCTCATATTAGTAAAATACGGTCTACATGAAACATTATTTCTCAAATTACAAATTGTTCTAATTGCTTTCTTTTGCCATACAAACGCTCTTCGTGCTCCACAGGCATTCCCCCAAAGACGTGCACCATAACACAGATGAATATGAAAAAGACCAAAGTATGTAGTAATAAGTACCTCATCATTAACACAGTTTCTCAATTTCCTCAAGATGGAAATCACTCTGGAAAGCTTTTTACAAAGATTATCAACATGTGTATCCCAACACAACTTACTATCTAAATATATTCCCAAGAGCTTAACAGGCTTCAAACATGAGGAATCTATATCAATTGTAGGTTTTAGTGTAAATATTATGTTCTCAGTTTTATCCTCATTGACAACCAGAGAGTTGGCTGAGTACCAGGCTTTAGCTTGTTCAAGTGAGAGTGACAAAGAAAAATCAATAGACAGATGACTACTATCAGAGCATAAGAGGGTTGTATCGTCAGCATATAAAACAGACAAATTGGAAACATTGAAGTTGAAATCATTTAATCCTGATGTTATTCTAAAAATGTAGATTCTAAAATTAAATTTTACAATGCTTTTATGTGATCCTTGTACATTATACTGAAACTTCGACCGGTCTACTCAATAATTATATTAATTTGATGCATGTATTGCATTCTAGGTTGAATACTCCTGATGTATTTTATTTTTGTTATGCTATCTAGCCTACTTGATCAGTTTTTAAAGTTATTCGTTACCAAACAATAGCCTACAAATTGCTCATTAAGACACAACAAAATTGTTACCTTAATAAGGTCAGTAATTATTAGTAGACTATTAAATTGTTTAGTAAGTGGTTCTTTTCCTTATGATATTCTTAATTATTATATTCTTAGGTACTAGGTATAGGTAGGTACCACAGTATTAGGTATCAGGTATACAAGGTAATATAAGTTACAGTATTCAAACAATATTGAAAGTTTATAATATTTTGACTAAGAACGTATACAGTTCTTATAAGTATAATTATTATACAGTTTTAAAAACATATATTATTGATTTACAATTTCAAACGTGACTTTATGTCTTTATTTCCTTTGAAATTGTTGAAATACAAACGCAAACAGTGCATCCTGCCTGAAGGCGATTTTGTATTTCGCGGTAAATAATATGAGCTCCAAGTAGTTCTATTTTGCATCGCTAGATCGTGCTTGAGAGGTCTTCGCAAAAGGTATAGTACACATTCCTACCATCAGATGGTAGGAGCGTTCTTCTTTGAAATCTGCTTGCCTGCCGCAAACAAAGCTCTCTCGTTCGGTTTCAGAATTTGGCTGGAAGCAAAACAATTGTTGTTCTCATTCAAATTACGGCTAAATGCTTGATTTTTGACTGAAATGTCACTGGAATTATTTGTGAACAATAACTTGATCTACATGTTTTGTTAGTCATTTTCTCAATTTAAGCCTGGTAGAATTCAGAATTTTACTATTACTGGTGTACCGGCTTATAAGAAGCAAGATTTTCTACATTTTATGGCCTTATTTGGGGTTTGAAAGTAAGTTTGAAAGTAAGTATGTATTGTAGAGAAGAGTTTTATCTACAATTTAAGCTATCTATAGTTTTTAAACGAGCTACCCATCAAGTCGAAATAATACAGAAACTATAAACTCATCCCTAGTGTATCTTGCCGTTGCAAACTTCCAGTGTTTTGTTGCAAGACCGGTGATACGCCTCTACAGCCGTATCTTTTCCATTACAATGCTTTCTTATGAAGATTTTGATTTAGTTTACAAGAGCTTGGAGGAGAATGATACAAAGCGTATCAAGCAAGGTAAAATAGCCTCATTTATAATGAAAGGCTACAGGTTTCTTCTTCTTCTTCCTCCATCTTTTCTTCTTCCTTCTTTTCTTCTGTTTTCCTCCATCATTTCTTCCTCTTCTTCTTCTTCTTCTTCTTCTTCATTATACTTTCCTCTTCCTTCTGCCCGATTCGTTTGCCTTTTTCTCTCCAACTATTCTGTCTTCACACTTCACACATTCATACCTCTGTCACCACCTTTTCTTTTCCCTTCTTCCTCTTGCCGTGCTTTCTGCCTTTCCTCTTTCATCCGTTCTTTCTTCTCTCCTCACCCGTTCCCTCTTCTATCTCCATCCTGTCTTACTCCTCCCGCCGTTCTTGCGTCTTCCACTTCCTACAACCGTTCTTACCTCTGCCACCACCCGTTCTCGCACCCTTCTCACCACCGTTGTTCTTCTTCTTGCTCCTCCTTCTTCCTTCTTTTCTTCTTCTTCCTTCTTTTTTTATTCATTCATTCAGTGAAGATATCGTTTTTGGTAATCGATACCGTACGGTATTCATATTGAATTACGACATACTTCATAACAGATTTTCTTTCTTATTTGTCGATTTCATGATTGTTCTAAAATTGAAATAATAGGAAATTTTATTCTCATAATTTTGTTTCCCCATCACTTTTCGATTAAATTAGCAGTAAAAAAGCCGGAATCAAAAACCGGGGCCTGTACATCAATTTTGATGATAATGTAGCCTAGGTTCTTCACTTTCTCCTGATTTCCTTCGCCGTAAGTGCCCATTATTGTAGGCCTATAGCTGACTTTAAAAGACTAGGTTTTGTCTGCTCCTTGTGCGCTCCAATACCTGATGTTGACATATAACTTAGTGTTGTAACCGGTATTTATCCATGTGATGTTGTTTTGAAATCAGAAGAGGCAAAAGATGCTTTATTGCACCAGCTTATAAGAAGGCTAAGAGATGTTGTTGACAGAACCATTCTAATTAGCATTTTTATTATTAGCATTTACTTTGCCCATGTACAATATTGTACATAGTCATATATGGCTTACAGGATACAACTTTGGGGTAATTGTACACTTTCCATTATTATTTTCAGGCTGCAGAAAAAAGCAATAAGAATTGAAAGCCATAAATCACCTGTCACTCCTTGTAGAACATTATATTTATTGAATTAGGTATACTAACTCTACCATCTTTGTATATGTGTTTGCCTGCATGAAGCTGGTAAAGAGAAATATTCATCAATTTAAGGTCAACTACAACATAGGCCTACATGAATATGGTACAAGAAAGAGAAATAATTTGAGAATCAAACAGTGTAGTTACAGCAGCTCTCAAAATAACTGGGAATATATGTCCGTCAAGCTATTTAATAAACTGCCCACTGGTATTAAAGATATGGAAGTGAATCATTTTGAGAAGGTTTTGATGAACATTCTTATTGATAGATGACTGTATGTTGTAAGAGAATTTCTTTATACGGTGCTAGCTTGACAAATTAATTTTGTGTTATTTATTAAACAATTATTGAATCAATTTTATGTATCTGATTTGAATATTTTATGTTGATTATTATCTGTTTTAAAAAAATGTTGTTATGATACCATATTGACATTGTTATGATAGCAAGTGTATTTTTGACAATATATGATTTGATTTTGATTTTATAGTAGCATATACAAGGTTACATCAGGTGCAAGAGACAGACGAAATCGCCTTACTTTTTACCATCAGCTATATATCAGCACCTCTCATCCACAGAAGGAGTTTTATGATACGGTATTTTAAATGCAATAATCACTTTTACTGCATTTTTGAATAAGGGTTTATTCTTATTGTCCCTAGATACTTTTCCCATGTAGTTTGATCTGATAGACATTATTTCATTCGACAAATCTGTCTTATAATTATTACCTTTACTTCCTGTACCTTCTTTCCTCCTCTTCCTTTTTCCTCCTTCTTTTCTTCTCTGCTTTCTCTTATTCTTTTCTATATTTCTTCCTTTTTAATCCAATCTATTATACCCAGCCCTCCTCATGCATGCTTTCTCCTCCTTCTTTTCCTTGAATTTATTTCCTCACAGCGGATCCTGGGGCCCTTGTTCTCAATCTGGATGGAATGGATTCCTGGATGAGTTTTCAAAAATAAGGGGGTTTGATTCGACCCTGCATCTTTACATGCTGGAGGCTCTGACATTAATTTATCAGACAAAATCGGAATAAATCAGATCTCTTAGGTGTGGTATTCACATGAGCACAATAAAAGGGTATGTAGGCCTAATCAAATGAATACCGGGAGAGAACAATTATCAAAATATTTAGTATTTGCAAACACAAATAAAATTATTGTCTTGACAATTTAGTGTAACTTAAATTGACTGCTTGGGAAACTTTTTAAAAATTATTAGCATTCATGCTACTGTTTAATAATTTATGTAGTGAGATCCACGTTACATAGAAGAAAACGGTAATGTTCTTCCATATATCATGGTGACATGGGTCCTACAACAAGGCGATAGTTTCTTTAGATGGGTTTTGTTATAATATTCTCTCTATAAATACCCTACCACTCAAATTATAAGTAGATTGATTTTAAATTCAACATCAAGCATACAGTATATATGATATAAATATTCTTATGGATTTTAATGGTGGGGATAGTTACGGGTAGTTCCACCTCGCCAATGTACTTGGCCAAATTCCGGTCACCAATCCAAGAGCAGTCCACAATGTTCGTGACTTAACATCACGTTCACCGATAGATCACTCTCACAAGAGACCAATAGCCATCATACAGTTATATTTTCTATCAAAAGAATATTCAAATTAGAGTAAACTTATGTTTCACTCAACAATAATTAATAAATCCTTGTTGCCTAGAAATAATCTCAAAATATTACAAATCAAATAAAGTTGAAAACTTTTTCCACTTTTTCATAGCTGGACAATATTCTTAATATACGAATTTGATTAGGCTGTTTATTCTATGACATTCTCTTTTAAACTTCAAGCATTTGAAAACCTTTATCAATGTCCAATGGGTATGGTATACCATGGTATGGCATACCAGTGACATTGAGCAGTAGTATAGCTGCTCATTGTGCGCTCCAACAGCTGATGTTATCAATTAGAGTTGTCATTTAGCTATACCTAGATGATGTTTTAGTAATAAAAAAAGACAATAGATGCTTTACATCAGCTGTTAGTAGGTTACATCACGTACAAGAGACTGACGAAACCGTCTAACTTTTTGGTGTCAGCTATAGCTCCAACATATTATCCAAGTTTTGAAAATACTTTGTTTATTCACATTCAGTATTTTCAGTTTTTTATGTTGTCAAGAAAAGTTAAATACATTGTTTTTGGGTAACTAATTCATGAAAAATGATAATGATTTATTATTCCAATTACTTTAATTGGTTTGATGACATAAACCATCAAAATAATACACTAAATAGTAAATATAAACCTAAATAAATAGATTCATACGCTTAAATCGCAAAGGAACCGTTTTCCGTATCAAGCGAGCAGTTCTGTGCGCACGCGATTTGATTCTCCTATCTTTCCCATGCTGAGCGCCCTCCATTTGAACGCATGTTAAATCGGCAAGATTTCCAGTCGGGTAATCGCGAATGATACGCTTGAACGGGACGTGTATCATGCGAGCAGCTCTTTGCGTATCTGTCCTATCTTCTCAATGCTATTTCAGCCGGCCTTTCCAAAGCCTTCAAATGGTGGATGATACACAACGCGCGGCGCTGCAGTGATCTTTTGAAATAATTGTTAAAAATAGTAAAATACACGTAAATAAGTGTTGTTATACATCAATGTATTCGGAAAATATTGAAATTTTGTTTTATCATCTTATTTTTGTGATAAAATTGTTGAGTTCCCTCTCATACGCT
Organism: Sogatella furcifera; assembly: GCA_017141385.1. Lineage (NCBI taxonomy): Eukaryota > Metazoa > Arthropoda > Insecta > Hemiptera > Delphacidae > Sogatella > Sogatella furcifera. Next base: position 875,976 of record CM029558.1, on the reverse strand, counting down.
TTTTTATTGTAGAAAATGTAGTTCCATTTGTAATACAGTAATTGATTAAAAATTTCTATCACCTATCATTACATTTATCATTATGTACGTCTACTAACTGTTATTTTTTCATAAATTCCAAGCATACGTAATATTTTTTAGTGGAGAATAGTGGAGTGAATATGAAACTGGCAACCAGTATGGTAGGATGTATTATTTTTCTATATAATCCAATATTTCCTGTTTGTCTAGCGCTACTATCAAGGTCAGTGGCGTATTCAGGGGGCCCAAGGGCCCGGCCCCCGAAATGGTGAATGTGAAGAAAAAAATAAGTAGCCTACCGTAATCTGAGGTATTTCGATGAATTAAAATAGAATATAATTGAAAAATGAATTTTATTTTATGTATTATTATTACAGCTATTTTGAACATTAAAATACAAAAAATCATCCTCCTCTACCGCCCAAGTGTTGACCAAAAGTGCATATTGGTGAGGGTTGATTAGCATAAAGCCTCAATCTGTATATTATTGTTCAATCTTGAAAAATAGAGTTCTAAAACCCTAATTTTTACTAAAAAAATACAAGAAAAATCGCCTCAACCCCGACAACAGCCTGAATCTTTAAAATATTTTATTTTGATGATATGCTGAGTATGCATGATATATAATTTTGTTTTTTCAAACATAAATTCAATACGTATTATTGATCAATCTTTTGAAATAAAAACACAAATGATTTTAACTAAGATATTTTAAAATTTATTCTACTAATTTTGAAATGAGTGTTGAAAATTAATGGTTAATGAGTTCAAGGAATTAAGCTCAATTCAATTTCAATTGAAACAAGAGAAAACTTTATAATTTTTATCAAGCTCCTCTATAATCTCTAAATGCTTTAGGTGGGTTCCGAACCACCGGGGAGCGATTTTTGAGGCTCATAAATTGAATTCAGAGGAGCCGGTCACCAGTACAACAGTGGTGGCAGAGGCACGTTGCTTATCTAATCTCAAGTGAATAAAAACGAGTAAATACTACATAGTACGGTCTGTCTAGTAAAGTCTTTACTACCTAGTAAACGCTCGCCCAGTTAGTAATCACTCGCTTCGAAGTGAATAACCCTAGTACGCTCTCTTCTAGTGTTTACTAGGAAAAACCCAAGTCTTTACTAGAGAGTATACTCTCCAGCACTTTTATTCACATAGAATCTCCCTAGTTCTTACTAAGCAGCTATTCATAGATGTGTTTGCAACCGAATACAAAAAGTTCAAGTCTACCTGAATGAATTCTTTTTATTTCTAGTCCTACATTTGAATGAATAAAATTATTGATTGAATCAAGCTCTACACATGAGAATATTTCAAATCTCTCTCAAATAGAAGAAACTTTGAATCTCTCGAGCATATTTGTTTGTGGATATCTAGAAACTGTTCTTAAAGTGGAAATGTCAGTTTGAAAAATAATTTTAGGATCAAATTATTTTGATTTACAGATAAAATAATTTATTGAATAATCAGGCTACAGCCCATAGAATATTTTTGAAGAGGAAACTTTCCAGGATATCTGCTGTTCTGTTTTAAAGTGAGACAGTTTAAAATTGTCAGTTTGAAATTGAAATAAGTTTCAGATTAAGAGTTACCAGTTTCTATTTTCTATAGTTACTAATAATCTATTTTCATATAAAATTGATTAGGCTACTTATAATCTGTCTCAATAATAGCGATTTTCTTGAAATTTATACTTATTTATTTGAGTACAAATGTACAATATGGGTAGAAGAAAATAATCAATCCCCCAAAACTTCTTCTATTCCTAATTAAGTCATATAATATTCCTTGATAAAAAAGACAGGAAATTGAAACTAGCACTATCTTGCTTTTGGATATTAGAATTTCATTTTCGAATTTCCAAATCCTTTCATGATGGATTCCAACCACCGCATTGAATGAATAGGCTGGACAAGAAAGCGAAATTGAAATAAAATAACATGAAACGAGTAGGCCAACTAATTTTTTGTACTCGGTTCGACCATTTTGGTATTCTTCAGGTGTGGGCCTATTCTAGATGTTTCTCAGAAAATAAAATTAAGAATAGCCATGGATTCTAGTCACACTGTTAATCACAGTTAGGTGTAGTAGGCATAATGTGTAAGCCTACAGGTGTACTTCTTTTTATTATAATATTGGTCAACTGAAGACTGATCAATGAACAGTGGAGAGCTGCACAAGATATTTGTTACCTGCCATCAACCCAATTACGGTACTGCTTTCATTGATTCCTAGAAGAGGGACAAACATAATTATTATTCTCACGCAGTTTCTTCTATAGCCTTTGTATTTCTTCAATGCTCATATAGATGACATCTGCTATGACCTATTCACTACCTGCCATCCTACTAATTACAGAATCACGGTATCGTAGTCTAGGCCGTAGATAAAAAATCTTCGGAAGTTCTGGTCGAATACCAAGATATAACATTCCAATCTATTTTGCACCATAAACCGACACAAAACCATCGTAAGACTATCTATAAGCCTAATCTCAGTATATAACTATATCTTGTTCTATATGTATGAAAAATTATATTTCTATACTAGCTAGTTGAATTGTTATATCAGTTTTATCTTTATATAAGATATACTGAACCATATCATAGTATAGTTATAGTGATGACAATAATTTATATAAATGAATAATTGAATAGTTATTATTTAAATAAATAAATTTGGCCTGAAAATAAGCAAGAAATGTCCGCAGTCCGATATTATATGGTAATATTCCAATAGTATTATAATATAATAAGAGATTTATATTAAATATAATTTTGTTTTTTTCTCTCTTTCACATGATTTCCCTTAATAATAGAAATATTACCATTTAAGACCAGCCTGACAGAAATTAGCCGATTGAAAAATAATTTTTGTAAGCTCCTAAATATTTGCATGATTAAATAATTCCAATAGATAGTAAAATAGCTCCATAGAATAGGCTAAATAATTAATTTTCGTTGATAAACTTGAATATGTTAGAGGGGAATTGCCTTAGTATTCTCTTGCAAGTCTGCTCTGACCCTACCTTGCAAAAAGGCTAGTAAATACTAGCCTAGTAAAGTCTTTACAAGCTTTTATTCACACAAAAGCTAGTAAACACTAGGAAAATTCAAGGTCGACTAGAGCTTACTAGGCCCCTTAGTAAACGCTCGAGTCGAGCCTCTACTAGACAGGTTTTTATTCACTCCAAAGCTAGTAAATACTCGAAAAACCCTTAGTAAAGTCTTTACTTGTTTTTATTCACCAGGCCCGCTCTCTACCACTGGGACAAACCACTTCCATATAGGCTTTCTATTATAGGGTGGTCGAGCAAAGAAGACATTCTGGCAAGATGGTAAAATAACTAGCTCGGTCAACAGAACTATTAATTTATAGCATAGTCGAGCAGAGAAGACATTCTGGCAAGATGGGAAAATGGCTCCAATATAGGTTCAAAAATGATAATTTTAGTCTCTAATCGTACAGAACATTTCGCTCTGCAATTTGAAACCAAATTTGTAATTTTTGAAATAATATTGACCGAGCTAGTCATTTTTCAGAATGTTTTCTTTGCTCAACCAGACTATAATAGCCTACATTATAAAGTTATGTTTATAGTTCTATACAGACGCCCTGCCCCTGTTTTATAGTAATTACCTGGATGATAGATCGTCTCTCTACAGCTGATAGCTACAACACCCTCAAGGTAAGTTTCCATTACAACAAAAGTCGCACGGCAACATGTTCCTAAGATTAAATAGAAACACGGAGTAGCCTATCGATCAACATACACTGGTGAGCTGATTTTTGATTTGCCTTGCTCCATACAACTATTACGTGTTTCTTGCTTTGCAGTATCTGCTTTAAAACAACTACGTGTTCCTATTGCATCTTGCTTGGCTGGTTGGCTCCATTCGACTACATGCTTCTATTGCATCCTGTTCCTGTGACTTGTAGGAATGGGAACCTACCTTTAGTATTTGTAATAAAAAATCCAAGTCCAGAACTATCCATAAATATCCAGAAGTGGGGCCGCACTTACGATAGTCCATGTAATAAAGTAACGATTCCAAAGAAAAGTTAGCTTATTATAGTTTATTTTCTTTAAATTCAGATACTCAATTGTTAATACATTGAGTTCTATGGAAATGGAACTTTAAATAACCTCCCTTATTGTCTCTCACCTTACATTGAGCTCAAGTTTTGGAACACACAAAAAAATATTAGACCAACAAGTATGAGTACTTCAATTTATTAGTGTTTCAGTTCTGTGGAACTCTTTCCACTACCATACTTAGTGTTAAGGTGGGGTTTCCTTTGTCTGTAACGGCCCGACGGTCGGACGTGCTCGAACAGCTGTAGCCAATCTTAGCTCTTGTTGTTCATGCTGATGGAAAATACAAGATCTGTGGTTTGCTAAAGCTGTTCGAGCTCGGCCGATCGTCGGACTGTTAAGCTCAAAGGAAAACCCACCTTAAGGAATCAGACTGAGAATTTTGGCACCTTCCTCCTGAAATACTCTTTAAAAATAATAATTGAATTCTCTTTGGGAGAATTTATGATCAAGTACATTGATCTCATTGAAAAAAGTTTGTTCACATTCCTTTTAAAACCACTTTATTAGCTAATTTCAAAATTAAATAAACTCCCAAAGTCAATATTGGCAATAAAACAAACGGCCGAAATATTTTCTATGAACAATTTTATTGATAGAAAACAAAATACTTTTCTACAAAAATCAATAACAACATAATAATTAATAAATCACTATCAAACTACAGATTGTTCACTTTGCTAAGACGCATCGACTGGCAATGAATTAACCAATTACTGATTTTTACAATGAAAGTGTATAAGAATTCATCCACTAAAGTTGCGTTTTCCTTTACAGGACACGATGGTCGGCCGCAGCCAATCACAGCTCTTTTTCTTGTCCTTGAGCTTCTACAACAAGAGCTGTGATTGGCTGTAGCTGTCCGACTGTCGTGTCGCATATAGGTAAGTTAAGTATAGTCTGTCCAAGCAAAGAAGACATTTTGGCAAGATGGGAAAATGACTCCAGCTTGGTCAATATGTGTTCGAGAAATATAAATTTGGTATCAAATTATAAAAAAAAACATTCTGATCTACAATTCGAGACCAAATTTATAATTTTTGAAACAAATTCAATCGAGCTGCAGTCATTTTCCCATCTAGCCAGAATGTCTTCTTTGCTAGGACAGACTCTACATAGAAGAACCCCATTTATATTGTATTATGGACGAAATCTTCAACATTTTGGATATGGTATAGCTGACGCCAAAAAGCTAGGCGGTTTCGTCTGTCTCTTGTACGTGATTTAACCAGCTAATTACTTTTACGTGTCAGCTAGTTGACTTAAATCATCTATTGTCTATTTTGATTTCAAAAACATAATCTAGTCATTGCTAATGAATGAATGACACTCTATTCACGATCACTTGAGACGAAATAAACAAACTTTTTGCATGTGTGTGCTTGTGAAGGTAGGTTTTCCTTTATGCGAAACGGTCTGACGGTCGGTTGCAGTTCAACAGCTGTAGCCAATCACAGCTCTTGTTGCTAAAGCTGAGGGACAATACATGAGCTGTGATTGGCTACTGTTGTTCGACTGGGGCCGACCGTCAGACCGTTTCGCATAAATGAAAGCCTACCACACGCATACACATGCAAAAAGTTTGTTTATTTCGTCTCAAGTGATTGTGAATAAGGTATAATATTGTTGATGACATCAGCTGTTGGAGAGCTCAAGGAGCAGACGAAAGCGCTTAACTTTTTGGCATCAGGTATAAGAACCATGCTTCATTTTCAGTCTAGATGCCTTAAGAGGTATCTTAAGGTATGCACCTTAAGAGGTGCAACTGTAGGTCCATAGTTCAATTTCCTTTCAAAAATATTTGAATGTATTAAATGAAAAAAAAAACGAGAAGAAGCTAGGATCAATAATATTATCAGCCTATTCTCAATATATTTTAATTAGTTTGTTTCATTTGATACTTGCATTATTTTGTGTATATTGAGAAGAAATTATACCATGGACACACAGCTTTGCCAGAATGAACAATCCAACTTTGAGTTATGATCACATTGGGTGCACGAGTACATAAGTAATCTTGTAGTACATCCTTGCATTGAGTACACTGTTGCTTTACTTCCTAATTATCGTCAATTGATTACTAATTGACGCCAAGAACCTAGGCGATCACGTCTGCCTGTTGTACATGATGTTACCTACTAACAACTCCAATTGATAACATCAGCTGTTGAAGTGCACAAGAAACAGACGAAAACTTTTTGGTGCCAGCTATAGCAATGAGTGTGCGAACACAATGATTGTATTTTTATGCCTCATTCCAGATTCTTCTGGTATAGTCTGGTCAAGCAAAGAAGACATCCTGGCAAGATGGGAAGATGACTTCAGCTCGGTCAATATTGGTTCAAAAATTACAAGTTTCGTTTCAAATTGTAGAGCAAAATGTTCTCTACAATTTGAGACCAAATTTATAATTTTTAAAACAATATTGAGCGAGCTAAAGCCATTTTCCCATCTTGCCAGAGGGTCTTCTTTGCTTGGACACACTATACTTTCATGCATTTTTCTTGATTTTGTTTCTACCTGTTCTAGAGATTACCATGCACTCTTGCATCCAATGTGACCATACCCCTACAATAATTTTGACATATTTGCTGTCTACTTCTTCTTTTTCTTGTGCAACAGGTTGATGTATTTGTTGGGTGTGAAGGTGTCTTTGTCCTCTTCTTCGATGACCACCTTGCTTCTAGGTTTGCGCAGTTCTATAATCGCCTTGGCCTCCTCTTCTGATAGCTGGGTCAAATCTAGCGGCATCTGAAATTGAACAAATAAATTTAAAATTGAATTATGTAGGTGAAATTCCATCAAACACGGTAAAAATATTAAATAGTCAAATTTTTATATGAATACTTGTTGAGTTGTTGTGAAGGTGATATTGTGGTAGTTATCCATATTAAATGAAAAGACAAGATGTTGTGAAACCGCTGATTTATTAAAAAAAGGGTTGAGAATACCAAGAATTGAAGGTACTGAATTACTAAATCTCGATTTTTTAATAAAATCAGTGTTTTGACAACAACTTGTCTATTCATTAATTTTTATAGAATAGTTATAAAAAACAAAACATAATTGAAAATGAGTAGATGAAATTCCACCGAATACATACAGACGAAATGATTATTTCAATTATAATTTTAATTTATTTTTGTTAAGAGTGGATGGTAGTGGACGGCAAAATCAAGCCCCATAAGAACAATGTAATTTTTATCAATCTCTTGGAGCGGATAGAGCCTCTATTTATGGACAGAATTTCACGTTCTTTATGTCATTGGAAAGAGAATTCAATTCTCCAGGGGCGTGACTTTCTGTCCATAAATAGAGGCTGCATCTGCTCCAAGAGATTTATAAAAATTTCATTGTTTTTATGGGACATAATTCTGCCGTTCGGCAGTTTGCCGACTACTACTGCCCACTCTTAATAAATAAATCAATCTCCATTTTTTCAAAAATACATTTTGATGATCGCAAAAGGCTCATGCCCTGAACTGCTGCTTTAAGTGACCTATTAATAACTATATCCCACTCTGTATTGTAAAGCGGTGTATACAATGGCTGGACAGCCCTTGAAGGGTTTAGGCCTACCAGCCGGTTGCCAGTTTCATATTCACTCCACTATACAGCAGAGGTGATCATCAACAGGATAGAGGTAACGTGCTGTTAGCACGTTGATCCTTTTAACCATAAGCTAGCTTCCGTAACGGCGCAGAACACCTCTGAATAACATTCAGTTAATCAGTTACAGTAATGCAACAATTAGTATTCTTTGAGAGGTATGGGAAACGACTTACTACCTTTACTAACGACAAGCCAAACTCCCAAAGAATGGAAGTTAACTTAATATATTATGATAAATTATTATACAAGTTATACCTTAATGATGGCCCTGGGTTCGTGGTAACGTATCTCGATGGTGGATCCATCGGCATTAACCAGTGTGGTCGGGTATTTGCGCAAGTATTGACGTCTGTGGATTTTTGTAATGGCCGCCGATGCACTGCTTATGCTCCTGCTGCCAATTGGAAGATACTGCGACAGAGATAGCCTGTAAAAGAACAAAAATCATCGTCATTAGAATTGTCTCCAATTTTTATCAATTTCTTGGAGCACATAGCGGCGTTATTAATTATGAACGGAAATTCACCTTTGTATAATATGTCATTGGAAAAGAATTTAATTTTTCAAATTATGTATCTTATAGTTTTCATGATTATAAGATCTCCCTATTGGGGTCTTCAAAAGGAGGTTATCAAAAAAAGCTTTTACAGTTTGTGAGACTTCCTTGAGGATAACTTTGAGGGACTTTAACACCAAGCCATCTTGATTTTCACGTTAAAAGTTTTTATTTATTTTTTTGACGCGATCTATCCGGGGACTACTGGCAATCGATCTAGACTTTGGATATTTGATTAAGAAGTTTTAAACTTCAATTGCGACATTATTCTTTTATTCGGCTACTGACTGTTACCGCGTACTATTAATAGAGATATTGCACACAGGGTCTGTAGACCTGTAGTAAGCGAACTGGCTCGTTTCAACTAAGCGTCTCTGTATTGTTCTAAATATTTTTGCAATGAATGTGTCCTTAATTACTTTACAAATCCTACGAACATAGCAGAGACACCATGAATAAGTAGGTAATTGACGCTAAATTCTAGGGTAGAATATAAGTTTACATTAGCTCCAAAACCCTGGCACTTTTGGGTTGCTGGTAGACAGTCTTGATACAATAACTCCATGAATAACACAACAAGAACATAATTGATAAGTCTGTCTTAGTATTTTTAGCTTCAAATCGAAGTAAATTTTTCAATGAGAAGATTATAATATCATAAAAAGGGATAATTAAGAAGAAAACATACTAACCTCAACAAGTTCAATGTTGACATCTTTGATTCGGTTCGGTGACTATACTGTAACCAAATTACGGGTTTAAAAATGATTGATCTTTAAAACAAACACTATTTATTGAATTATGCTCATAATATTTCCTATAAATAAAAACTTCTAATTTATTTTCATGATAAAGCTTGGAGAACCGAGAAAGCATCAAGTAACTTAACCTCTATTCTAAGTGTTTGTCAGCTGAGCTGAGGTAAAAGCTGATAACCAGCTGATACAAAATTAAAATATAAATTTTGATAAATCAAAAATAAATGTTTTTTATAGGATTTAGAATTGAATCTTTCATAATAAATACATAAAGAGGAATAATTCTACAATAATTTCATTTCATTCCACAAAAATTTTGTCTGTTTTTTTCAGCTCTGGTGCTGTGGCTCACCTGCATACTGCAGATGATTTGTCTGACGACGACGCACGAAATTATAGATTTTAGTTTTCGTCCACTTTAGGGTGTCTGTCTTCAAAAATTCTCGAAATGGAACAAAAGGTTTGCTTTTATTCGAATATAATATTAATTTTAAAACTATATTTTGTATACTTCATATCCAACTTGAATGAATAATAAGTTTAAAATGACATTACACGATAAGACTGAGTCACTTCATACTACGCTACTGTACTTACTAGGGTATCGTAACTTGATCAATACCTAGTCTAAATTAATAAATTCAGTTGTTTTTGTCTAAAAATAGCCAATTTTCAGCTTTTATATATCATGATATTTTCATATTTCTGGTATTTAAGACGTTTTTTCTATTTTTCAGCGTATGGGGGTTGGACGATGTCCAACCGACGAGATGTCATTACTGAACTCAGCTTCATTGAATAAGTCAGACTTCAGCTCAGATTTACAGTAAGTAGCTCATAAATCTCTAATTTTTGTTAGATACTATAATATAAGTGATTCCATCCATCTAACATCGTTAGAACGTTGTCCCGTTTTCATCACGCCTTATTTCGCTTTCAAAAAGTTCAAAACATCTATCTGTGCAAGTTGGTTAGTAACTCACAGAGTAGGAAAAAGTAGAACAAAAATGAATATTCGAATACTAACTTTATGTATCATTCCCTTATTAGAATGATGCAAAGTTACATGACATTGAGTAATCGCTTGCTATAATTTTTTAGTCTACAATAAGTCATCTATAAAGCATTTATGTACCGATTTATCGGATAGCCTACCATCAAAAACACCAACCATATGCTTTAAAGGTTAAGGGTAGATAAGTTATTTTCATACGGTAGTGTTTGTATAAGCTCCCCGTATATAGGTACTTATATACCCAACAAACTTATTCATCGATTATAGCCATCACCTAAGTTATGTCATAATGGACAGGTTAGCTAGTTACGCGAGCTTGATGCATAATATACTCCATTAGCAATCCTAAGCGACGGCTCAAACTGTACGTCATTGGCTTTGCAGATTATATAGTAACTTCTAATGATAATTTATTCGATAACCTTCATAAGTCTAGAGTTGTGACGGCTCGGAACCAAATGCTGGAGCTGCGCAGCTCGATCCGTCGTTTAGGAATGCTATCTTCATTGTGAATAAATTACTTGAAATGAATTGAATAAGGTATCAATCATAGGCTACTCCAACAAAATGTTGTATTGAATTGGCGAATGTAAGTTAACTTATATTGTATAATCTTTTATCAGGAACTAATTTAATAGAGAAATTGATTGTTTTTCAGGTACATAGAAGTGTCAACCGATGAGAGCAATCGTCCTTTCGTTTTCACTGTCAACTTCGACGATAAGGTATAGTTTATTAAAATCAAGATTAATTCTTTGATAATAAGGAATTACAAAAAAAAACAATTATTAATTAAAATCTCCATGTTATATTGCTTTATAAATATCCAGCAGCTGGTGTACTGCAATATCTAATTATTCTTCCAAAAAAACAATAGGCTAATCTTGTGTAATGGTTTTTGAAGGTGATACCCACATAAGCTTTCAACTTGTGCGTAGGTGATAAGATGAAATATGGCGACTACGTTTTAGGGAGTCTACTCCGGAAGACGGGGTTTTATCTAATTCTATTTTTTTATCTAATATCCAAGTAATTTTGACTCTCAGGAATATCAGGCTGGTGCTGATTCTCAAAACATGTTACTAAACATACTTTTTGGCGTTTGCTGTTGTATATGTGAATTTTTACACCTTGTTGCTTAATGAATACTCGTGGTTAAACGGGTGGAGCAAAGAAGACATTCTGGGAAGATGGGAAAATGACTCCAGCTCGGTCAATATTGGTTCAAAAGTTCGGAAATTTAGTTTCAAATCATAGAAAAAACTGCTCGACAATTTTGGATCAAATTCATAATTTAAACCAATATTGATGGACTGGAGTCATTTCCCAAACTTGCCAGAATGTCTTCTTTGCTCGACCAGATAATTCCCAGTGTCAAATAACTATTTTATTTTGAAGCGGGTTTATCGTGATCCATGACGAGCCTAGGAGCTTTGTGATGTGTGTAACATTCACTAGAATTGATTACCAATATGCAGTCCTATGTTTTTACAGTAAGAAGACTGTTCAAATAAATTTATTTTGTTCATCTCCTTTTCTTCGTAGGTACCAGTTGGCACAGTATGCTTCAGCCTGCTACAGCGCAAGTGGGCCACCCTGTCCATCGGCCAGGAAATCCGTGTACGGCCCTATCGCTTCAACGTCACCAAATCGTCAGAGTGCGTCTCCTCGGCTGTGTTCACCATCGATTTCATGCAGAAGAAGTCGTGAGTTGTCGTTAATAAATTATTGTTGGTAGTTGTAGTTATCCTTATCCATATCAAATGAAAGAATAAAATTATTGTCAATCCACAATTTTGTTTAATAAATCGAGATACCGGTTTTAGTTGCTACACTATTATCAATCTCTGGTGTTCAAAAGTTCACCAGTAAACTCCAGATTTATTGAAAAATCGAGTTACCAGTTTCGGTCGCCACACCATTATCAATCGCTGGAGTTTACCAGTCTACCGTGGGTGGCTCGTTGGTGGAGTGATAAAGCGCCGGTCTGATAACCAGTTGGACTCTGGTTCGAGTCTCGGGGCAAAATTCTTCGATCACAGCACAATCACATAAATACGGCCACCCCGTCTTACGGAGGAGCCTTCGGTCGCGACTACCTAAAAATTAGTCGTCATCTATCATTACCCACGCACAAGCCTATGAGCTCATGTGGGCTTCACCCTCAAAAACACAATTAAACCAGTAAACTCCAGAGATTAATAATGGTGTAGAAACTGAAACTGGTATCTTGATTTCTTAATAAATCTGCGGTTTGAAAAAATCTTGTCTTTTCATTTAATAATGAGCCTACCGAGATGATAACCTTCATTAAAACTATAGTAACTGTGAATTTACTATTCAATTTCCTCTCAAAATTATGTTTTATCTCCGAGATGTTCCTCTCATATGATGTTTATATAAAGATACATCATTTCTTTTATTTTTCTGAGAGTGATGCCCTCATAGCCTCCTAGGACTGTGTGTGTGGGTAATGAGAGTGATGATGGTGGAAGATAACGACTATGTTTTAGGCAGTCGGGACCGACGGCTTGGCCGGGGTCTATGTGATCTGTGCTCTGTGCTGTGTTCAAAATCTGTTCCCCGATCAAGGATCTTGTTATCAGACCGGCGTGTTATCACTTACTTCAACAGACCACCCATAGCCAAGGCTAGTTTCTCAATAAATTCATCTATGTATTGTGTGTTCTAATAGTTTATTCTATTAAGAAATGATAATCATAATGTATATTCTATTTATTTTAAATTGCAGTGCAACAACTGACATGTACAATTCGGACGACATGGTGAAGGAGTTCCTCACTCTGAACACGGGTCTGGCTTTGACTGTCGGCCAAATGCTTTCTCTTCGGGTCGGAAATAAACTGTTCCTATTGGTCGTCAAAAGTCTAGAAGGTTAGTCATTTATTGAAAATGTATTTATTATTCATTTACATCAATGTAAAAAATATTATTGAATGTTATGGCCAACATGCTTTCGCCCAAAATTAAATTTGTTGACCAAGGATAAGAAATTCATTCTAGACTAGAGATTATTCAAAATCAAGTCATTCAATATGAAAACATTTGTTGCATATTAATCATCCATTCCTCTTCGTATAAAAAAAATATTTATCCATTCAACTTAGTATATAAAAAATGTCTTCTTTATTTTAAATCTCGTTGTGAAGTTTGGACAATAGTAGTCTATAGTCTGGTCTTCTGGTCTTGATTCGCTCTCGAAGTCAGCTTCAGACTGTCCTGACAGAGCTGAGTATCAATATAGTCTGGTCGAGCAAAGAAGACATTCTGGCAAGATGGGAAAATGACTCCAGCTCGATCAATATTTGTTCAAACTATTAATATTACTAATTTAGTCTATAATTTTCATATTATAATTAGTCTCAAATTGTAGAGCAGATTATTATTTACAATTTGAGACTGAATCCACCAGTAAAAGCCGTAGGATACGCATATTTTGTTCTAGAATAATACATACAAGACAGTTCCAAATGGAAATATTAAAAATATTGAAGTAGTAAAACAAGAGCTTGAATCAACTTTTAGAATAATTGGACTGAGAATAAATTGAACTTCAAAGTACCCATTTTATTTGAAGAAGCCAGAAGACATTTCATAATATTTTCCCTTGTTGTTTGTATGTTTTCTATTATTGTTTTCTATTCTATGTTTCCTATAAATTGTTGATTTGTTTTTTAGCTGTGGACATAGGCGATCTGAACTCGGATCCTAAGCCGCATAAGATAAACTTGGGCCGTTGTCTGGGTAACACCAACATTGCACTGGAAAAGGCACCTGACTCGTCATTGAATCTTATCGGAAAATCAACCGGGTGAGTGCAATTGGACTTGGTTATGCAGAAAGGAATCAATTAAAAAAATGAATAAAATTGGATTTTTCAATGTTTGAGATGATAAAACTCATAATTCATGTTGAGAACAATGAAACCAACCCATAGGTAACAGTTTTAGGATGAAATCACAGGAATCAACTTTTTTAAATAACAATAAATTTCAGTAATACAAAACAGAACCAAGCTACATCGTTCCTAATAGTTTCTAAAATAGTACGGTGTTATGCAGAAAGGAACCAACCCACAATCTTCTGAAATATCCAGTACAATAGTTGGAACTGCAATAATGCCTCCCAGTTCATTCTACAATCAGATATTCTGATTTTTGAACGTATAATGCTTAAAATTATTATAACGTGTGTATTCAGATACATGAAAGACAATAGTCTTATGGCAATAATGTAGGTTGGTTCCTTTCGGCATATCATCACATCTTTCTTTTTCATTAAAATATTAGGAACCAGACTCAAATTTCCCGTCATGTGTGAGTTGGTTTTTTCTGCAAAGCTGCAATCTATTTGCAATGTGAGAAAACACAATAATAAAATCAAAGAATGAAATGAAATACATATATTCCAGCTGTAATTAAGGACGTTGGCTCTGCAGAAAATAACCAAACCACACAATCTTGTCAAAAGTATAGTGTGGTTTCATTATTATTAAGTATAATTACTATTATAGCTGATATTAAGAAAGTTAACTGCAGAAAGGAACCAAACTATACAATCTTGACAAAAGTTTTTTACAGAATGAAATTTACTGTCTTCTGTATAAATTATGATCAGCATTGATTGTATTTTTGGTCGATTTGTTTATCTATTTATTGATTGAATGATTGATTGTAGGAATACAGCGCGCACCTCCATAATCAACCCCGACTGGGACTTCAACAAGATGGGTATCGGTGGTCTGGACAAGGAGTTCAACGCCATCTTTCGGCGAGCGTTCGCATCAAGAGTCTTCCCGCCCGAAGTCATTCAACAGCTCGGTCAGTTCAAGAACGTACCTTGAAAGAAAGCAAAGTAGCTCATTTTTAGATAATAACATCATCTTTTAATAGTAGAACGTAAAATGTATAAGACCCGGCTTAATTTAGAACAAAGATTATCAATAATATGTGGGCTTCACGTCAATCTTTGATCCAGATGCATCAATTCTGTCCATGAAATTCACTATTACTGCACGACAACTTTCCACTTCCATTTCGCCGATAACCTCTATGACTTGCCAATGCCAATTAACATATCCCAATGACCTCAGATGGGGTCAATGTATGTTAATAAACTCTGAAACAACAATGACTTGAAAGAGGAACTTCTACAGGCTATCGGCGAAGTAAAAGTGGAAGGTGGCGTGCATAGGTAAAAGTGAATTTCATTGACAGAGTTGATGCGTACCAGCGCTAAAGAAGAGGACACATCCATAACATCATTTTTCATTCATGAAAAATAGGAATAGGAAATGAACATTTTGATGTAATTATTTTCAATTGATTGTTTAAATAAACCTGTAAATTTGATTCATGAAAACTGCCGCTAAATCACCCTGCAGCCTATAGTATAGTCTTTTCAAACAAAGAAGGCCCTCTGGCAAGATAAGAAAATTACTCTAGCTCGGTCAATATTGGTTAAAAAAAATGATTGATTTGGTCTCAAATTGTAGATCAGAATGTTTCCTACAATTGAGAACAAATCAATAATTATTGAACCAATATTGACCGAGCTGGAGTCATTTTCTCATCTTGCCAGAGGGTCTTCTTTGCTTGGACAGACTAGAATAGAATTAGTCAACTTCTTATAGCACTGCTTTATTTTGTAAATTTTTTTCATTTATGATCGTTGAATTTGAAATCAATATTAATGTTTCCGTTACTAATAATTCTATTCTATTATTTTGTTAGGTTGCAAGCACGTGAAAGGCATCTTGCTTTACGGGCCCCCTGGAACGGGTAAGACGCTGATGGCTCGCCAAATTGGTCAGATGTTGAACGCTCGCGAACCGAAAATAGTGAACGGACCGCAGATCCTTGACAAGTATGTGGGTGAGTCGGAGGCCAACGTCCGTCGACTATTTGCCGATGCTGAGGAGGAGGAGAAACGGGTCAGTGCACACTCGACGAGTAGTTCATGCATGTTCGACGAATGTTTGGGTGCACACTCGACGAGTATTTGTTCACTCGAAATGTCTGTGCTGCTTACTATTCTGTTTGTTGCACTGCAGAAACGGAAAACTGGGTCAGTGCACACTAGACGAGTGTTGCATGCATGCTCGACGAATGTTTCAGTGCACACCCGACGATTATTCATTTACTCGAAATGTCTGTTGCCTACTACACTGTACAATGTACTGTTTAATTATATAGGCCCTGCATATTTCTTAATATACTGCAGAATCTGAGAAAATTGACAGTTCACAATAGACGAGTACAGATTTTTCAAAAGTTGACGACTTTGAAAGCTCATAACATGTTTCTAAGAAACGATAAGTAACTGGTTATAGTGCTGTTTCGAAGAAAAACAAATGACATTTGAAAATTTGTAGACCAGCTTTTGAAACACTGTATTTAGAACTGGACCTAAGGTCGGTTCGAGCTGCCCTACTTAGCAATCACAACTCTATTCACATAACTATATTATGCAAGTTTACTTTGTTATAAGGGCTACTAATGTATAATGAATCAATAAATAGAGAAATTCACTTGAAAAGGGTGAATTTCACTATTTATTAATTCATTATACATTCGCAGGTCTTACAACGAAGTGAACATATAGTTATGTGAATAGAGTTGTGCAGCTCGAGCCGACCTTAGTTCTAGTTTTAAATACAGTGTTTCAAAAGTTACTCTACGAATTTTCACTTAAAAACTTGCAGGAATACCTATGGAAGCCTAAGTTCAAAAATTCAATTTGATTTTCCTAAAACAGTAATAAACCCAGTTCTGTGTAGTTTTTTATTCGCTCGCCATATCTGTGCACATAAGACAAGGTATAGCTGATGCCAAGATGTTAGGCGGTTTTGACTGCTTCTTGTGCGATGTTCAGGCGGTAATAGTTCCATGGCATCACAAAAGAGATGAAATTATTACTTTGTATTCTATCTCATTTCATATGACAGAAGTATTATTGTCAGACAGCATTTCCAAGCGGCATTTCGAGCTGCCCGGCTCTAGCCATCTCAACTCTATTCACGTGTGAAAATGGCTTAGAAAAGTACTCTGATTATTTATCTACTTACTTATTTATTTATTCATTCTACAGTAATAGCTAGTAGTCCTAATAACAAAGTGAACATTCATAATATAGTTATGTGAAAAGAGTTGTGATGGCTAGAGCAGCGCAGCTAGAGCCGGTCAGCTCGAGCTGCCTGTTGGGAATGCTACCTTAAGGCTGTTATTACACGGTAATATTTCTATCTTTTTTTTAGTAGAAAAATTACCGTTTAATAACGGCGTAATTAAATATGCCACCCTACTTAATAATTATGAGAGAATGAGTTATAATTGGTCGTAATCAATGAAAAATATGGCATTTTGTTACTGTTCATGTCTATGTCTTTGTCATAAACTAAGCCTTTGATGAATCTGTTTAGTGTACTTTGTGGAATAAACTTGATTTTTCATTGCATTCAAGCTAATTTATTTTCATGTTTGTTACACAGATGGGCCCCAACTCAGGCCTGCACATAATCATATTCGACGAGATAGACGCTATTTGCAAGCAGCGTGGCTCGGTCGGCTCTTCAGCTGGGGTGCATGACACTGTTGTCAATCAGCTGTTGGCCAAGATAGACGGCGTGGAACAGCTCAACAATATTCTGGTGATTGGTATGACCAACAGGCGAGACATGATTGACGAGGCTTTGCTTAGGCCTGGTCGATTGGAGGTAAAAATTATAGCTTTTAAGAAAAATGATCATTATTGTTAAACTGATTTGTAGTCAATATTGTTTTTTTTTCATCATTAGATCATAATTATTTTTTGAGAAATACTAAGTGTATTGTATGTTCAAGCAAAGAAGACCCTCTGCCTAGATGTGAAAATGACTCTAGTTCGATCAATATTGGTCCAAAAATTATCGATTTGGTCTCAAAATTGTAGATCAGAATGTTTTCTACAATTTGAGACTAAATCAATAATTTTTGAACCAATATTGAACGAGCTGGAGTCATTCTCTCATCTTGCCAGAGGTCTTCTTTGCTTGGACAGACTATACCTGTTATTTCTTCCACCATAGGCCTATATGCTTGTCATTACACTAATTAATAAATAGATAATTATTTTGGAATCAGAATATCTGCGTTGAAAAGAGTTAAAGAACCTTAACTTTTTCTGGACGGTATTTTCTTCGAAATTGGGATCGAGATAGTGAGGGGGCTTGTGCCTCTTTTTGCTCTCATATGATTGTGTGTTTGTCTCTGAATAGATAAATAAATTTCGTTTTACACTATCAACCCAAGGATACTAAAATATGGAAGAATTATTAGATATTGTATTTATATAGCTTTTATTGGAAATTCGAATTAATTGTAATTTATATGTGTGTTCCTGAGGTTGAATCCCATATGAACTGTTAGGATTGTGCGTGGGCAATGATAAGGATGATGATGATGATGATGAGAAATGACTAGGTAGTCGGGACCGACGGCTTATCGGCTTACCGTATCCATGTGATTATGCTCTGGTCAAAGAATTTTTCCCCGGTCGAGAATTACTCGAGAATGAACTCGGGTCGTCTTGGTTATCAGACCGGCGCGTTATCATTTACTCTAACGAGCCATCCATACAATGGGTATACGTACTTGTGGGTTGAGTGGAAGAGGGACCTCTTGTGCCTCAACTTCGCCCACATCACTTATGTAATGTACTAAGTAGAAAAATAAAGTCATTTATCATCTATTCACTTATCGACAATATTTACAAACCTGAACGATATCTACAATATCCATCTATCTACAATATTGTGGTGATTTGTGTATAAATAAATGGAATAAATCAATTCAATTAGGAACATACTAGTTATCTATTGCTGATATAAATTGATTTGTTTGTTTTTTCAAGGTGCAAATGGAGATCAGTCTGCCGGATGAGAACGGCCGTTGTCAGATATTGAACATCCACACAGCTAGGATGCGCGACTTCAAGAAAATAAACGACGACGTCGACATCAAGGCAAGTCAAATAGTCTGAATGGTCCAAAATAGTGATAGATTATTTTTGGTGATTTTTCAAGCATTTTGAGACGTGCTAACCTATTTCTGTCATGGTGCTTCATTAGTTTTTGACAATAAATTGAACCTGAAACACAACAGCTCGAATTGAATGAATTTGAGTTTTAGGAGGTGTTGTGTTTTAGATTGAATTTACTGTCGGAAGCCAATTATTATTTTATTATTAACCGTATTGTGTTGTGTTTTAGGAGCTAGCCACCCTGACAAAGAACTTTTCGGGTGCCGAGTTGGAGGGTCTGGTGCGAGCGGCCCAGTCGACTGCCATGAATCGACTCATCAAGGCGTCCAACAAGGTGGAGGTGGACCCCGAGGCCATGGAGAAGTTCAAGCTCAGCCGCTCCGACTTTTTGCACGCGCTCGAACACGATATCAAGCCGGTAAATAGATAATTATAAATTTTTTTATAAAGCAGTTTTCTGACAATTGTCTCGCCAATTGGCATCGTATAAACCCGGCATAATAGTCAGTAGAAATTCCACTATAAGGTAGTTTTCAAAGCAAAAAAAAATTTTATTTTAATAAATAGTTTGTTTTGACAGGCATTTGGCTCATCGGCCGAAGCCCTCGATCACTTTCTGGTGCGCGGCATCATTACGTGGGGTCTGCCTGTTCGCAACATCCTGGAGGATGGCATGCTATTTGTGCAACAGTCCAAGGCCACACACAACAGTGGTCTCGTGTCTGTACTGCTTACGGGTGAGTGTAGATTTATTCGATTTTTTCGAATTCTTATTTATTTTCCTGTTTTTTCATCCTACTTGAAGGCATCTTATCTTCAAGTCTGTTGGAATGAGAGACAAGGATCTAGATACTCATTGAACGCTAAAAGTGAGGCTAGTGCCCCGAAACTCGTCCGACAAGCAATTAAATCGTGATTACTGTCATTGAAGTGAACGTTAGTAACGTAATTTTTTATTTAATAAAAATATAGAAGAATAATATACTCCTCACTTAGAACTAGTCTGTGTGTGAGGAGGGTAGTGATTGATGCAATGCAGGTTGCCAGCAGGTTGTCTATTCAAGTGTCTGGTGAATGTTGATTTTTCATGCTATTCAGGTCGCACTGGTTGACAGTTTGTCCATTTATAGTCTTGCTATATTTTTGCTGATTTTGTTAATTTTGTTGTCTGCTAGGTCCGCCGAACTCGGGTAAGACAGCGTTGGCAGCGCAGATGGCCAAGAACTCTGACTTTCCGTTTGTGAAGGTGTGCTCGCCCGAGGAGATGGTCGGATTCAATGAGGCATCAAAGTGTCTTGCCATCAGAAAGGTAACTGGCGCATCAAACAGGTATAGTCTGTTCAAGCAAAGAAGACAACCTGGCAAGATGTGAAAATGACTTCAGCTCGTTCAAAATTGGTCCGAAAATTACAAAATTGTTCTCAAATTATAGGAAACATTCTGCTCTATAATTTGAGATCAAATTTTAAATTTTGTACCAATTTTGACCGAGCTGGAGTCGTTTTCCCATCTTGCCAGAATGTCTTCTTTCCTTGAACAGACTATATGCGTGTGGTTTTTATTTTAGATTTTTTAGATGTACAGTTTTATTGGTGGGCTAAAGGTAAAAGG
This sequence comes from Sogatella furcifera, assembly GCA_017141385.1. NCBI lineage: Eukaryota > Metazoa > Arthropoda > Insecta > Hemiptera > Delphacidae > Sogatella > Sogatella furcifera. The sequence continues at coordinate 855,265 of CM029558.1, read as the reverse complement.
TAATGAGTGGATTTCTAAGTCCTGAAAATCTATTCCACAGTCTAACGGTCGGCCTGCTGGTTTACAGCCACAGTATTTTGGACTGCTGGTTCCTCCATCCACTATTTTTGGCCATTACAGTCCAAACAGACAGTGGATGTGGCTCCTTACTCCTACACTTCTTACTCTGTGGTTTCAGTCAGTGTCTGAAACAGTGATATACTGTAAAGACAGAGCATAAATATATATAGTGTTGAAGATTTGATTGAACAGATAGCAGAGGAGCAGAGGAGTTTGTAATGAATACTAGTATCCGTCTTTAAATATCTGACTACCAAGGAGGTAGCTTTCTAATGATGTGTTCATCATTATCCTGTTGCTAATCTATTGTCAATAGATGAATCATCTTGAATTAGTTTTTTTTATTTTTAGCGCATGACATCTTTTTTAAGTGCACATCAAGGGTTACAGTATACAAAAAAAAAGCAATCGAACGGACAAGATTCTCTTGTGTTCCACTGTAGGCTTGCCTGCAACATTTTTCCTTGAGCGCCCTTTACACGGGGATTGTAGTGCTGGCCAGTTGAATATCTGTAGCCAATCACAGCTGTTGTTGTTTGACTCAATGACAAGACAAAGGCTACAGATATTCAACTGGTCGACACTACAATCCCCGTGTGCTGGGCGCTCTAGAATTGTTGTATTGAAATTAATGTTTTTTCCCCGTTTTTTTATACTGTGACCACTCTATTCTATTGTATTAACTTTTTTGTTGTCAGGTATTCGACGACGCCTACCGTTCCCAGCTGAGCTGCATCTTGGTGGACAACATCGAGCGTCTGCTGGACTATGGGCCAATAGGTCCGCGCTACTCAAACCTCACCCTGCAAGCACTGCTGGTGCTGTTGAAGAAGGAACCGCCGCGCGGTAGAAAACTCCTCATATTCTGCACAAGTAGTCGACGGTTTGTTGCATTTTTGTCGATTTTTTCTCAGTTTTGAAATTGAACTTTTTGTCGAAAGTATTTTCTGCAGTCAGTACAAAGGTTAACTTATCAAACTTTCAATTAATGAAGATCAAAGTACCCTTTTCAAAAATTTTCATTTTTCAATTTCATTAATTGAAAGTTTGATAAATACAGTAAAAAATGTCCTAAGAAAAAATGAGGTTATGTATAAAAGTTTAGAGAACTCATCTGTCTCTTGTAAGTATTTTACAAGCTAATGATCATAATGATATATTTAATCATTTACAATGGAGAGTGCAAAAGGAATTCTTCTAAAACTGTTCATATTCCAATTTTTACAAACAGTCCAAATCACTGGCGGCTCATGCCCACAAAACCGGTGAAGTGCTGTATAGTTGAAGGTACGGGCACAGGTAAAATGAAAGCAGCAATTCTAAGTCTAATGCCCTCATGTCTAAAAAATTATCCATACCTTTAATGTATTATTACAGTTGATTTTCTATTTTTTATTTGTTTATCAGACAAGTGCTTGAAGACATGGAAATGCTGTCAGCATTTACGGCCGTGCTGCATGTGCCCAATCTGAGCAAACCTGAAGAACTTCTCACAGTTCTGGAAGAATCGGACGTGTTCTCCAAGAAAGAGCTCAGCATCATCTTCAAGAAGATCAGCGGACACAAGTAGGCTAACTCACTTTTTTATAATATATTATATTTTTTATAATAATATGTCGAGATTCTCGACCCTTTTATGAGGAAATTTTTTAATTAAGTTTTTATAGTACATCCGAGCTCAATAAAAATCGGGAAAAATATAGAATTATACCTGGAAAAGCGGGAATTTTGCGAGCCTGATTTTGTGGACACCTTGTTAGTGTTTCACGATGGCAGGATTTTGATTGTACAGTAGACTCTCTTTGTAACGATAGCCAAGGGACCAGAAGTTTTCATTGTTATAGAGACACCTTTCTTTCACTGCTTGTTGGAGAAGTGTGCTGAAGTATACACCATAGTATACAGTATAAGCAATATATTTTTAAATTGTCCAAATAAACACACATTTAGCAATACCCTGTTATTACAATGTAAAATTACAAATGAAAAACAATAGAAAAATCATAATTAAAAAAATAACTTGTGAGTAATAAGAAAAATATTCTTGTAGCTTTAATGGTGGGGAGACTCTTACGGGTAGTTCCCTCGCCAATGTGTACTTGATAATAAACAAACACACTGTACACTGTACAGTTTAATGGAAGAAGTCTAAAGTCCTCAGTTTGCATCTAAAGCGTGCTGTACACAAGGTAAATGGTGTCGGTCAGTTGAATATCTGTAGCTAATCACAGTCTTTCTCTTGTCATTGAGTCAAACAACAACAGCTGTGATTGGCTACAGATATTCAACTGACCGACACTACCTACCCCAAGGCTTAACCTTGCATCCAACTGCTTAACCTTGGGTGGCTCGTTGAAGGAGTGATAAAGCGCCCCGGTCTGATAACCAGGTGGACCCTGGTTCAAGTCCCAAGCGGAGAACAATTTTTGACCACAGCACAATCACATAAATATGGCCACCCCGTCTTTCGGAGATTTTTTTTTTAATTATAGGTTAGTATTATTACCTTATCATTTCATGGTAGGAAGGAAGAATGGAAGAAACCCCTAAGATAGAAGCTAACAAGCTAAATACATTACTGACAGATGCAGAAGGTTAAGAAAAAGATCGAATGACCATGGTGCATTCTCAAGAGGTGACGGCCACAAAGGAAGGGAACCATCACCCAGAGGTCAATTCAGACCTCCTAGCCAATTCCAGCACGAGGGATTGGCCTAGAGCTGCCGGCAGTCATCATCGTGCTCCTGCCAAACCATCGCTTGAAGTTCAGTAGCGATCCCAGTAACACTCGCGTAGAGAGGGCAGTCAGCATAGACTTAAGGAACCCAAGATCTAATAGGGTTCGTGCTGACCGCTTCTCCCAGATCCTTCGCCAAGTGAGTGTTAGTGGAAGCACTGGGATTGCTGTATTGTCGGGAACAGCAAACTCCGCCCGGACATAGTCCAAAACATCCGACTTGCCCGCATATTTGTCCCGTTTGATGAAATGCGGCCTCACCAGCGGCTGTGCACCAGACACCACTTGGGCATCAATGACAAAAGCAGACTTGCCATCTTTGCCCGCTATGATGTCCGGCTTCTGTAGGCCAGCAGAGGTCGCAATATGGGGCTCCAATATGACACAATAGCCCTTTCTCACCAAGTGAGCAGCAACTACTTTGCATATCGCATCATGACGGAGGATCCTTCCTCCAATTCCAGCACGAGGGATTGGCCTAGAGCTGCCGGCAGTCATCATTGTGCTCCTGCCAAACCATTGCTTGACGTTCAGTAGCGATCCCAGTCGTCGGTCCCGACTACCTAAAAAGTAGTCGTCATCTATCATCCATATCATTAATCACGCACAAGCCTATGAGCTCATGTGGGCTCTACCCTCATAACAAACAAACTGGTGATCGCGAGCACACGTCAAGTGATGAGAGTGGAAATTTTGATCCATAGTAATGTTTACGTCTCATTTTTATACCAATTTTATCGTTATAGAGAGCAAACAATATCGTTATATAGAGAGAAAAAATACATTGTTCTTATGGCAGACCAAACGTTAATGCCAATTTCGATCGTTATAGAGGGAATTGATTAAAACTCTGAATAATTAAAATCAAAGTACCCTTTTTCTAAAAAATATTGTATATTTGTGTTTTCTAGGGTGTTTGTGGGCATAAAGAAGCTGTTGGCTCTGATCGACATGGCTCGCCAGATAGATGAACAGCATCGGGTCACCAAATTCCTCACGCGGCTCGAAGAGGAAGGCGCCCTCGATATGGGAACATCTATACTCGACTAAGTCTCTCCTCTTTACTCTGTACTTAGGATCCTATATACATTAATATTATAGGCAAGCAAATGTTTTTTGGTAAGTACAATCTCTACGTGGTTTCTTAACACTACTAAGTCTTTAGTTTGTTGCTTCACTTAGAATCCTATGCATTAATCGAAAAGTATTTATTTGTCAACAGATTTTGAAAAAAGTCATCAGGGTGTCGAGTAATCATATTAAGAGTTGGCAGTAGTAGTCGGCCGTTTGCCGAACAGTAGAATCATGTCCCATATTATGAACAATGCAATTTTTATCAATCTCTTGGAGCAGATAGCTGCGTTATTTATGGACAGAATTTCACGTTCTTTATTTCATTGGAAAGAGAATTCAATTATACAGGGGCTGAACTTTCCACCTTTTTTGTTATATTACTTTTAATAAGTATTCTTAGTTATTATGTATCGAATGTTAATTATTGAAATAATAGCTACCAACAAGAATACCAGAAGAGGCAAATCCCAATAGATTCAAATTATAATTAAAAAGATATCTCACAAACAGAGCACTCTATAGTATCGAGGAATACCTGCTCTATTTATAAATAAGGCTAACTTCTATTAGTTCAATTGTATTTTTTAGTTGTAGCCGACTTATAGTTAGCTTAGTAGTACCGTACCTAGTTTAGTATGTATAGTTGTTAGTTTAGTAGCATATTTTAGTGATTATTATTATTAGCGTATGGCTTTATTTGGTGGGGAGACCATAAGGTAAATTTTAGTGATAAGACAATATGAATAAAGGTGACACGATTCATTGTATGTATTATTCAATTTTATCAATAAAGAAATATGAAATGAAAAAATATATATAATAAACAGAAAAGTGAAAAGTAGAGCGCCTAGAGAATTGAATTATCTTTCCAATGACTATAGAAAATCTGTCCATCTGATTATCTGTGCATAAATGACGGCGCTATCTGCTTCAAGAGATTGATAAAAATTACATTGTTCTTATGGGACATGATTCTGCTGTTAGGAAAATGGCCGACTACTACTGCCTACTCTTTTAAGAGTCTCATTTAAGAGATGTCTTGATGTATAGTCTGTTGAAGCAAAGAAGACATTCTGGCAAGGTGGGAAATTGACTCCAGCTCGGTCGGTATTGGTCAAAAATTAACGCGAAACTTTGGTCTCAAATTTTAGAAAACATGAGACCAAATTTATAATAATTTTTGAACAAATATTGTCCGAGCTTCAGCAGACTCTGACACGAGGTTTCACGTTTTGAAAAAGTAATCAGGGTGTAGAATAATTGAGCACAAAGCTAGAAACGTCCTGGACTTTGTTAATCTCAATTCAATTACCTTTACGTCGGTCCCGGCTGCCTAAAAACAGTCGTTAAGTCATGTCAGGCGTTGAAATTGATCAGGAGCGATCTGGAAACTCTGACACCAGACCTGAGCCAGCCAGATTACACGAATATTATTATTATTATTAATTACATTTACACAATTGTCAGCCCATTCCACAAGAGGCAACTATGGTCTACGCATTTGCATGCTATTTCCCAGATATGATTATGTGTGTACCATTTGTAAATTTGTTACTGAATAAATTTTTAATTGTATGACGTCATCTGCTGCAATTTCCTAATAGATATTTCGTTTGTGTTTCAGTTCCAAGGCTACTCCACTACATTCTCCGCTGATTCTTTTGCATTTTCGCCATACTGCCAACTAATATGAACTACAGGGTGTTCCATTAAGGACGCAACCCTAAGTGTACGCATGTGGTAGTAATGGGTTGCGTCCTTATAATGAAACACCCTGTAAAAACGGCACTGTACATTCCATTAGGTTTTTAATTAATTTAATAATTTTAACAATATGCTACTCAAGTAGATAGATGCATTCAATGTGTCCGATTTTTGTAGTTAACTAATCGTCGTTAGGCTAAGCAAAACTATTGTGATTCTATTGCAAAATATTGAAGAAACATTAGACTTAGATGCACTTTTTATTAAGTTTGATTGTTGAGACATTTAGGGAGCGGCCATACATTGCTGAAGTTTGCGCAAGCTGAGAAGGCACGCCGTTATAATGTAAAGTGCATTGCACAGCGTGTCTTCTCAGCCTGCACGAACTATAATTGACTAGTTTTCAGAGTTATTTATGAGATTCCAGGTGAGGAGAATCTTATCTTTAATTGAAATTCTTTTATAAGAGAACTAGAGTATTATGGTGTTGTAGATATGGCATTCATTCTCATAAATTATTCATAATTATTATGAATAAGTCTACTGTGAAGTGTTAGTTTGCCTGTTGAATTGAAACTAAGTATTAAGCTAAATTATAGGAATTATTTATTATGATTTATGAAAAATTATACATCATATATTCTATAGTCCATTCACGATGGCTTGAGACGAGATAAAAAAAAAGCTCGGCATGTGTGTGTGTGTGTGTGCGCGACTCCTGTGTATACGTTTTACCCACGACATGAAAAAAAGTTACAGCAATGCCGAGATCCCGAATTTTGTTGTAGGCAATTCAGAATAAGTATCTTTGAAAGTAATCTTTTTTATAGATACAAATTGGGAAATTGTTGTTTCGGTTGTCCTCGACTGCATGGACCTAAAATGAACAAACAATTATAGTGAAAGTTTTTGTGTCAATGTTTGGTTACAGTCCCGACAACAAAATTCGGGATTTCAGCATCGTGAATGGATTATAATAAATCAGTTTCCTAGTTGATTGTTGACCAGGAACTTTTTTTGGTTGCCAGTCTAACTATTTTGTTTCAAGGATTATTCAGTATAAATAATTTATCAGAATATTTATGATACCATCATACTCTAATGTCCAAAAATATTCTTCTACTATATTTGAACGCTCTGATGAACAAGATGCCATTTAAAATAAAATTGTCATTCGCAATACTTTAAATCAGATTAAAAGTATCGTTGTCTTGAATTTTATAAATAAAATCTGAAAAGTAGTCAACTGGTAAGGTTTGGGCGCTCTATTATTAGTATTACATAATCATAAGCAATAATTGTAATTGAAAGCCACTGATATTCTCTATTATAATATACACTGAGATAGTTAATGTATTCATGTAGTCTACGGAGTTTTGGATTACCAATTGGATTCACTTAAGGAATCTTTGATGTAGTCTGACCAAGTGAAGAAGACATTCTGGCAAGATGGGAAAATGACTCCAGCTCGGTCAATATTGGTTCAAAAATTATAAATTTGGTCTCAAATGTTGTAGTGGACAATTTGATGTACTATTAAGACCACATTTATAATTCTTGAACACATATTGACCAAGCTGGAGTCATTTTCCCATCGTTCCAGAATGTCTTCTTTGCTTGGTCAGACTATACCTTTGGCTGGGTTGCTTTAATTTACAATGACTATATACAGTCTCTTCACTGTAGCCGAGTCTGATTCTAGAGGCGATTACCGTATTATTTTGATCTTTTTTTTGGTTCTATTGAAATTGTTGTCAGATTTTCCAAACTGAAGTGTATTAATTTTAAATTTTGACTATGAAATTTATTAAAAAATTCAAGCATTGTACAAAAATCATACTCAAAATTCGCTCCATACCCTGGGTGAACAGTTGTAGGTATAGCTGGAGCCAATAATCAAGACGGCTTCGTCTGTCCCTGTGCGTTCCAATTCCTGGGCCCTGGCTTATAAAGATTTACAGCTTGTTTTTCTGATGAAAAACAAGTGATTGGGATTGTAGATTCGCCAATAAAACTCTTGATTTACAATGCTCCAAATTTTTGAAAGAATCAGCTGTTGAATCAACGATCAGCCAAAACTCACTGGAAGACCTAACATTCGAATCCAAAATGGCCGCGATGGTTTGAGTGGAATAGGAAATCCCATGTATTCTTTATTCTTTCTTTACAATTGCGACTTGGTTTCCAAGTATTTTAAGCAAAGGATGAATGAGTGATGATGAATAATGAAGGTTTAAGATGTAGGTTATATGTCTATGTAAATTGGTTCAGACGAAAAATTCACGATATCGCTGTTCAAACTCAAATCATCGCGGCCATTTTAGATTACAAGGCTAGGGTCTTCTGACTTGGTTTGTTTACGATTTTCTTTGTAGGTTATGATAATATTTTAGCAACAATAATGATTCCTGTTCAAATCTCACTATAAAAATAATGATTGATATTCATTATTAAATATATTCATAATAGTAAATCAATTTATATATCAAAATCATTAAATTAGGAGCAAAGTTTTGGTTTTAAAGGAATAGCATTGGACTATTCCGATATTCTATTCACTTGAGGTAAATTCGTTTCATGTCATTTTTTTAATCAGCTGAAACTGTAGAATTTACATTTTATTGGAAATGTTTATGAGACAGAAACGTCCATAAAATCAACGAATTATGAGTAATGTGGATTGTAAAATGTTTATAAGCCAGGGCCCTGATGTCTGCAAATAATCTGCGTAACTGTACCGGACCAGCTGACTGGATGATAGAGTTACTCTAGTTTTCAGCTGATCCAATTACGGCGCTAGTTACTAGAACGTATACGAAACCGCTTTGGTTTTAACACCAGCTGTATTCTACTTCTTTCCTTGATGGCTGGCTATCAAGTTAGTACGATTTTCCAAACCTACGCCTCTCTCTGTAAACTCTGTGGCTATTTTCTATTCATGATCTAATTAGTTATTAAGCATAATATTCTATTTTGTATAATCTTTGAGTTTTGGTTTAGAATTTTTATGCATTATATGGCTATGTCAAGAATATACAATTCAATGAGATTTTGTGCACTTACGGCTTAAATTTAGCGAATAAAATAATATAATATCATAAATATCATAGTGAAATTTTCCTAGCACGTTAGTATCGAAATCAATTACTTAGAGTAATAACATTGAATTTATAATAATATTTATGTGTAAAATATAAATGATTAACTTGATGGGATATCATTGTTGTTGTTGATAAAATAAATTAACACTGTTGTTATTATTAGTGGCAGATATTTCAAAATATTAGTAAAGTATTATTATTATTACATTAATGATACTAGAGATTATTGTATAATAATGTGTAAATTGTGTAATTGGTCCTAATGTTTATTTTAGGTAGCACTTCAAATAGGCTGTTTTGAAATTTATCGACTTATGAGTTGCAGTTTGAGTATTTATTGTAGGTAGGTATTACTTTGAAGTAAGTCAGTATTATGGATTGAAATTTTAATATTTACTTCGGAACGGGTGTTTCATAAAGGAGTGTAAAAATTTGAAACATTTTAATGTTTTGTGAAACATTTATTAATTTTCATTGCAGAAGGAGGCTCACCAATTATTTTCTAAATCTTAACTGCAACCTATTGTCAATTGTGCTAGTAGGATAGATGTTTTAGGGTCATACTCATCCATTAATATGTGATCAAATTGTGTAATTTATAGAAATTAGTAACCTTCCAAAAAATACATAATTATTACTTCTTAATTAGATATCTAGTCATAATCCAACATCGAAAACTGAATTATAACAAAGTCCTTTGGACTTATATTATAATTTCACTCATTTTTATGTCCTTACACATTCCTAGGGATAATCGTATAATTTATCTTCAAATAATATGTCATGATGCTCTATGAATTGCTCCATTGTTGAAACATGGAAGTTAGTTAATACTAAGATAATTATATAATTTTGTTGTGAATTTTCTTTGAAATTGTAACATTTTCAGTTCTTATCAACAGATTTAAATGAGGAGAGGAAAATTGATCTCACCGATAAACTTTGTTTAAAATGCGTTTTTCTACCTTAAGCTCACTTTTTTAATATTCTCATGCTCTGATTAGCTGCAATTCTGCAAAAGCATTTTTAGTTCCAACATTTTAAAAAATTTGAAATTGTTTGGAGATTGTCTACTTTAATTGCTATAGAAGCAAACCTATATCAAATAGGTTATAGAGTATATCAAATATGTTCTATGACAACTTATTGATGATACTAGATTAAAATTTGCCTTGAAACTCTGTGCGATTAACGTTGAAATTGTATAAATTATGTTGTTTATATTTTATATTGTTTATTTTTTGTCCTCAAGATAAGTTGTAAATCGTTATTGATATTAAAATATTTGTTATCATATCACTTGCGTTTTATGCTACTAATATTATTTCTTCATCCCCCCCCCCATTACATTGGCAGTATTTCAATCATATCAAAGGCATTTTGGAGGACTTCCATAAAGTTGAACTTTTGTTAAAAAATTGACTTCTTTCAAAAAAAGGTTGTCATGCCCCCAGCCTAATGGGTCCAACAATATTATTATTATTATTGAGTAGGTCAGGAGACAAATTGTTATCTATTGATTGCTGATAAGCAGCTATTTATTGAATTGTGTGAATAAGGTAAAATATCGCTCACCTGCCTGGATTATATTATTTAATTATTCAAATTATCTTCTAGCTTTGTTTACTTTTTCCTATGGCCTACATAACCTAGAATTTTGACAGTTGCCTGATCAGCTGATCAAGCCGGCTCCAGTCTGTGGCCGTTAGTTTGAATATTCAAACGTGCAAAAAACAAGATAAATTGCATATTATAGTAGTTTATGCAACGGTTGTATAATGGGAGCCTTTATAGCATGAGGTGAGATGTAAGTTAGAGCCATGAGCAAAGCGAGTGCTCTAAATATCTCACGAATGCTATAAAGGCCTAATACAACCGTTGCATACACTATTTTATCTACAACCACCAGTGTAGTTATCAGTATCAGACCTGTATCAAGCTATAGACCACTAGTATCAAGCTATCTGTAAGTGTACTCTATTATAAAAATCAACATACCGTCGTTTATTTAACTTCTTTTGTCTTCATCCTACTTGAACTGTTATGATAATCAACTTATTACTTGTTAAATATGTTAAAAATAACATATCAGTCAGAATCATTTGACAAGCAACAAAATCGTGAGTGTTGTTGTAAAAGTGAAAGTTATTAACATATTCACTAACAAAGTTATAAGCATATTTAAACTTTGGACTATTTAAATTAGTTAAATATTCAAATAGATAAATTGAAATATTGACAAAAAAATACTGGTAGGCTACTCAATCCCAGTCGCAGTTTTTATTTTGAGGTTAGTTGAACACTGTTTACTTTTCATCACCTGATTTCAAAACAAAACAAGGAATGTATCATAAAGTGGAATTTGGACTGTATTGTAAATTTCCTCCTGTATCAAAAAACGTTCATTACGACACGGTTCTGAGATTCAGTTTTGAAATGGTAGTCATTTCGATTTCAATTGTAAAACTGAAATAGGAATTTTTCAATACGCCCGTAGATAAAATTAATTTTTGATCATGCTTGCTTAAATTTATTGTTTGAAATTCAAATCTAACCTTCTTTCTCGACATCTGTGATAATTTATTCTTTATACAGCATCTCTGTGATGGATCTCCTCACCAATGTCCACCAAATTTATTTGTATTTATGTGTTTATGGGATATGTATTATACAGGCGCTAATATAGGAATTATATCATAAATTATATTTTATATTAATTATTTATTCAAATTAGGTATTTGTACGGAAATGTTACATCACAAAAACAACCTTGCTAGCAACTCAGCTTAAGTAGTGTAATAGCTACTCAACCTATAGATTTAGAATTTTAAAACATGTATTTGTGAATTCTAGTCAGGGGAAAATTATATTTATGTGGTTCACAAGGTTCAATAAAATATTGTGAAGTGGTTTAGGCTGCCCTATTTCTTGTGAAAAATCCAACATGGACGTTGGCTAATGATTCAACCAATAAGAAATCCCTACGTCAAACCCCCGGCGACGTGATACCTAAAAAACACTTCCGCCTATCCGAGGAAGAAGCTGATCTAAAGGAGAACACTCACTCTTTTCCAACCTGCCAACCAGTGAGGAGCCAGTTAGGGTCCATGTCCTCATCGCCTGGAGAAATTGCCCTCCCTTGAATTTGAAACAAATTTCCTTGACGGAGTTATTTGGACTAGCTGCCTACATCCAAGGGGACCAGGATCGCCGTTACGCTCGTAAGCAAATAATTTGTAATTATGGCCACTTCAATCCCTCTAGTGCACTATAGTCTGCGAGAAATTTCTTGTTACATGCCCCTCTCTTTTAGAGAGAGAGGCCAGATACTCAGTCCTTTATAAATCTCTCCCACTACCTAACTGCGTTCCTCTGCTTTACTGGCAACTAGAGTGAGTGTGAGTGAGCTCTCTTGTCATGTGTCTCTCCAGCTCTCCTCTCTAGCCATCCTTTGCCCAAGGTCGTTTACTGGCATTCGTAGTTTAGAGTTGGACGATGTGCTCATCACAATAACAAAAGACTGAGTGACACTGCGCATACAATTTTGCGCAGCTCAACTTGTCATTCTAGATTCCACTACAGTACTGTGCTGTCATGGAGGGGGAAGTCGCTTCCCCTACCACTATGTTGCAAGAAATTTCTCGCAGACTATAGGTACAAAATATCTGAACATCAAATTTTCCCACCATTATACGAACCACTATAGTTACCTGAACTTTTTCAAAGTATAATAATTGATAATTGCTAGCAGAGTTGTATTAAGTACCGTTATTTTACACTCAATTGATTCAGGAAACATACATTAGTACTTCTATTCAAAGTTTATGATAAGCTGTGGTTGAATTCAGTTTGTGTTCGTTTCATGTTCTGTTTGGGTTTGGTTTGAGTTCTATAGAATTGCCTCTAGCAATGACACGATCATAATTCCGACATTCTAAACAACATTCCCACTCAATTGATTCAGAATACATGCATTAGCCCTTCTATTTCAAGTTTATGTTAAGTTTTATAACATTTATATCTCTTTAAAGTTCTACAAATCTTATCATACTACTTTCTTGTCTGTTTCTGT
>CM029558.1:600000-842017 GCA_017141385.1 Sogatella furcifera | reverse complement strand
TAAGAAATATATTGCTCTTTTTGAGAAGCTGTGGAGGTGATATTGTGGTAGTTATCCATATCAAATGAAAAGACAAGACGTTGTCACACCACAGGTTTATTTTTAAAAATATCGTTTTTTTTATCAGGGGTTTGACAACGTCTTGTCTTTTCATTTGAAATATAAGCTTATTACTGATTTAAATAAAAAATTGAACATAAATGAGATTACCCGTTAACGCAAAAATTTTGAGTAAAAGGTAGAAGATTTTATCATTTAAAATCATAGTTTCGAAGAGACCTGAAACCGATGAAATCATACCACACAATTTTAATATCCACTGTACATGTCCATGATGAACTATCATCACAATGGGTAACTTATTAACTCTGATCACAGTAGTGCGATCTATCGAACAAAAGCTGAACTACCCGACAATGTATCCGTAGTAGTAATATTTTCTGCCGCTAGGTAGCAGAAGCGTTCTCAATTTCAGTTTCTAAAGTCTGTCTAAGCAAAGGAGTTGAATATTGAAAAATGACTCCAGCTCGGTCAATGTTGGTTCAAAAACTATATATTTAGTCTCATATTGTAGGTCAGAATGTTTTCTACAATTTGAGACCAAATTTATACTCTTTTAACATGTATTGACCAAGCTAGAGTCAACTTTCTATCTTTCCAGAATGTCATCCTTGCTTCGAAAGACTTTACGTACTGCAGCCGGTTCGTCAGCTTCTCTTTTGTTTTATAATTATAATAATCACAGTAATTTCAGAAATAGAGACTCTTTCTGTTCCAAGAGATTGATAAAGTTTACATTGTTCTTATGGGGCTTGATTTTGTCGTTCGGCAGTTGGCCGTCCACTATCATCCACTCTTAATGATGAATTTTCTGTGCATACAACAATCAACAAAAATAACATGGTCGGTAAAATAAGAAATGGAAATGTGATTAGCAATGAAGACTGAGTAAATATTCCAGTATTTTTAGTGCATTTCATTTGAAATAAATGTACTATTGGTCTTGACCGGATAATTGCAAATATGATGCGATGTATTTTTTACACATTTCCGAGCCCCCAGAACACGAATCTGATGTCCGTTCATATTCATATATGAATATAAAATTTTGCATATAAATCATTAGTGTTGGAATATATATAAAAATATATATATATATATAGATATATTTATATATGTACAGATTCTTGTTAACACGATAACTCCCGAAGGGCTTGTCGGTGAGCGACCAAATTTTGCGCAAAAATCATTAGTGTCAACATCTCGGTCAAGTTCGTTAACCAGCCAAATTGGTCCAAGGGCAGGGGGTGAAATTAGGAGATGAAAATTTTGAAAAATCACTACAAATCGACCAATAACTTGATCGTTTTGAAAATTGGTGTGTTTAATACCCTTATTATGCCCTACAATTTGAGCTAACAACGAAAAATCCAATCAAAATGGAGAAATGGCGAATAATATGCCGAAAATTGTGTTTTCATGGTTTTGAAAACTACACATTGAATTCATACCCTGAATAGCTCATTATAAGACATATGATTTGAGCCATCATAGAATATTGCATTTGAAATGCACTCTTTCCGACCGCCAGCTGCCGGAGCGAATTTTTCTTACAGCCAATATCGTTGGGTGTTGATCTGGTAAATAATTCAGAAAACCCTTCAAAGTCATTTTTGCGATTTCCCATTTCTTACTGTGAATATCTTCTATTCTTGAAACCATTGTTTGTATTGGAAAAACTGATTTTCAATCAGAATCCAGGTTCTTAAGCAGTACAAATAATTTAATAAATTTTAGGAAAATAACTCGCACCAGAAATAAGAAAAACTATTTTTATTCCGGATAACAAGCAGCAATTATAATATATAGTTACAATGTTAATTAAATTAAATTATGGCAAAAGTTCATTTCCATTTCGACTTACATTAGTTAATTTGATTAAAATAATGTACAAGTTAATAAAAATAATATAAAAGTGACTAGTTACATCTACAATGCTTAAACAAACTAAAACATTGATTCAATAGGATCATTATAACACAAATTAGAACCAATAATTATAATACAATAATTGAAAATTATTATGAACAAGATATAATTATTAATAAATTGATGGGAGAAAATATTTCAACAAGTTATTGTCTCATAATAGTGAGTTACAAATTATTATAGAAAAACTGATAGAATCTCAAAAGTCATGTGCTAAAATGATGCAATACAAACAATAAGCTTTATAAAAATCCGATAAAAATCTTTTAAAATTCATTATTTGTTAACATCTAAATTTGAGTGATTTATAAAATTTCATAGGCCAGTGTTTTATTGAGGAACTTCACATTCATGCAAAGTCAATTTATATAATTATACATTCCCATTTATAAACTGAATATTACGGTAAAAATTATGTTTTTAATGATGAAAGTTTTAATAAGGTCCGGATATTCAAGAAATATGAAAGTTTCTACAAAATGTATTGATGGAGTGATCAAGGTATCAAAATTGTTTTCTATCATTTCACTAGGCAATAAGAAAATTGTTAATGGTTGGAAAAGTGAGAAAATTTTCCACAGTTTATTGAGAAAAATTCCAAAATTTTCAACTTAATAAATAGGCTACATTTACAAATAAATTTGAAACCCATTTTCAGATAGAAAGGAATGAAGATAAAAATTTTATTTTCAACTAATAAATAAGAAGTTTTGATCAACACTAATATACAACAAAGAAGTTAAATGTACTAAATGAAGATAAACTAAGTTATTTTCAAGTATAATAAATAATAAGAATTTTTGATCGACATTAATATACTTACAACAAAAAGTGGTCAGTTGAATTTATTCACAATTTTTTATGACTAAAAATAATCAAAATAGATACATTTACACACACAAACACTCATAACTATAATAATATAATCATCTCAAATACATCATCAGTCGTAATATTCACATACACACTTTTGTGAATTTATTCAACAATTTTTTTACGTATTTTCACATAGAACATAATAAATTCATATAAACACTCACTGTACATTTCTATGATCACTTTGAAAACTCACTTTCTAGTCAATTATGTTCTAGAAAACTCTAGGTTATTTTCTAGAAAACTTTCTAGACAATTGTTCTAGATTTCTGGTAATAATAAATTTTATGTAAGAATGAGAATGAGATGTTCAAGTGGAAAAGTTTAATATAAACTTTATTTGTTCTCAAATTTGTGCTTTATGTTGTTCCACAACATCAATCTAGATTCTAAAATAATAGAGAAAAATAGTAGTTATAAATAATAATAAAAGGGTCGAAGTTTTTGTAGAATTACGGTATTTTGTTAAACACTATCATAAAAGGCGGGTATTACACGATAATACAGTTATATTGTTGATCATATGGAAAGAGATGAAAATATGAAATCATATTTTCATTTCTTTCCATATGATCAACTATGATAATAGAACTATTATCGTGTAATACCGGCCATAGATGATCTATTTATCTATCCAATCTGTTTAATCTGTCTGAAATAACTTGAATGAACTTTTTCCAAATGCATACAAAATGAAGAACAAGAGATTTTCTAAATCAAGAAACATTTTTTATTTTGAGAATATGACTTTTATTTATGGCAGTCATGAACAAAATAAAAACGAGATAGTTCCTAAACAAAGAAACATTGATTTTTTTGACTCTACATCTTTCTCATTAATACAAACGGGACCTGTTTCATGAAAAGTATAAGTCCTCTAAAACAAGAAAAAGGCGGACATACACTGGACATTGATAGCCTAAACTATAGGCACCTTAAAAAGATATTAAAATTACCTTCAATAGCAACCTCTGATTTTGATGAAGGTAGCTAGCAATTAGTTTGTTATAATGCATTTAAAAATATCATAAAGGTTGCCTAGGTATAAGCTTCATATACCCAGTATATGTTGGCATTTTTTCTGATTTATTGGATTTATGAAATTTCACAGAACACGTTCCAGAATTCAGTCACTATGGTGTAGCACAAAATAGTCCAATAAAAACAAATTTTATTGGAGCATATTAATTACTGACCTAGTAATATTGAGAGACAACTTCATTTGATCAGGTATTAAATCACTATACGAATGGTATTCTTGATTTCGTACCGATTTCGCACCAGAGCGAACATGAATGCGAATTTCGCTCGATTCATGATACGGTACATGTTGATACAGTATCCAGTCTTGATACGCTACTTCTATACAGTATCAAAAAATGTTGCAAAACCTTTCCACCTACATTTCACGATTATTTTTACAAATTTCACTTTCTAATCTCACTGGCGATGTTTTTAGTCACCTAACATATCGATAAATTGTATCATGAGTGATACGGTACTTTTGATACAGTATCACCATATGCCACAGTACTTTTGATACCGTATCACCACATGACACAGTACTTTTGATACCGTATCACTACATGAAACTGAATTTCTCAATTCAGTATCGCCGCATGACTCAGCACATTTACATATTGATACAATATTACCGATACATGACACAGTACTCTAGTGATACAGAATTCATGATGATACGGTAATATTCGATACAGTATCACCCAATGATACACAACGTTTTGATACTGTATCCACAATGATACGTTACATTGGATACAGTATCACCCAATGATACACTACCTTTAGCTACTGTATCCACAATTGTACGTTACTTTTGATACAGTATCACCCAATGATACACAACTTTTTATACCGATTTTACACAATTTTTTCAAAAATATAACCTCACTGCATCCACTCAGTAACCCCGTTACCGAACCATACCACAACAACGGGCACCAAATAAGTTACCAGCGCTCGGTTAAGCGTTACTCGTCCCGTATAACTGCTACCGCCGGCTATCGCGTTACCGGTTCCGTTGTAACCGTGACCGTTACCGCCCAGAACACTAGCGCCGCCTAGCGACGGATGCAGGCGATTGTCCTCGTCGTTGTTCGATGGCGGCGATGGTGGAGGGGATGGTGAGGAGCTGGAGGAGATTACGGAGGGGGGAAGGCCGTCGTCGCCGGAACCGGTTTCAACCGGATCGTCCGGTTCGGTGTCGTCGGTCACGTCGCCGCCGACGTTGTCCGGATCCGGGCCGGAGCCCGAGCCGCTGCCGGAGCCGGCGAAGGATTCTTCTGTAACAAGACGAACGGGAAATTTAGATTGGTTGTGAATGAAATAAGTCAAAGAATTAGACAAGCTATTATAAAACTATAGATTTATTAAAATTAGAGACACCGGTTTTGGTTGCTATCTTGCTATACCATCATTTGCACAAGGTGGAGAATTTTGCAGAATGGACATTTTATGTCCAAACTCCGCCATTCCAAGTAGAAACAGCAGAAATTTACATTACTGTTAGCTTAATAAATCCCATATCTGAGTCATTTCATAAGTTTCCATAGTGTTTAGGCTACTGTACTAAATTAACTAAAGTGAACTGTGAATCTAATGTCCAGTTTTTCCAAGCACACTCAAACTAGAGAGACCCTCAAGTTCACATTAAACAGTTTACATTTTCTATACAAAATGTAGTTATTGTAACCAATATGTAGTTATTAAATGTTTTGGAACCATTTGATGACTACCTTTGTATGACTATTGTTTATGTGGCTTTCAAAGCCACCCATAACATGTAGGTATGTGAAATAAATAAATAAATTTAATATTAAGAGTTGTGATTGGCCATAGCTGATCGACTGCGACCGATTATCCTTCCAGTCGCACCAGTAACAACAACAACGTACCTTTTGTATAGAAAATGTTAACAGTTAAATGTAAACTTGAAGGTTTGAGTGTGCTTGAAAAACCGGACATTTGTTTAATTTTTATTCTTATAGCATAGAATTTAGAATAGAATGAATTTTATTGTGGCCTTATCTGAGGGCATCAGATAAAATACAAGCGTCAAATATACAAATACAACATTTCATACACAGTACAAAGATATTAGTAAGTTGCACTATCGATAATCTATCAGTATCACTTGAGTTTTCAACTTATAACTTACTTTAATTTAAACCGATTTACTGTATTTTATTTAAACCTATTTACTGTAGTTGCACTGTCAATAAGCTATCAGTATCCTATATCACTTGAATTTTCAGCTTATAACTTACTTTAAACCGATTTACTGTAATCCACATGTATACACTGGCAATCGCCCAAAACTTCTTTAATTCGTTGAATGAAATCTAATCCAGAATATGTTCAAGTATTAAATAAAAATAATAATTGAATTTCTGATAGAATCAACTCACCTATATCAATCCAGTCGACATCGACACCCATATGGGCCGATTTCAATTTATTGTTGATAGTTTTCAGCGCGTAAATCTGCTCGTTCAACAGTGATGAAGGCCTTGAAACGTCCACAACTACTTCGGGATTCTTCTGTTGGAAATTCAGGCCGTCTCCCGTTACTCGATTTTCGTATCTGTAGGGAGAAAAACAAAATACTGTATTATTATTTTATCCAGAATATATCATACTCTGGTAACCATATTTAGAGGGTTCAATGGCAATTTAACATAGTATGGGTTCCCCATATTGAGAGTTCTATGGGCAATTTATTATAATGTGTTCTTTGGGATTTATGAGTGAATTTGAACTTTCAAGTGTCTCAATTTTCAGTTACCCTCATTGATACCGTTTTTAGGATTTTAAAGAAAACCTGGCCACAGAATCTTCGAGAACATGTTGGAAAACGCGAGCCAAGCAGTGTACAAATAATTATGAATTATTCATTCATTTTAGCTCAATGTAATACACTGTTTATAGAATAAAAAATTGGAAATCAGCCAAAACTTTACAAATTCCTGAATTCAGGCAAATAAGATTGAAGTCTAAAATTTTCAGTTCATGTCAGAATTTCAGTTTCTGCCAAAGGTTTTTCACTTCATGAGAAATAATCCGGAAGTAATTAATGATCAATGTTGAGCATTATAGAACAGTTGATATTAAGCCAAAACTATTCCAAAAATTTCATTAGATTATTGAAATACTGTAACACCAGATTAGGTTGCACCTATAAAATTATTATAACTTACTATTTACTTCAAATATTTTATGAACAAAATAGTGTAGGCGTTGGGAAATTATAATTTATTACTGATGGCTAAACAGACAAAAATCCAGATTCAAATCAGATTACGTCAACCCATAAACTAGACTTGAGATTTTTATTGGTAATCAGGTAATTAAAACTCATAATTATTGTATAACGATTTAATGAATACCAATAGACCTCTAATAGTATCTAATAGTTTTTCTGTTACACTTGGATGGATGTATCTTCAGTATTGTTGTAGGATGAATAAAATGGGGAATAGAATGTACTGTAGAGTATTTGAATACTAAAATTGAGATTCTTCAGTTGTTGAGCCATCAGTTGTATTACTACTATCACTGTCAGCTGCATGAAAAACCATTTGAATTCATGTAAAATAACGTTGACTTTCAATGTAAAGTAACATTACAAACTAATTGTTATGAAATGAACCCAAGGAAGTACGTGAACTTGAGCTTTAAATTTTAAGCAATTTAATGATTATGTTGCCCAAGTGCTCTTGGGCGTTATAACGCTCAGTCCGCTAGCTCTACCCGGTCGTAGGTTCGAATCTCACAAGAGGCATGGTTGTTTGACAACCTCCTCATCAATCACCCACGCACTCACCATCACCAACGCACAAGCAAAAATAAATGCTTATGTGGGCATCATCTGCAATAAAAAAGTTGATAATCAAAAATACGAAAACAATAATTTGAAAATTTAAAAAATCCCAACTCACCTAGCCTTCTGAGCACCATTCCAACAGCTATCATCCTTTCCAGGCCCCGATGCAACGCTATCACCGTTACACATTTGATACGGAAGCCTAGCCCAGTACTGCTTTGTGTCACGCACTCGCAACCGAATATCCTTCATCAGCTTATCCAATCCAATGCCATACAAATCATCACTTTCTTCATCGCCGCTGCCTCCTAGATTTCCATGCTTACCGGCGCGGGGAAATTGAAGTCTATCAGTTGACAATTCTCCTCCACCGTTATTGTTTTTATTAGCGGGATCTCTTCTTAAACGAGATATTCTTCCATCTAGATCGGTACTAACCTCTCGTCTAAACCTTGGTTTATCACCGTTTTGGAAACCTAGTTTCGATATTAAAACGGGGAGGGAGGGTTGTTCTGTTTCTCTTCTGAACCTTAGATCACTTTCAAGGTTTGATACCCTTGAGTCTTCAATCTCTCTTCTAAACCTCAAATCTTCGTTATCTCTTGAGAACTTTGAATCTGTGTCCTCTCTTCTAAACCTCAAATCCTGTTGTGAACCTTCATTCTCCAGCCTCAAATCATTATCCAAATTTCCTCGATTCACAATTTTTCTATACCTTAGATCCTCCTCATCACTTTCCAAAGTTTCATACCGCCTTCCAAACCTCAAGTTATTCTGGTTCAAATTATCAGGTTCCCTTGAGCTGTCAAACACTAAACCACTGTCTCCCCCTGTAAAACGTGGTTCGGCTAAACCTTGTTCCGTAGATCGTCTCCGACGTCCCAGCATGGGTTTTCCACAGCTGCTGAAAACCCTTTGGGAAACCTGCGCCGAGCTTTCCTGGAAATTCATGATGGCTTCCGAGATTTTGATGTTGATAGGTTGAACGACCATTTCTATGTTGAAGGGACCCAGGAGGCGTTCGACTAGTTTGTCCATTATATCTGAAAAATAAGGAGATTTCGATTAAATTCAATGAAAATCGGTAGAAATTATCAACATAATTTAGTATGTTTCATGAGTTGGAATCTTCTATACATATGAAGGTGCGTTGTTCCTGGTGCGACTGGAACAATAATCGGTCGTAGTTGATCAGCTGTGGCCAATCACAACTCTTGTTAATTATAACACCAGTAACAACTTACTTCAATCCGGAATGTTTCCTTCCGGTACGGTAGGTTCCATTACCACAAGTCGCGGGCACATGTCGGGTACAAGATGCAATATAATAAAGAAACACTGAGTTCTAAAGAGCAACGCACACTGTTCAGCTGATTATTGGTTTGCGTTGCTCCATACAATCATTGACTATGGATATATAACATAAGTACTTATATCCATGGTCAATAATACAATCAGTGTTTCCATTGCATCTTGTGCCCAACATGTGCCCGTGTTTGGTATTAATGAAAACCTACCCCCATTTACATTAAATTCAAGTTCTTGCTGAATACATTCACTGGTGAGATTTCTTTTTTAAAACGTTTTATTTTAAATAAATAGTGTTTCTAAAGCCTGCAATAGGTGTAAATAGTGCCGACAAGTAATACTAGCCATTACAAGCCTCCTAGTACCGTACTGATGTGTACATGGTATGCTGATTTGAGAATTCTCTTGAATTTTAAGCACTGGCGGCTCGTGTTAACTTTAACAATCATCACTAACCACTCGTGTTAACTTCAACAATCATCACTAACCACTCGTTAACTTTAACCTCGATCAACTGATTTACTCACCGACAAACGAGTTCCATTCAGAATCAAGTTCAGTGTGATATGCCAGACAGCCCTTCATCACGTTGATGCAATAGTTGGAGCAGGCCTTCAGTTCTGGCAGACCTCTGCATGTGGGACACTGCGTCATCTTCATCACTGCTTTGGTGCATTCACCGCTGAAGTTCAACTGAAAAACACAGAAACATTTGAGATAAGTCACGTTGAAAACCGTTACAAACAAATATTGCAATGGAAACATCTCAGAATTTATCATTGATATGGTACACTGATAATTCATATTGTAATTTCAATGATATTGTGATAAATCAAAGAAAAATTAATAAATAATATTTGTTCTATTTAAAAACAAAATGTTCTTTTACATTGGTGAATGTGTGCTTTCTGTTTAATTGTTGGCACAACTGTTGCCCGCCACATTTCAAACAACACAACAAAATCAAAATCAAAATCAAACAACAAAAAAGCCTTATAATGTGATGAAGTTTTCGAAATTGACATGAATAATTTTAACATTTCTTTATTTTGACACTGTAATAAACAATACAATTTATCAAATGGAACAAGTTTTATAATGAAATGTACAAGTTAAATTAGTTTTGATCTGCAGTCAATTTATTTCTTCTTCAATACAACTTTATTCATGAAACTCTAGCCTCAACTATAATTCAACAATCTTGATCGTCTGCTATTCAGCTTGATTGCACTGGCGGCTCGTGCCCACCAAATAGGTGAAGTGCTACACAGTGAAAGATACGAGCACTTCACCTGTTTCGTGGGTTCGAGCCGCCAGTGCTTGATTCTTGATGCTTCTTCTTTTATCAGGGATTGTGTATTGAATTGTTTCGGTACCAAATTGAAGGACCAAGTCGGTACGGACCAAATCTGATATTGTGAGTGAAAAACCAAGCACAAATGTTCCAGACCCCCAAATTAGGTAGACAATTTATGCTGATTTATTTATATATATCTCTATATATTTAAAGACTGTATAGTCAGTATAACTGAGTAAACAGGCTCTGTATCTATACACGGTATAGAGTGCGACTGTATAATAAATATAACCGATTATGAAGGCTCTGTAAGTCTGTATCTCTATCTGAGCTCTGTGCTTGATGTAGGCTATATCTATGAACTGGAACAGTCGAATCGAAGATCCTTGTACCGCTCCATTAATAAAATTATGTAGAGTGAACCAAGGCTGATATCAGTTAGTACAAATAAAGTTCTAGTTTGAAAAACTAATGAAATTATGTACTTTTAAATACTCACATTGACCATATTGCCAGCCACCTCCCCAGCGACGGCCAGCGCTTGCGCGAATGTGCGCGTGGCGACGAAGGAGCGTTTCAGTTGTAGTGACAGTTTTTGCGGCACATCTCCAAACGGCTTCAACTCTTTCATGTGCTCGCTAACACACACCAGGTACCTGCAAAAATAAATGGAAAATTATAGAACTTTTAGAATTTCAACCAGAAATTACAGTCATTAAATCAAGTTTATTTAACCTGTTGATTAGCACTAGCGGCTCGTGCCCATGAAACAGGTGAAGTGCTGTACAGTAAAAGACACAGGCACTTCACCTGTTTCGTGGGCATGAGCCGCCAGTGACAAAATGTATTGTATGGTGTACATTGAAAAATTCTCATCTCCTTCATTCAAAGCTAAACCTGTTTAGAGCAGACAACTCTAGTCAAAACAGAACCATTTGAAAAATATTTATTCTGTACCTTATACATAAATATCTATACAGATAAACCCTATATAAACGGCCTAGGCAGATTTATTAAAAATCAAGATTACCGGTTTCGGTTGTTACACCATTATCAATCTCTGGTAAACTGAAATTCAAAGATAAGAGCAGTAGCATTATTTTATAATAACAACAGTGAAGCATCGCTATTGGTAGACGCTTGGGCCAATCACAGTGATCGTCTGCCATTGGCCTAGACAAGCTCCTCCCCGATTAGTGGTTCATACAAACTTTACAAATGGCGATTCAAACAGCAAACACATTAACACAATAATAAAAGATTGATAGAAAATTACAATAACATCTAGATCTGTGGTTTGAAAACAATATCTTGTTTTTTCATTTAATTACAGAGCTCCTTTTATTTTATTTTGTGTACGAAACATATTATATTGAATTGTTGGGTAATAGGTTTCAAATCTTTCATAGATATTGAACACTCGATGTGATTTATGGTTAAAAAGAGACTTCTATTATACTTTAATAAGAGAACTCGATGTGATTTACAGTTGAAAAGAGACTTCTGTTATACAATAATCAGAGATTAATCTTCAGGATGTGAAGAAAATACTGAAGTTTGAAATTTAAATTATAACTGTTAAGATTATTTAAGCAGTGTATTAATGGTTGAATTAATACTTTCAAGATCGCAGAACACACACAAGGATCACTTGCGGCTCGTGCCCACGAAAAAGGTGAAGTGCTTGTACCTTTTAATGTACAGCACTTCACCTGTTTCGTGGGTACGAGCCGCCAGTGATAAGGATGGAAGACAAGTCGAAATGAAGATGCCTCCAAACTGACTGTAAAACAATAATGACTGCTCAGGGTAACAAAGTCATATCTTGATAAACGACAGTTGATATAGGTACCTGAAGCATATTATTAAGAACTCTTCCTTCTCACTTTATTCTTGTAATTGTAGATTATACCCACATTTACATTACTCTCCCACCCTCTCTTTCTTTCTTTCCCTCTTTCGAATTCTATCTACGTCTTCCTTTATTTACTCTACTCCTCAGGAAATCCTAATGTTCATAAGACGTTCTATTAGCATTGTTGAGAATTTCAAAGATTGAAAGAGAGAAGGAAGAAGACGAAGAGAAAGGGAAAGAGGAAGCACAGAAGAAAGAAGAAGAAAATGGAATAGAAAGAGAAGGAATAGAGAATTCTCAGTTAGGATCCCAAGCTATTAGTTGATGGTATCAGATTAGCTTTTCAACTCCAATGTAATGATGTTTGAGATGAGATTGTAATAACATCCCAAGTACCTAACTGTACAACTAAAACGATAACATTCCTTACTACACATTTTTTTTACAATACACAGATTCTTGATTATTTTCAACAGAAAAAGAAAATTATTAATAAAATTTGTTGATTGAATATTGATGTAGTGGAATTTTTCCATGATGAAAGAACTAAGAAGTTGTCTATAGAAAATTATTAAATTAAAATTTGAATCTAATTTATAGCGGACACCTGAAATTGAGGCGGTTTTGTCTGCTCCTTGTGCGCTAGTTGACACAGCTAATGTTGTCATTTAGCCATGTCCAGATGATGTTTTTGAAATCAAAAGTGACAATAGATGCTTCATATCAGCTGTTATAGTATGTTACATCACGTACAAGAGACAGACGTAACACACCTAGCTTATTGGTGTCAGTTACATCAAATAATGTAATCAGTAAAGGTTTTTTTAATATATTTTATTGTTGATTTTAGTTATTTTGAAGAGTGATTTGAGGGAATTATTATATTTGAATAATGATTGATGCCCACATGAACTCTTGTAGCATTGACCTTCAATTGGATTCAATTATCGAATTCAAGCATGAATATCAATTCAAATATCGACTTAAATTGATTGAAATATCGACTTACATCGATTAAAATACCGACTTAAATCGATTGAAACATCGACTTACATCGATTAAAATATCTACCTACATCAATTGAACTATCGACTTATATCGATCAGAATATCGACTCACATCGATTAAAATATCGAATGAAACATCGGCTTGAATCGTTAAAAATATCTATGTGTAAAATAGACTTATATCGATTAGAATATCGACTCACATCAATTAAAATATCGACTCACATCGAATAAAATATCGATTTACATCAATCAAAATATCGATATACACCAATTGAAATATCGATTCACATCGATTAAAATAAACATCGACTTACTTGTCATCGAATCGATACTGCTGATTGAGAACAGTGAACATTTTCTGATAGAGAACATTGAAAAAATTCTCCATGGCTTCCAGCAGATCGACGCGTCCCTTTGCATAGTACTTTTCCAGTTCTTCAAATAAATCCGTGAAAACGTAGGAATGTTCTTCATAGATGATGCCATAGGTCCGTTTGAACATTTCGTGGAACTCGCGTTTAGATTTCGTCAGCAGTTCTTTGAAGAAGTCTGAAATGAGAGGAAAATATTTACATTAATTTATATGGAATTGATGAAATTTACGTGAATTGAACAAGCAATTACAAATATTATGAATTTATATTGAATACATGTACAGGAATGGGTAGGCTATTGATATCCGTACACAAACGTGGTTTAAAATATTTCGAGCTAGAAGAAAAAGATACGATAATTATTAATTTCTATCTAACAACATATTAAACATTGAATCATAGAATAATATGAGACAGATAAACAAGCGCATACATTACTATTTTTTACGTCATACATAGATGAGATATTTTGATAATTTATGAATATTCGTAGCATTTTACTAGTTCATTACTATTTCTTACGTCATAGATAAGATATTTGGATAATGTATGGAAATTAATTTGCAGCATTTTCCTCTGAAGTAGTCTTGAAGTCATTGAATCACCACATGAATTTGAACAGCTAACCACAAAAATTATCCAACAATTTTAAAATTTCTACCAAATTCAAATCCCACGCTCCAGAAACTTATTTCTGAATGACTAGTCCACATCACACAAGATTTTTTCGTTAAAAAATCAAGAAATATTCAAGAAAGGTTCAAAGGCATCAACTCTGTAATGCTAATTTTTATTCATGCGAAAAAACGCTGAAATGTTTTTTCAAAAATCCGTTTGGTGGCATCCATTTTTTTAGAAACCTTCCGACATTTTGGCACTCTAATAACCTTCGACATTCCAGTTTTGTCAACAATTATGAAAAAAATGGTAATTATAATGAAGAAGCGAAGATTCAAAAGAAAAAAACCAGAGAAATTCTGATTATTTGACACTGAAATAATTGATGATGCAAGCTTTCTTGTATCAGGCTGTCGAAGCAAAGAAGACATTCTAGCAAGATGGGAAAATGATTCCAGCTCGGTCAATATTGGTTCAAAAATCATAAATTTCGTCTAAAATTGTAGGTCAGGATGTTTCCTACAATTTCAGACCAAAATTATAAATCTCGAACCAATATTGACCGAGCTGGATTCATTTTCCCATCTTGCCAGAGTGTCTTCTTTGCTTGGACAGACTATATCAAGCTGTCAGCTTTTGTAAGTTGAGAGCATCCTATTAGAAATGCATAATAATCAGGCGCTATTTAATGTAACTACCTACTTGGCGTTACACGTATGATATAGGGAGAATACAGTGTATTCAGAGACTGAAGTTACATCAAATACAGTATAGAGGACAGTTTTCTCACAGTGATTAGACAGAACAGAGTCGGAATTTTGAAAAGTTGAATTTGGAAACATTTTTTGAGAAACTTGTTGGACCAGATTCCTGCGGTGATTCAAACGAACGAGACGACAAGGAGTGACAAAGAGGAAGAAAGAGATAAAAGAGAAGAACAGGAAGTGGAGGAAGAAGAAAAAGAAGAACAAAAAGAAGAACAAAACTAAGAAGGACGGGATCAGAAGAATGTAGAAGATTAGAAGTAGAATGGGAAGATGTAGAAGATGAAAGACAGGAGAATTTAAAATAAGAAGAAGGAATATGAGAAGAAGGTGAAGAAAAAGAAGAGCTTGAAGAAGAAGGGGGGAGAAGAAGAAGGGGAAAAGAATACTGAGAAAAAGTGAGAGAAGAAGAAGAAGAAGAAGAAGAAGAAGAAGAAGAAAAAGAAAAAGAAGAAGAAGTATAAAGATGGTTGAGAGGAGAATTTCGAAGAATTGAGAACAAAAGCAAAATAACATTTTGAATAAGTGAATAAGAGAAGAAGATGAAGAAGAAAACTAAGAATAAAGGGATCAGGAGAATGAAGAAGATGTAGAATTAGAAAGATGTAGAATATGGGATGGAGAATGTTTCAAATAAGAAAGATTCATTTGTTTAGAACACATTAGAGAAAAAAGCAAATATATTTTGAATAAAGGAAGAAAACTGATAAGAAATGGATCAGGAAATTGAAGTAATGTAGAAGATGAATGTAAGTAGAATTCCAAATAACTTTGAAAAAATCAATTACATTATGAGTGAATTAATAACAAAGAGGTTAAGAGAGAAGGGTAGTAATAAAATCTTAAACAATTACACAAGAAAAGCAATAAAAGGTATGGTATGGATTACATATCATGAGGATAAGGAAAAAATTTGAAACAAATGCAATAAAAGAATGTTAAATGGAATATCAGTATCAGTTCTGTATGAATGAAATAGCTGTGGATAACTTAGTAATAAAACGTGGCCCATTTTTTACGTATGGAATGTTATTATTGCATTTTAGAACCGAGGGTTCAAGAGGATGCCTTTATACTATTTGCACTCATAATTCAAGTTTATGGCTTCTAAAAAACACTAAAAAGAATATTTATTGCTTGAGAGCGATGGGCTAATTTTCCGTTACAGTCAATGGCGGCTCGTACTCACAAAACAGGTGAAGTGCCCGTATCTTTTACTGTACAGCACTTCACCTGTTTCGTGGGCACGAGCCGCCAGTGGTTACAGTAGATTCTGTCATGTGGCATTTTTCAAGAAAAATCCATCAATAAAATTGGTGAATCACATCCAATGGAGATCAAAAGAAGGTTGAACAGAATTAAAAAAAAATTAAGAAGAATATTGAGACTGGAGAAAAATTAAAAGTAGAAGAATATTCATCTGCGGAAACATAAATTCTAGCAAATAACATAAACTAGAGAAACAAAAACATTATTGTGTCTGAGCTATAATAGTTCTTTCAATTCCAAAAACTTGTCAATTCAATAAATCAATCAATAGCAAATGCATTCAGTTTGTCCAAGCAAAGAAGACCCTCTGGCAAGATGAGAAAATGACTCCAGCTCGATCAATATTGGTTCAAAAATTATAAATTCGGTCTCAAATTGTAGGAAACATTTTGATCTACAATTTGAGACCAAATCAAAGTTTTTCGAACCAATATTGGCCGAGCTGGAGTTATTTTAACATCTTGCCAGAATGCCTTCTTTGCTTGGACAGACTATCACATCAATCTTGGAATTACGAAGAATTCAAAATTAAACTCACTAGACTAGCATAATATTGTACGAAAATTGATGAAACACTATTCAATAAATAATGGAGACAGTAATGTTCAATGTTTCATTACGTTCATAGAACATAACTTGTCATAAATGTAGCTGCATATGGTAGCTTGTCATATTTTCGTAGCGATCGAAAACGATAACAATCCTAGATAAGACGAGCATTACAGGGGTTTCCATCATACATTATTTAACGGACGGAAGTTAGAGATCATCTCACTATTTCGTCTCTCTCACTCGATCTCTCTTACTTTCAGTCACTCTCTCTCTCTCTGACTCTTTCGTCCTCTATTTCTCTTACTCTCTCATAACATCTCTCTTCCTATCACCAACTCACATTCTCTCTCTCTCACTCTCCCATAATTGGACTGTCAGTTCTAAATACAACGGTGTTCAACTATTTTATTTATAGTCAGCTGTTAGTTGAAGACAATATCCGTTCCTTTATCGTTGTCACTATATCTATATCTATACTTGTATAATAGTCTGTCCAAATAAAGAAGACATTCTGGCAAGATGGATGAATGACTCCAGCTCGGTCACTATTGGTTCGAAAACCTTCAATTTGTTCTCAAATTGTAGAAAACATTCTGATCTACAATTTGAGACAAAATTCATCATTTTTAAACCAATATTGACCGAGCGTGAGTAAATTTCCCAACTTGTTAGAATGTCTTCTTTGCTTGTACAGACTATACATCTACATCGACAACACTGAGTGTGAAGTGTAACTATATACATTTGAACAATAGTTTTTATTTTAAACGAGAATCCCTCTACCTTTTCCAATTATTTATATCAATACATTACATGTTTCAACTAATCATAGTTTCATTATCATAATTGTTTATAAAATTCAGAATTTGTTTAGTTTTCCTTGTGAGTGTCAAAGTGAAGTCAAATTAAATGAACAAAAGTGGGATAACCTAAATATTTGGAGTTATTATGAAAAATTGGTAAAGAGACAGATTTGGGAGTAATCCTGTTGAACCTTCCATTAAGTATATGTTGTAACTTGACAATAAATTATAACTTATAGTCATTTTCAATTTTAATAATTGAAAAGGGTACAGCGATTTTCATTTTAAATAAAAACCAGTGATAGAGTAGCCCCAAAATGAAGAAAATTATTGAACAATATTATTGAAAATGTCAATAAATAATTATTTTCAGTGAAGTTTCGATTATGAGTGGAAAAATGATAAAGGAGGGACAGTGTTCTGTATTCAATATGTTCAATACATTCTATGTTTTGAATATATCTGTATACATCTGTTATAGTATACATGGTAAGGAGGGATGGTAGGCCACAAGGTCATTAAAAACCTTGTAATAAAGTTTTGTAATAACCTTGGGTATGCCATACTTAGGGTAGGAATATGTCAAAAAGGTGAGGCTTATGCTTGAGGTTTATACTATACTATGATATACAAATCATATGATATGATCTATGATATAGATGTGGAACTATGTATAATTATACTATGTAGCACCCGCAACCTAACCTTAAGCCTCACCTTATCTAAGATGTTCTTACCCTTAGGGATGTACTACTTAGGAACTATATAACGGGTTTCTGTGGTTGATAAGTTGATAAAATGACAGACATAAAGGGTTGTCAAAGTATTATATCTATTTATATCATATTATTTCTGAGGTTGTTGGTATGATAAAATGACCGACATAAAGGGTTGTCAAAGCAGTATATCTATTTATATCATATTATAATAACCACGTAAACTGTTCATATTGTCATATCAGTAATATCTGACTAGAAGGGATGTGGTTGCAGTATATCTATTTATAACATGTGACTACCGTGAAAGTAGTTCATGTTTATATCTATTCATATCTTCATATCACTTCAATCTGACAGTAGTGTTGTGGGCTGAATACCGTGAAACGGTTGGGGAGTTCAGTATAGGGGAGAAACGTTATTATAAACCGGTGAAGTATGACGGTTAATGAAACGTAAAAATTACCGTTTAATAACGTTTTGGTTGATTTATTTTCATAATTATTGTCAATATTTTATGTGAAAATGATGCTCACGTAACCTTTTGGCTTGTGCGTGGGTTATAAAAGGGTTGATAGTATGGAATAATTTAGCTTTAGATGGATTTCGAACCACCGGGACACGATTTTGATCAATATTAGTATTATTTTTCACTTCATTGAAAACTTAGATCTTGTTGAAACTATTTTGGTGGCCTATTAAATAAACTGTCTTACCCAATCAATGTTTTTCCTCATGAATTACCCTGAATAAACCGAGGACAGTGTTTGGTTCTTCTGTATTGAATAAGTCATCCGAATGGAAGTTATTTGGTTGGGTTCATTAGCATTCATTATTCAGATATAGACGACCGGAAATATCGGTTTGCTCGGATCAATGTTTTTGGAAAGGACAGTGATCAAGTTTTTATCGAAATTTACATTTATTAGACGATCGTTAATCATTATAAACTACTTTGTCTCTGTCTATTATATACTACTTAGTCTTTGTCTTCTCCTTCTTTTTATTTTTCTTTTCTTCTTCTTGTTCTACTTCTTCCTTCTCCTCTTCTTTTTCTTCTCATTCTTCTTTTTCTTTTTCTTCTTCTTCTTCTTCTACTTCTCCTTCCATTTCTTTCTCTTATTCTTGTTCCCCTCAATCTTCTTTATTTCTTCATATTCTCCTTTTTTCGTCTTGTTCTTCTTTATCTTCCTCTTCCTTCACTTCTTCTTTTTCTTCTTCTCCTGATTTTTTTATTCTTTTTCTATTCCTTCTTTTTCTTGTTCTTCTTCCTTTCCCTTCCCTTTTTCCTCTTCTTTTTCATCTCTCTCACACTCTACTTCTTCTTCTACATCATCTTTCAAATTATTACATCTGAACTGAATTTAATATTCAACTAATATTGGAAGTCTATTTACAATTTCGTTCTCAGCCTGAATCTGAATAGAACTGAAAATCAGGGAAAATTAACTGTTGGCTCTCTAAAACAATTACAGTATTATATTTTATAAAGTATATTATATTATCAGTGATTCAACTTTAAAAAAATTCCTAAACTAAGTTCAAATCCTCTCAAATGTTTATAGTTTTCATTATCATAGTTTATATTATTTTTTATCATAGTTTATATTATAAATGTAAATGTTTTTATTAATCATTGAGACATTGAATCTGCTTATTTCAAATATGACGGCGACGCATTATGAACATTGCAATTGTCTCGTATCAACGATCTTACTTCCTGTATCAATTTTAAATTCTGTATCACTACTGCGTATCAGAAATCCGCCGTATTAAGAGGGCTTTACTTAGGATAGAATCGTTCCCATACAATTATCACAAATTAGAACAAGGAACACAGAAACCGAACAATGAACAGAATGTGGAACGGGGTGCGGTTGTTGTCGGTAGTCTCAATATTTGCATAGAATTGACAACTGGAGACAATATTCAAATTGGATGCTTTGTCCCCCTTACTCATCCCCCCCACCACCACTTCCTCTTAAAAACCTTAAACACGCCCCAAATCGGGTTCAGACACAAAAGGTGAATGCTCTTTTAATTCCACTTGAAGAGTGAACCTTTCAAAGCATTGGAGGCTCGTACCCACGAAACAGGCGAAGTGCCCGTATCTTTCACTGTACAGCACTTCACCTGTTTCGTGAGCACGAGCCGCCAGTGTTTCAAAGAAGGCCTACTTTGATAGCTACTAAAAGAAGGTATTGAATGAAGATAAGATTCGCTGAAAATTACTAATCTAATGTAGTATGAAGTGGAAGTAATTCACTCTTATCATAGGAATGTAAAAAAAGTGACAAAAAAATCACAGAGAAGTTATGATGAACGAGTGAAATTCAAGTATGTATATTTTGATAATTATCGGTTTCATAATGTCAGACATGGCTTATGAATTATCATATTATCAACTCATGGGAATCATACAGTATGCAACAGTTGGTAACTACACGTATAGTCTGTCCTAGCAAAGAAGACCCCCTGGCAAGATAGTAAAATGACTTCAGCTTGGTCAAAATTGATTCAAGAATAATAAATGTTGTCTCAATAGTAGATCAAATTGTACCCTACAATTTGAGATCAAATTGATAATTTTTGAATTAGTATTGACCGACCTTAAGTCATTCTCCCATAACATAAGGTGATAGAAACAATTTAAACTAGAAAAATGAGCTAAAAAAATTAAGTAAGAGTAAACGAGGTGATAGAGACATAAGAAGAAAGAAGCTCCAGAGTTTCAGATTCACTGGAGAAATAAAACGCTGGAACTAATTTTGGATTGGAACGTTTTTCCAGCCTATCTGATTGTTGAACTGGAGGGTGTTTATTCTTCCAGAATCACTCATTCTCACTCTTTCTCTCTCTCTCTCTCTGTATATGTTTCTCTTTCTCTCACTCAGACACATTCACTCACTCTATATTACTATTTTCTCTATATAATTATCCATATTGATCTCTTTCTCTTTCTCCTCTCTCTCTATCAGTCTCTCTTTATCACTCTCTCTTTTCACTCTCACTTACTCTTTAGTTCTCTTCCACATTCTCTCTTTCTCTCTCTCTCTGCCTCCCACTCCCTCTCACACTCACTCACTCTCTCTCACTCTCTCTCTTTCTCTCTCACCATCTTTCACGATTCCTCTTCTCATTTCAACTGCTTTTCTGTCTCTTTTCCGGTATTCTTGTCTTATTTTTCTCTTTATCTTTCTCCACAATTTTTCGAGCCACATTCTCTGTTCTCGTCTCCAACAAAGAATAATGAGCATGTGTTGAAAAGATAATACCAGATGCCCCACTAGAAAAACATTGGGGAAACAAATAGTGTATAATATTATATGTACCGTACTATACAGGCTTGCTCAAGTTTGGGCTGTGATTTCAAGTGTATATTCGAAAAATAGGGCGATAGGGAGGAGGAAGAAAGAACATAATGAAGGAGAAAAAGAAGAAGAAGATGTAGGGAAGACGAAGAAGAAGAAGAAGAAGAAGATGATGATGATGATGATGATGATGATGATGATGATGATGATGATGATGATGATGATGATGATGATGATGATGATGATGATGATGTAGAACAAGAAGATGTAGGGAAGAAGGAGAAAAAGAAGAAGATGATGATGACGATGATGAAGAAGAAGATGATGATGATGATGATGATGAAGAAGAAGAAAATGATGATGAAGAAGATGATGATGATGATGATGATGATGATGTAGAACAAGAAGATGTAGGGAAGAAGGAGAAAAAGAAGAAGATGATGATGACGATGATGAAGAAGAAGATGATGAAGAAGAAGATGATGATGATGATGAAGAAGAAGAAAATGATGATGAAGATGATGATGATGATGATGAGGAAAAAAAAGAGAAGAACAAGGAGAAGAAGAAGATGATGGAGAAGAAGAAGAAGATGATGGAGAAGAAGAAGAAGAAGAAGAAGAAGAAGAAGAAGAAGAGGAGGAGGAGAAGAAAAAGAAGAAGAAAATGATGATGATGATGATGATGATGACGATGAGGAATAAAAAAGATTATGGAACAGGAGGTGGAGAGGGGAGGGAAGAAGAAGAAGGAGGAGGTGGAGGAAGATAAGAAGAAGATGAAGGAAGGGAAGAGTTGGGAATCTTCAAGTAGGATGTTGAAATTTAGTGCGGAAATGGGAGTCCGCGGAAACGAGTAAGCAAAGCGAATCCTCCCCAATTTCATTAAATTACTTATTCGCAAACTTTTTATGTCATATCCTTCATATATCTCTCTCTTCACTGTCTCTTTATTCTCTTCACATCATAATTCTCTCTTCTTGAATCTCTCTCAAAACCTCCACCATGTTTCTTCCTTCTTCTTCTAAAATTATTTATCGTTTTTATCGATTTCAACCTTCATTCCTTTCTCTTACACATACTCACACTCTCTCTTTCTCTCAGTCCCTCTTGCTTTCTCTTTTTCTCTCATTCTCTCTTGTTTCCTTCCTCTTCTTCTCTTATCCTCTCTTTTCTTGTTTCTCAAACACAAACTCTCTTGTTATATTTCATAACCTTGCATCTCTGCCTGTCATATACTATCTTTCTTCTTCTCGTATAATAAAATTATATTTTAGAAAACTAAGAGTCGAGTTATCATTCTATATCTTGCTCTCAAAACCTATAGATAGCTTTTCCTCCCCACAATTTCTCTAGTTTTGTTGAAGATATATTATTTTGACCAATTGACCACATTTATTACAGCTTTTTACTGTAATAAATACCTGGTTATTTCAAAAATCTGGTTTTAATAAATCTTGGTTATTCTTCTATGACATTTGTTTCACATTACAAAAGCATCTTATAAGGGCAGCACTGGGTAAACCAAGACGATACCCAAGCAAGAAACTTTTTGAAGAATTAAATGTACCAACACTTAGACAGATGTATGTAACGAGGGTTGTTTTGCACTTAAATAAGGATAGAAATAATCTAGAAATTAGGAATATACCTTATCAGACTCGATCATTAGCATTAAATAATTTCAATATCAACCTAATAAAACTAGTAGTTTGTCGACACCAGTTCACCTATCTTTGCAATATATATTCAAACAAAATTCCGATAAAATTCATTAATTCAAAAATTACTAAAGCACTAATCAGGGAAATAAATTTATGGGTTGGACAAAATATATATTCTACAATACCTAAATGTTAATAAGTCTGTTCATGATTTATTTGAGTTTTGAATGTCTTTCTATCTTCTATATTTACTTTTGAAAATTGATTAAGCACTGGGATGTGCCCATAACTGAAAATTTATTATTTTTGTATTTTTATTCATTAATTTTCATTTGGGAGAATAAACATGATTTGTTTTTGGTTATCACCGGTATATTGATCTCAACACGAAATTATTCAAATTTTATCATTGTATTAATTATAATAAGCATTATTATTGCAATTATCTTCATTTATTTTAAGTCTTGTTTTTTTCATTTTTGGGTATTGCTTTACTTTGTGCTGTTCGCTTTATGAACTCGCAGCTAGCGCACAAGTTTTCTTTGCTGGCTGTGCCAAATCATTTAGATATATTTTAATTTAAATTTATTATGCATTTTGTATGTATGTATCATTCATTAACGCCTAAGAGATTCGCTATTCCTTGTGCTCTCCAACAGCTGATTATGTCATTTAGAGTTGCCATTTAGATACGACTAGATGATGGTTTTGAAATCAGAGACAAAACATCACATCAGCTGTCAGTATAGGTTACATAATGTACAAGGCACTGGCGGCTCGTACCCACGAAACGGGTGAAGTGCCCGTATATTTAACTGTACAGCACTTCACCTGTTTCGTGGGCACGAGCCGCCAGTGGTACAAGAGACAGACGAAACCGCCTCACTAAGGTTGTCTGGCGACAACTTTACAGTTCACTTTCATTGCTATCTAACAAGCTCAGTTATTGGACGAAGTTTGTAGAAAACTCATCATGTACAGTCCGGCCAAGTAAAGAAGAGCATCTGACAAAATTGGAAAATGACTCCGGCTCGGTCAATATTGGTTCAAAAATCATTGATTTGGTCTCAATTGCAGGAAACATTCTGATCTACAATTTGAGACAAAATCAATAATTTTTGAACCAATATTTTCCGAGCTGGAGTCATTTTCCCATCTTGCCAGAGGCTCTTCTTTGCTTGGCCAGACTATACCTGTACGCACTGCTTTAGTCCTCCAACTACAGTCTAGAATAAATTACAGTATATGCAGTTCACTATCTCAGCTAACTATCACTACGTTGCATGCCGTACATGTTGACGCAGCATGTTGCAATATTGATGTTGCCATTGTGTCAACATGACAACATTGTGACAGACTGCGTTGGCCTCACTTTGACGACATCATGGTCTGGACCCAAACCACAGTCACTATCTAAATTGGTGACCACATTAGAGGACTACCACTTCAAAATAACCATGACAGTGTTGATTGAATGCACCAGTTGGTATAGTTTGTCCAAGCAAAGAAGACATTCTGGCAAGATGGGAAAATGACTCCAGCTTCGCCAATATTGGTTCAATGATTACACATTTGGTCTAAACTTGTAGCAAATATTATTCTCTACAATTTGAGACAAATTTGAAATTTTTGAACCAATATTGACCGAGCTGTAGTCATTTTTCCATCTTGCCAGAATGTCTTCTTTGCTCGACCTGACTATATTAATGTACTGATCTGGTTAACAAAGGCAGTATACCTGTAAATGGTACATTCGGTAGTGAGTACCCGATTTTATTTCTTCTCAAGATTCTATCTTGATGATGATGCATGTATCAAATTTCTTTACAAAATTATACAATCAAAATGATACATGAATCAAATTATTTCATGATTGTACAATCAAGAGGATACCCATAGAATATGTATAGATGTATCAAATGTAATATTCGAATTCATATTATTATTTATTGCTACAATTGCGACTTGATATCAAGTATTCTAAACAAAGGTGATAAGTGGATGATGATGCTTACATGATATGACTCGTATCATCATTGAGACGTTTCTTTTTGATAAAAAATTATTAAAAACCTTTTTATACGCAACCTTTCAAATTAGATTGTTACAATCATATAATGAAGCAAACCATTGGGTAGTATTGTTGAAGTTATTAAATTGAAAGGTATAGCTGAAGGCAAAAAGTTGCTCCGTCTGTCTCTTATACGTGATGTAACCTACTAACAGCTGATGTTTGATTCCAAAAACGTCATTTCTAAAGTCTGTCCAAGCAAAGAAGACCCTCTGGCAAGATGGGAAAATGACTCTAGTTTGGTCAATATTGGTTCAAAAATTATCAATTTGATCTCAAATAGTAGGAAACAATTCTATCTACTATCAAGACCACTTTTACAATTCTTGAACAAATATTGACTAAGCTAGAGTCATTTCCTCATCTTGCCAGAGGTTCTTCTTCGCTTGGACAGACTATAGGCATGACTAAATAACAACTCTAATTGACATCAGCTTTCGGAGCGCACAAGGAGCAGCAAAACCGCCTAACGTCAGCTATGCTTGTATTATCTTGTGTGTATCCATATATAGTAATAGTTACATATATTCCAATAGTAAGGGTTTGTTTATGCTTGTTTTCAAATCCCCATAATTATTATTATGGATTGAGTATTATATCACTATATTACAATAATGAGTTCTATATGCCTGTTTTTCAATCCCCATAATTATTACGGATTGAGTATTATGTATGATATGATATTACTGGTATCGTCTTATTACTAGATTGGATTGAATAAATTTAAGAATACAAATGGAATCTTGAAGTAACTACTGAAAAGTGAAGGAAGAGGAAATAAAATAAACAAGTAATATTCATCTGACCAGTGTGTACTGCTCTATATAACTACGTGTTTCAAATATTCAAGTACTGAGAAAAATAAGAGAAAAAATAGAGTAGAAATAGTAAAATAGACTAGCAAGAAAGAAGTGATTAAGTTTGAGGAAGAACAGTCTAAAACAAACTAAAACTTCCAAACACACAGCACACAAATGAGCTGCAATCCTTTTTTCAACCCCGGTCTCTGGTCTATATCACTCAACACGCGCTGGCTTTAATTGAGACACGTCTCGTGAATCAGTTTCGTCTATCGACAGCATGAAATTGATGTGTCCGGTGGTGAAAAAACGACCACACACTGCTAATACTGAAAAAGTTATTTGTTAGAATAAAACAACACGTGAAGAGCACTATTACATCTCGATCAGAGAGAATAGAAAAATTTCCAATGCTCTCTAACCTAATTTTGTACTATCTAATCTCGACTATCGGTTTACTTCAAATTTGAGAGTCTTGTTGAAAGATTCTGAGTTGCTAAAAAGACTTGGTGTTAATGTTTTCTCAATTTAAACGTTGATTTATGATACTAGGAAGGAATATTTCCTCAATTTCTACAAGGTTCTGAAATCTGAAATTTCAACTTACAATTTGTTGAGAGAACGTGATTTACAGGGAACAATAGGCTATGTCTGCAATTTGTATAATTTTGGCGGAAACGGAGGTTCTGTTAAGAGTTGATAAAATCCATAATTTCCTACTGTTTGTTTGAAATTCACGGGAAGAGATTAAAACATTCTCCCGTTTTCGTTATGTCATCATATTTCTACTCATTCCATCTATAATTATGATGTTGTCATCATTCTTATATTGAATATTCTACACTGGCGGCTCGTGCCCACGAAACAGATGAAGTGCTTTATAGTAAATGATACGGGCACTTCACCTATTTCGTGTGCACGAGCCGCCAGTGATATTCCATTATTATCTTCTACAAATTATATCCGCCTTCCCAGGTAGAATTTTACTATAATCAAGAAATAGATACAGTATAAAAAAGATCACAATTTGTATCACTACAGCATTATCTATCTTAATATTGTAAAAGATTATAATACAGTGCCATGATTTGTATCATTTGACTCACCATCAAACTTAGTAGCCCTAGTTTTGAGCACCTGGCTGAGTGTGGTCAAAGATCCTTTGACGGCTTTGTCGAACTCTTCCCTGCTCTGTACTGCCATCAAATGTTCCATTTCTTCTGTGCAACACGTCATGTCGGACGAACATACTCGTAAATGGTCGCCTGCAATCAAACAAAGAAAGAAATTGTTGAAAAATTGGGAAGATAATGACGGAAAACACGTAGATTTCATGCAACAGAAAGAGAAAAATGTTGGTAGAAACTGGAAAAGACATTTAATTGGAATTGCTTCAGTGTAACACGTCATATCCGACTAACATACTTGTAAGTAATCGCTTGCAATTATTGAACAAAGAAAGAATATTCAATAAAAAGTAGAAAGATATAGACAGAAATACATAATAAATATTTTGATTGCTAATATATAACAATTGAAAGCATTTAGACTGCACTCAAAAATCATGGAACAAGGGAACAATTATTTCTGTCTTCTTAGCTCCATGATAAAAACACATGGATTATAATATGCAACAGAAAGAGAGAAATTTGATAAAATTGACAAATAACAACAGCCTTGTACGAAAATATTGCAGCTGTTCTCGCCATTGGCCAGCGCTTAGCTCCGCCCTCAACCAATGACAGGTCTCTTTCGTTGCTAGGCTACGGCCAATCAGAATCGAGTGTCTCTCATACTGTCTAGCTGCTCAGCTCCGCCCTCAACCAATGACAGGCCTCCAACGTCGCTAGGAAACGGCCAATCAAATTCGAGTATCTTGCATACTGTCAAATGGTCATGTTGCTTAGCTCCGCCCTCAACTAATCATAGGCCTCCTACGTCGCTAGGAAACGGCCTATCAAATTCGAGTATCTCGCATACTGTCAAATAGCCTATGTTGCTTAGCTCCGCCCTCAACCAATAACAGGCCTATAACTTTGCTAGGCAACTGCCAATCAGAAATTTGATTTGGATGATAAAGTTCATGACTCCGACCATGTTCAACACATTTTGATGTGACAATGTTGATTCCAAGATAACAACTTCAAGAAAAAGAAGTTGGAGTTAATCAAAAAGCAAGTAGAACAACTTTTTGGAGTTGCTAGTCATAGCTCATAATTGTAGAAAATTAAACTTTGAACTCAGGGCTGAATGATTGATAAATAAAATGAAAAAATCAAATTCCCTTTTTTTAAAAACTCTAAAAGTATTATTATTCACTCATGGTTGTAGTTATCAAGGCTAGTATTACATGATAATAGTTCTATGACATATAAAAAGAGATTAAGATATGATTTCATATTCTCTTATCATTCAAAAGGATAATAGGAATATAACCAGTACTGTTTAGTTTTTGTTTATGAGGGTGAAGCAAACGATGAGCTCATAGGCTTGTGCATGGGTGATGAGATGGATGATAGATGACGACTACTCTTTCATTCCTAAGGTAGTCGGGACCGACGGCTTATCGGCTCCTTCGAAAGACAGGGTGGCCGTATTTATGTGAATGTGCTGTGAGCAAAGAATTTTCCCTCGATTGAGACTCGAACCAGAGTCTATAGTTATCAGAACGGCGCTTTATCACTCCTCCAGTGAGCCACCCAATACTGGCCTAATCAACATTTGGACATTTTTTTACTCTTAAATTTAATTGTTCAATCAATATTTCATTACCATCAACTTGTCAATAATGATGTACAGAAACCTAAACATCCACATCCACAATCTAAAAGCCCTTCCAAAACAAGCCGACATTTCTAAACAGTTGGTGGTTCAGGGTAACCCTTCCCTCGCGGAAATAGGCCTCCCAATTTCCTGTATTGAGTGGGGTGGTGGGGTGATGACCCATCTTTAGGAATAAATCATTGTACAATACCAACAACAACCACCCTCCCTACCATTCCCTCTTTTTAATCAATGCTCGATTCATTGTGTGCATTGAGAAAGGGATAATTTGAGGGAGAGAGGCATTATGATTAGCGAGAGAGATGTATTGAGAAAGTGAGAGGTTAGAGAGAGACAAAGAGAGGGGATAGATAGAGGGAGAAACAGAGGAGGAGAAACAGAGAAGAGCAACAGAAAGATGAAAGTTGGACTCCTGTTAGTACCTACATCAATAATCAAACAGAGTACCCTTCAAATCAGTTTATCTTACAAAAAGTTTTGAAATTTCTTGCCATTTTCAAGTGAAATACAACAAATAAGAAAGTGAACATTAGTTTCAATAGTATGTCCGTCCGTATGATTCTAAAATGAAAAAATATAACATTTAAATATGTTATTTAGTTCCTAAGGTAATCCTTGAATACAATGTTGTATCGGTTCATTTTCTTCACCCAAATCTATTAAAATCTAATATACTCGTAGTTTCAAAACTTTAGTATCTGGGTACTCCTAGTAAGCTCAAGATGTGGCTCAGTGCCACGAAACGCGTCCGAAACGCAACTCAAGACTGAGTACTGTTGTTAAAGCGAAAGCTACTCACGTAATTCATTACAATTATCATCAACAGTTCAATTCGGATGGAAGCAAAAGAAGATAAAAAAGTAGTTAATGAGATAGCTTGAATGTATTAGATGAGATTGGATTATTCAATTCATTCAAGTAGATTACAGAATTTATGATCTTATATCCTAGATAGGGAAGATTGCACATAGATTTGAGACAGGCTACATTTGTATCACTGGCGGCTCGTGCCCACAAAACCCACTGGCGGCTCGTGCCCACGAAACAGGTGAAGTATCTTTTACTGTACAGCACTTCACCTGTTTCGTGGGTACGGGCCGCCAGTGACAGAACACTAAATTAAAAACTTCTAGTAAATTCCAATTACCTTGTAACATGTTTATAACGCTACATTTCCATGGCTTCACGCCACTGGTGGCTCGTGGCCACCAAACAGGTGAAGTGCTGTATAGTAAAATATACGGGCACTTCACCTGTTTCGTGGGCACTAGCCGCCAGTGATTTGTATGAGTGATGAAGAGAGAAGCAAGAGCCAGAAAAACAAAATATGATTGAAGAACAATTCAAGTAGGAAGAAAATGTCAAAATAAGAAGAGAGAGTGTATGAGAAAATCGAATAAGTAGAAAGAGAAAAACTACAAACAACGTTTTGAAAAGGGTGAACATTGAGAGTGATTATAGGCTTGCAATTGAAGTCTTGTTCCGTTTTTGCCTCTCTGAGAGCACTCTTCTAAAAAGCACAACATCGTCATCCCTTTTTATGCCTTTTTGAGGGTTGGGGGAGGGTCAGCTTGAAGGGTTGTACGCTAACACAACATAAAATATGTTCACAGCACACCACTTGGGTTCATAATTTATGGCATAAGGGATGAGACACTCTGTTTGTTCATTTCAAGTTTGGCTTTAAATTGCGCCACTTGCTGCAGTCTGTCCAAGCGGAGAAGACATTCTGGTGAGATGCGAAAATGACTCTAGCTCGGTCAGTATTGGTTCGAAAATTATCAATTTGGTCTCAAATTGTAGGAAATATTCTGACCTACAATCTGAGACCAAATTTATAGTCTTTGAATCAATATCGACCGAGCTGGAGTAATGATCCCATCTTGCCAGAATGTCTTCTTTGCTTG
Source organism: Sogatella furcifera (assembly GCA_017141385.1). Classification (NCBI taxonomy): domain Eukaryota; kingdom Metazoa; phylum Arthropoda; class Insecta; order Hemiptera; family Delphacidae; genus Sogatella; species Sogatella furcifera. Next base: position 811,207 of record CM029558.1, on the reverse strand, counting down.
GACGCACTATACAAAAGTAATGCGGTTCACACCTGTTTCCTAAAGTTTCAATTTCTATAGCCTACAATTATAATTTATATTTTGTATTTGAAGAAAGGAACAATGTACTAGCTAACAAGTGAATTTTTACTGTTTAGGATTAAAAATAAATACATGTCATATTTCAGTTAGAGGTCGACGCCGACGAGTTTCTTGTAAGTGATGTAACCTACTAACAGCTAACGTCAAGCATCTATTGTCACTGGTGCCCACGAAACAGATGAAGTGTTGTACAGTAAAATATACGGACACTTCACCTGTTTCGTGGGTACGAGCCGCCAGTGTCTATTGTCTCTTTAGATCTCAAAACCAGTTTTTAGTCCTAGATAACAGCTACGATTGCCAACATCAGCTGTTGGAGCTCACAAGGAGCAGACGAAACCGCCCAACTTATTGTCATACATATGACACATCATGGGAGATGAGATCTATCTCCACCCCTAAGTAATTTGTCCAAGCAACGAAGACCCTCCGGCAGGATGGATAGATGATTCAAGCTCAATTTATATTATTTCAAAAATTATCAATTTGGTCTCAAATTGTAGGACACATTCTGGTCTACAATTTAAAACCAAATTCATAACATTTGAAACAATATTAACCGAGCTGGAGTCATTTTGCCATCTTGTCAGAGGGTCTTCTTTGCTTGGACTCACTATACATGCTCGTACCACAGACAGTATATGGGGCATCTTGTAATTCAAAGGACCTAGGACCCAGGGGAGCACTAATTCACGTATAGAATGTTCACTAGATTGACAACATAGTCGGCTATAATAGGCCCCTGTGGATTAGCTATCCAAGATGGCCGGTGCTGACACATATTAGATAAAAAGGGAGAGAGTGAGAGAGAGTATGTGAGTGAAAAAATGGGGGATGAAGGTGGAGGGAAAGAGAGAGTAGACAACGAATAGAAAAGGAATGATTTACAGAATAGTAAGTGAAATGATTGGAAGAAGATTATATTATGAAAGAGTCATCCTGGTATGGTTCAATATTTAATACGGTACAAAACCATCTTGGCAAATAGGTTATTACTAGGATTATACAACTAAATCATATTGTAAAAGTTTTATAGCACAGATAGATTGATCATCATTCAGTCTCATCGTAGGAGCAGCAGAAGTATATGCAAAACAATTTGCTTTTTTTTTTGAGTGGTTGTGAATATGATATAATGGTGGTTATCCATATAAAAATGAGAATACGACATGTTAATCATTTTTTATCTGAGGTTACAATTGTGATTTGATAGCAAGTATTTAACATTTAGTAAGTTAATGATAATGCTTACATGGTGATGAAAGTTTACATTAGAATAAAATTGAAGTTTTTTAAGTTAGTATTAAAGTTTCGTGAAATTCGTCTAGCTCAAACTAACTTATTACTTACACAGATTTGTCCTTGAAACAAGATTTTTCATACTTCAGTACGGTACGTTATGTCAAATAAATAAAAATATCAATGCTAACTTTAATATCAATGTTGTCAAAGCTGTGGTTTGACAACATCATGTCTTGTCAAATGTCTCAAAATTTGCTATATGTATAGCAAACATGAAACATAGATACACAACTATTGTAAAACGTTGAATACGAATGGAGAGAGAGAAATCAGGTAGAATAAAAGGTTGAGAATCACATTCATTGAATCAGGTAGCAGAGCCTATCAGATTTAATTTTCTGTTTTGGTGTTAGAAAACGTTCGTTTACAAGATAAGCGACAAGAAACCTGGCGTCAGGTGGATGGGAGAAGAAGAAGAAGAAGAAGAAGAAGAAGAAGAAGAAGAGGAGAAGGAGGAATCCGGCGCCAAAAGTGACAGTAAAACGAAGTGTGAATCGCACAAAAAAGAGGAGAGTGCAAAAAAGTTCAATGAGCCCGCCGCCACTTGCCTTTCTGAACCTCCGACACTTAGAAAGCGGCGAAAAAGAAGAAGAAGAAGAATAAGAATAAGAAGAAGAAGAAGAAGAAGAAGAAGAAGAGAAAGAAGAAAAATAAGAATTGACAAGAATTCGAAAATTGGGCCCCCTCCGGAAGCAGTAAATCACAGTTCGTTTCCTTAGCGCCCTGATAAAATTTCAAAAGTTTTCCGCCCAACTCTCATTTCGTCGCTCAAAATGCAAATATCTTTTATCAAATCTCGCATTTTTCATCCTATTTTCGACTGCTTCTTATTATCTCAATTTCCATCTACTTATCCCTTCTTACCGACAATCTCCAAAAATTATTAGATAATGTTGGTGCTCAAAAATTATCGTTATTTTTATAACGTAACGAGACTATTTCTGGTCAATTTTGCCCGTGAACTGCAGATTGATTCCAATGATTATATCTGTGTATATTGTTCTAAGGGTGTCCATTTTACTATTATTAATTAAATTAAATTTCCTAATTACATCTTTCTATATTGTTCAGAGGGTATTTTACCATTATCTAACTCGAGTACCTTACCAATAATTTATCGTTCCATTGAGTATCATACCATCAAGTGTAAAATTGATTTATGAGTTTTAACAATGAGTATCTTACAATATCATACGTGATATTCTTCCTGTATAATAGGCGACATAACTCGTGAATCTTTCAAAGATCCATGCATATTCCCACACTATAACTAATAAGTTTCGATTTTTTCTTATCATTCGAACTCCCAAATTGTTAAACTTACTGATAAAACAAATAACTGACTGATAAAACAAATAACAAATAACTTACTGATAAAACCAATTGACTGATACGTATTAAAAGATATCTTCTGAAAAACTCCACAGTCCATCAATGCTTGTTGCTTCGAATCTTCCCACACTTATAACAACAATTCCAGTCTTTTCTAGCAGATATCTATCAACAAATAAATCATTTCCACCCCTGCAATCAACCGGCAAACAGTGAACGAAGGCTGCTGTCTAGGTCTATGCTACCCCACAACACACAATCAATACAACCCTCAGCAGAAGCCACCCTTGTCTCTTCTCTTTCAACGAGGTCTTTCTCTTTGTACTTCACCCCTTCACACTCTCTCTCACATTTTTTCTTTCTCTTTTTATCTCTCTCTGTACCAGAGTTTTTCTCTTCATACTGTGTAGTATCACACTTCCTGTATAGAGCATTTTGAGCACTGGAATAAAATACTGAAAGATGAATACTGATGAATAGATGAAAGATGAATAGATACTGAATAAAATACTGATTAGAATACTGAAGATGAATTCCACTACTAATTTATTGTTTACTGTTGTAAATGTGATTGATTTAGACACGGAACAACAATCCAGTTGCAGAAAAATGAATAAGTGGCATTAAAATACCCTCCGATACTAAGTTCCACCAACATCGGCCAAAATTTTAGCATCTTCAATACTGGCAATTGGTCTCTCGGTGAGGGTGATCTATCGGTGAACGTAATGTTAAGTCACGAACACTGTGGACTGCACTTGGATGGGTGACCAGTATTTGACCAAGTACACAATGGCGAGGTGGAACTACCCGTAAAGGTCTCCCCACCATTAAAATCCATAAGAATATTATTATTATTTAGGAGTCATGTCATGTCAGAGGCCCTGAAATTGATCAGGAGCGACCTGAAAACTCTGACACCAGACCTGAGCCAGCCAAGTTACACGAATATTATTATTTTTATTATTTAGGATCTTCAAATGCTTCAACGACTGATTTGGTTATATTGTGGAACATAGTGTTTTGAAAATAGCCGTTAACAAAAATGAAATAATAACGCAGTTCTATAATTTGCTGCAAATAGAAAGTTATGATTGGATTATATCATATTAATTCCATGTTTCTTGTATAACTGATACCAGAAACGTAAGGCGGCTTCGTCTGTCGCTTGATCGTGATGTTTACCTACAAAAAGCTAATATTGTCTCTTCTGATCTCGAAAACATCATCTAGGAATAGCTGAATGACAATACTAGACAACTCTAATTGAAAATATCAGTTGTAGGAGCGCACAAGGAGCAGACAAAACGTCTTAACATGTTTTTGCGTCAGATATATTAATAAATTGATATTATTATTACAATTAAAGAAGAATATCAACACCCTAACACCTCTTCCTGATCCTTTCACATGTTTCTCACAAACTTTCTCTCTTTAATCTTGCTCACTTGGTCTCTCTTACTCACTCTTCCTCTCTTTCTCTTCATAACTCATTATTTCTCTCTCACTCACTCTTTCTCTCTCTAACACATCTACCCCTTCCTCTTCAACACTTCCTTCGTATTCCTCTTCTTTCTATTTCAAAGAGGGGTCCGCTAAGTTGCGTATGAGTGGTTAGCACGCGTGCATAAGTGCAGGTATTACACTCTAACTGATCTAACAACCGTCTTGAAATACACTGCATGGCCCCATCTAATACATGTCAGGCCGGTACAGAAGTTACATCAATTAAAGTATCAAAGTAGTGCACCGTTGAAGTGCACTTCTCAACATGCACTACACACATCTCAGAAGGATGCAAGCGTGTGAAAAACTACCGCAAAGTGCAGTAGTTTTGAGATTTTCAAAGGAGAAATATGCAGTTTTGGTGCATGCAACTTGTGTATTCTCATTACATTCATAGCCCAGGAAAATCGGACTTATGTCTACAAAAATAAGGTGAGGCTGGATATCGTCTAAATAGACTTAGGGCATCACAAATAAGTCTAATATATGTGTTGGCGACGGAATTCGAGGTGTCCGTAATAGGGGGTCACTAAATTTCTGTTCTGTTTTCAGTTTTTCGAAATTCACGCCAAAACGAAGCGTTGGGTCATGTGCCGCGAATGCCTCAATGTATAGTCTGTTCAAGCGAAGAAGAGTCTTACTCCAGTCTTCAGCTCGGTCAATATTGGTTCAAAAAATTATTTATCTGGTCTTAAATTGAAGATCGAAATGTTTCCTTTAATTGAGACCAGATCAATAATGTTTGAACCAATATTGACCGAGCTGGATACTGTAGTAAGACCCTTCTGTGCGTGAACAGACTGTACCTTGAGGCATTCGCGGCACATGCCTCGCACTGTCGATACGCGGGTTTAGTTGAATAAAGGCGTATCCGATTGAATTTAATAGAAGTATCGATAAATCAAAGAGGATAAAATAGGTAAATCAATGGATCAAACAGAAAAATCAATGAAATAACAAATGTTAGAGATTAACATTCAATTAACCTACAAAATTGTTCGATAAGATCAAAATTTGGGTTAATGCCCACGAAAAAGGAGAAGTGCTGTACAGTAAAAGATACGGGCACTTCACCTGTTTCGTGGGCACGAGCCGCCTCATTAAAATAGAAGTTATAAATTTTCTAATCCATGACAAACTGCGGGTATAATACTGTTCACAAATTCAAGTCAAATTTAAGTTAAATTGATTGAATAATTAATCTGTAGAATGAAAGTCAAATTGAAGTCAAGTCAATAGACCGCATGTTGTAAAACCTTTTAGAATACATCAAGATGTATTAATGAGTCTATCAACTCAACCATGTTCTCCATATCACGTGTGTGTAGCCTAATGTGCGACGACAAGGGTAGTAGATTCAGAAAGTTCGGGTTCAAAGGTCAATGAAACTGGGTCAGATTGTGTATGCCGGTTGCAGCAGCAACTCCCTTTCATGTTGGAAAACGCCGCAGCGATCCAATGTAGGATAACCAGAGAGGGTGCAACAACCTGAACGTCAAGGAATTACCTCCAATCTGATGTTTGAAACCCATCGCAATGTACTTCAATTTGAATGCTCTAGAATTATCTCTGATCCCATGCTTGTAGATGATTCAATCACTGGCGGCTCGTGGCTACGAAACAGGTGAAGTGCTGTACAGTAAAACATACGAGCACTTCACCTGTTTAGTGGGCACGAGCCGCCAGTGGATTCAATTTGCTCAAATTGTGTGTCCACGGTCAAATTTCCATTCAAGAGGATACGAAAGTGTATCAAATCTTATGAATGATGATATAAATAGGACTACTATCCATTACAAATATATTCCAATTTTTATTACCTCTAGAACTTTCAACCTAAGATGCCTCTAGAATCAATCATCTTGAGTAGCTTCCAACTAAAAATGAACCATGAACCACAGCTTAATAGCTTAACCCTTGTGCTAAGCAGAGAGAAGTGAATATTCTATTTCATACTATATTATACCTATACATATGACTGATAATGATTAACTTCAACTTCATTGAAGCTACTATTTACTCAATCTTCTCATAATGGAAAAAGCGTGAAGTAATAATCATGAATTATGATGAAGCAGCTACATTGATTATATATTTTAGAATGGAAGAAATATACTTGAATGTGACTCAATTTGAATTTGTGATGGAAATAATTATTATTCATTTCTAGTTCAGGACCAACAAAACTGTAAAGTATCGGTATTATTCTTGCTGAGATTGAAAATGAATTATTTTATATTGAACGTTCCATGAGAAATTAAAAGACAGCAGTAGAACAGAATTTTAAAACCAATGTATAAAGTAACTCTGTGAAGCAGTATTAGTATTGTGGATCAGTATTTACGAGTAAGTTACTGTACATTTTGGCCTGGAAATTGAGGAAACTCTGAAACTCAAGTAATTATTGAACGTAATAACAACTTTCACAGACAAAATCTGGACACTGGAAGAAACACTGTTTCTTGAGCCTAAGCAACACAAACTAACTGCCTTGAAAATACTGTAGCAGAAGAACAACTCTCAAAACAGCACAAAATAGATCAACAAACTTTGAAAATAACACAAAATAGAGCAACACAGACCCCCAAAAAGGTCGTCGGCAGGATTTCAAAACGCGATCAAAAGCCGCAAACAAACAAGAGATAAGACGCAAAACTAATAGGAGGGGGTTAGAGGGGGAGATGATGCTGATGTTAATGACGAAGAAGAAGAAGAAGAAGAAGAGTGAAAAGTGAAATAATGAAAAAGCAAGAGTTCAGCACTTCAACACTACGTACACCAAAGGGACCTTGGGTCCAAGAACAGAGTGGCCATAAAATTGAAAATCTCTTCTTTTCTCGATTCTACTTCTCTCTATTCCTCTTCCTCCATCTCCTCCTACTCCTTCTTCTCCACCTCCTGTTCCACCACCTTCTCTATTTCATCCTTTTTTTCCCCCACAGCATCCACCATTTTTCTGATTTTCCTCTCAAACTACTTCCTGTCAGAGCAAAATCCTTCTTCAAAACTAAACTCTGTTAAAATCAACTGAAAGTTTTGTTTTTGTTATCGAGATTGTTTTTTACTGTGTGTTTTCATTTTATCGATGTTTTTCTGTCCAACACACTTTCTGCTTTTTCTCCCCAAATTCTTCTTCTTCTTCTTCTTCTTCTTCTTCTTCAAATAGATATTTTCTATTCTGAACAATTGATTGTTAACAAACAAAGTAGCTGACAAGTTGAATGTATGTCTGGCTCAACATCCCATGAAGGGCCTAGGCCTACCAGCTGACAAGTTGAAAGGGTTCATAAAATTTGATCGATTTCAATTTCACGGTAGAGCTGTCAGTCATCAAGTAGTACAAACAAAATTTGGCCATACATCATCAAAATGGGAGATACGTATTTTAACAGAGCAGATTTCCACGAAACTCAAACTCCGTTTATAAACTTGGAACATGAGCATAATTCAATCACTGATGGTTTAATCTCATCGTTTTAATACAGGATAATCGAAAAGTCTTGTATCAAAGTCACACCTTAAGCTGTTACAGTTGATTCTAATGATTCGTTTCCATGGAAGAGTAACAGAATTGAACTTGTGGATTTGTGGAGATGAACATTTAATGGAACCTGTCATGTAAAAGATTGAATCCAGTCGATGTTCTCAAAATTGGATACAGCTCTTTGATCATAATATCCTAGATCATAAGTATAGTCTGTCTGAGTGAAGAATGAGCTCAATTTGATATGATATGAAGCTTGAAACTATAAAAAATTGAACCCAATAGTTTCAACTTCTAATGATAGGGCACATGGTAAGTAATTTCTTCATCTTGACTCTACTGGAGACAATACTCAAGTCTATCCTATCACTAATCCAGTTAATACAGTGGGTTTGGACAGGGTGTAGTGGATAATGTATGATATTCGATTGTATAATATGAATATATGATTCCATTCTAGAAAAAGAGAGGGAAGTGAGAGTGAGAATAAGAGAGAGAGAGAGAGGAAAGAAACAAAATGGGAGACAGAGAAAGTGAGAGATAAAGAAAAGAATGGCATACAAACAGAGAGTGAGAGAGAATAATTGGTTAATGATGGGTGTGAGTGAGACAGAAGAGGATGCGGGTGTCATTTGTAACACTTCGTTTGAAGGTGACAGTTCAATCATGAAGAGAAGACAAAAAATCCAATGATCAACCCTCATTCAATGTTTCCGGATTACAACTTCAAGTACTGCCCTCTGATTGGTCGAAATTGGATGCTGAAATTTGACACGTGATTGGTTGATATTTGAATGACATTGAAATGAATACTACAAGTGGTAAGATGATAGTAGAATTAACAAATAATAAATTCTGTATCTAGTTTGTGATAGAATTATACAACTACTGTAGTTCATTTTACACAAGAAAAGAAAATTAAAGCGGTAATAATAATAGTAGTTTGCAGAATATGTAATACATTGTCACTTCAGGTTTCTCAACAAAATGAACCTAATAGTATATAAAGTAAAGTAGGTATGTATACAGTAGTAAAATAGTTTATACTATATTATAATACACAGTTTACAGTAGTGCATTCAAGTATTTATTAAGAATTACAAGCTAATATGTAGCCTGGAGCTCTTATGAATAGTTTTTAAATTTTTACCACTAATATAGCCGGCCGGGTTGGCCGAGTGGACTGGGGCGTTATAACCTTCAGTCCGCTAGCGCAACCGGGTCGTGGGTTCGAATCACACCAGAGGTGGTTTAACCACCTCATAAATCTCCCTCGCACTTTCCATTACCCACGCACAAGTGAAATTGAATACTTATGTGGGCATCATCCGCAACAAAAAATATTCCAGCAATTTTATCAATTTTTTCCATTTTCAGTTATGAAATTCTCATTTGAAATGATTATGTCATGGTTATTCGTTAGAATTCTTTTGTTTTTAGCTTGAGAAATTAGTTCACGGGTTTTTTGTTTTGGACGTTGCTGAGGAATTCCATTCATGTCCTTTTAGACATTCTTCTTCTCCTTCACCATACCCTCTTTCATCTTTCTCCTGCTCCCTCTCCATCTACATCTTCTTATTCTTTCTCCCCCTTTCCTTCTTCATCATATTTTTTGAAGTACAGGAATGACATGTGTCATTGTAATAAACGGGCAGGTGTTATATTTCATCTTTTGTGTTTGATTTTCTCTTTCAATACCATTTCGTCAACTTTCTCTCTCTGTCTCACGCACTAATTCCTCCCCTTTCCTATCTTTCTCACACTTATGTTCTTTTAACTTGCCGTCGTATTATTCTTTTGGTGTAGGAAGGAATGCCATTTGAAAGCAAATTTGAATAATATGACAAGCGGTCGGCCTTTTTCTTAAAGAGACGTCTTTCCGAAATTTTTAAGGACAGACAGGACTTCCTGTATGCATTTAAACGGTTTTCTGTGTTGCACAATGGTCTGTAAAGTTTAAACTCCAATTAAAATTTATTGAATACGGTATTAATTGAAGAATATGAGAATACTATAGGAGAATATTGAATATGAAGACATAGGAATCAATCAATGTTTAGCATATGAAATTCATACTTTTCAAGCAACGTATGAATTTTTCTTTCCTCGATCATTGTTACAGCTGTTGTGAGGAGGTTTCGTCTGCTCCTTGTGCGCTCCAACACCTGATGTTGTCAATGAGAGTTTTAAAAATGCTCAACAAGTGAATACACTTTCCTTCTAAGTGAATTAGAATTGGCATTGCGCTATGCCTAGATGATGATTTTTAATAAAAATAAATATTAGATATTTTATATTAGTAGGTGTTAGTAGGTTACATCATGTACAAGAAACAGGTGAAAGTGCCTAACTTCTTGGGGACAGCTCTACGATCGATTAAAACATTCATCATCTTGAATATCTCCTTGAAAGTTTATTTTGATGTATAAAAAAAGCTTCAAAATCTATCTAGAACGATAAATCTATAAAATAAATAATCTCACTTCAAATCCACTCTAAATTTATGTTATTTGATGTAACATCGGTTAATACTTAATTTGATTGTAAATAGTAGTGAAGACTGTTTTTAGGCATAATGCCTGTAGTCTTACTTGTTATTGTGATAAATAAATAGATCAATAAATAAATTATTACAAATAAATCATTCATCATTGGTTGAATCTTCAAATTTACTTCAAATACTTTTAAAATTATTATAAATGAGTCAATTATCAATTGCCAATTATCAGTAAAATCTTCAATTGCTCTCCAAATCTACCTTCCTATAACTCCCAAACCTCACAATAATATACTACTATATAGCGTTCTGTCATCAAGATTGTACAAACTTATCCAATTAGTCCTCTGCCATTTAGATTACAATCTATTATAGGTTATAGACTGTTGAAGCAAAGAAGACATTCTGGCAAGATGAGTAAACGACTACAGCTCGATCAATATTGCTTCAAAAATTATAAATTTGGTCTCAAATTGTAGAAAACATTTTACTCTACAATTAGAAACCAAATTCATAAATTTTGAGCAAATATCGACCAATCTGCAGTCATTTTCCCATCTTGCAAGAATGTCTTCTTTGCTTGGACAGACTGTAATATCTAGATTACAATCTATTATAGGTTAGCAATGGGAATTCCCACGCTAAGCCAGACAAGAATGACTGCCTCTCTTAATATAGAATTAATGGTGGACAGACCAAATGGAAACATAGGAATTTTGCATTTGTGGAGTTTTGCCTCGAGTCAAAACAATGACTAGTTTGATTACATGTCATTTCAGCATAAATTGGCTTAATGAAATGTATTTAGACTGAAACGGAGCGTAAAATTATAGTCATGAAACTGCTTCAATGCGAGTTACAAAAAATAGTTGGCGATTTTCTTCAGTATTTTCAACTAGAGTATAAAGCCAGGATTACACCGGAATGTTAATAACATTTGTTAATAACTTTCATATGATAAGTTATATAATATATAAGTCTATATAATAAAGTTATTCACAAAAGTTATTAACATTCCGGTGTAAACGTGGCATTCGTTATATGAAGTGAGGTAACCTGGAAGTTCGTTTGAATTCGGAATTATGTGAATTGAATAATATTAAATATTAAACCAAATAGTGTCAAATATGTTAATTTATGGATATCTACCACAATATCACCTTCACAACAACTCATCAAGTGAGTTGTATGAGATTTATCCAACACAAAAATCGAAAAACAATTACTGAAACAATCTGTGTGAGTTCCAACAATTTGTCAAGCTATCTTCAATTCCTCGATGCAATTTCTTACCAAGAAAAAACACATAATATGATGATACGTGTATCAAATGAAAAAGTGATACTAAAATGTCTTGTATCATTTTCAAATGTCTTGTATCGTATTCATTTGCAATATTGATCTTCATTTGCATTCGTATGATCTATACAATTAATGGACTTTGATGGACTTGAGTTTATTCTTGAATGGAAATCGAAACATGGACTTACAACTTAATATTATTCGAATAAGCAAATAACTCAATAACAACATTTTAATTGAGGTGTTAAGTTTCTAAAACAAATACTGTAGATGCACCATTTTTATGAAAGAAACAAAACGTTGAAATATTATATGATAGACCAATAAAATCACCAGAAACCAGGTAAACAATGGCCGCCGGAAAAGCCATTAGGAAGGCGTTATTGAGCAGTAGCTGGCTGACCAATAGGAGTGCTGGGTTTCAGCTCAACAAAATGGCTATCTCTCACTGGCGGCTCTTGCCCACGAAACAGGTGAAGTACTGTACAGTAAAATATACGGGCACTTCACCCGTTTAGTGGGTACGATCCGCCAGTGCTATCTCTTACTTCACCCAAATTTAAATTTAGTTACAAAGACATGTAAAAAGGTGTAAAAATCCAAATTCTATCAAAAACAAAAACTAGGTTTGAACCACAGTTCATTCCAATCAACTGATTTGAATACAGTAGCTTGATAAATACATATATACATTGCATTCATACATAAATTTTATCCATACACGAATTGTACCCATACATACGTAGCATAAATTGTCTCCATACATAGATTGTATCCATACATAAATTGTATACAAACATAGTCCAAATTGAAATCATACTTCATGTAACAATGCATATCTTGTGCATAGACACGATTTCAGAGTAAGCTATTACATTAAACTATATATTATTGGGTGAAATATGAAAGTGACCTTTTTTTTGACAACAACTTTTGAAAAATGTTCACGAGTCGTCTTTTATGTTTGATGTTCATTGATGCTGATAATTCACCGGATTTGGAGGCTCTTACGTCTTGTACTGTACACTTTTCAACGTTAATGATTTTCAATTCTCGATTCTGTTTCTGACTAGAAAGGGTGGCTATACCTCCCATCGTTTCTCATTTAAAAAGCCCAATTCGATAATTTTTCACACCCCTGCATCCGAAAAACCACCCCTACTCAATTCTTTATTCAATGTTAACACTGCAAAGGGGTGCTTAATGACACTTGCCTGTTCCTATAGAAGTAGTATAGAGGTTGGTAACTAAGGATGAGATTAAAGATGAAAAAGAAATGGAAAAAGAAGAGAAGAAGAAGAGGAAGAAGAAGAAGAAGGAGGAGGAGGAGGAGGAGGAGGAGGAGAGAAGGAGAAAGAATGAAGCGCGTGACTCATAGCCTGTCTGGCGTATTTACTTTCTGGTGTTACGTGAGTACGTGACAGTTACAGACAGATCACTGACAGACCATAGACAGAGCTCTGATAAATCGATCAAGTCTAGTCAATCCAGTACAGAAGGAACTCTATAAAACACAATAAATTTGTCAAATATTAGAAGATAGGAAGAATGAAAAATAGATAGAAAGAGAAAATCGTGAATGATATACATTTTCATCGTATCTATCCAATATAATGTAATTGAAATAATATCGAATCATGAAACAATTTTTAATAAAAAAGTAGAATTGAAAAGTAGAGCTGATGCCAAAATGTTAGGCGGTTTTGTCTGTCTCTTGTACGTGATGTAACCTACTAACAGCTGATGTAAAGCATCTATTGTCTCTTTCAATTACAAAAACATAATCTAGTCATAGCTGAATGACAACTCTCATTGACAACATCAGCTGTTAGATCGCACAAGGAGCAGACGAATCCTCACATACTTTCTGGCATCATTTATATTTGAATTTGAGATTCGCATTAAAGTATGAGATGTCAAGTTTGTTGATCTAATATCATATTTTTAAAACGAAATTAAACCGTTGACACAAACCTTAATGGACAATTCATGTAACTGAGAATGGAATTATTTAGAATTTCAAATAATAATATAATGTTGCAAGGATTGTGTAACAAACTCAAAAGTTCTACTACTATACACAACAAGCTTCATTTCCATAGCGTAGACATAGTTTAGCTTCTCTTTCATATAGATAGACCTAATAAAATGGTGAGTCTCTGATAAACTCAACTCCTGACTTCAACTTCTACAAACTACATTACCGTGCGTTTAAAGTCTATCCAAGCAAAGAAGACATTCTGGCAAGATGGGAAAATGACTCCAGCTTGATCAATATTGATTAAAAAATGATAAATTTATTCTCAGATTGTAGCAAACATTTTGCTTTATTATTTAAGACCAAATTAATAATGTTTGAACCAATATTAACCGATCTGGAGTGATTTTCCCATCTTGCCAGAATGTCTTCTTTGCTTGGACAGACTATACTGATGCTGTCTCCAATGATGTCAAATATTATTTGGCAAAAGCATTAACAAACTGTTTGTTTCAATACAGAAAACTGGAACTTGTTCCCAATGCTTTCAAATATAGCTGTCGCCAAAAAGTTGGACAGTTTCAACTGCTCCTTGTGCGCTCTAACAGCTGATGTTGTCAATTAAAATTATCACTCAGCAACGCCTCGATGACGTTTTTGAAATCAAATGAGACAATAAATGGTTTACATCAGCTGTTAGCAGGTTACATCACGTACAAGAGACAGACGAAACCGCCAAACTTTTTTGCTTCCGCTATTGTTCAACCAACTAAACAAATTCCATTACTTTTCAACGTCAAAACGTCAACATAATTTGACTTCAAACTTTTCCCAACCTGTCACCGGTCAAATACCTCGTCAAATAACTGAATAATTCACCAAATTTCGAAGTTTAAATGACGCACAACCCAGTGTCATTCATTTTTAATCATTTGTTGACTCGGGGCTATTGTATTTATAATGAATTCTATAGTCTCCTCAAGCAAAGAAGATATTCTGGCAAGATGAGGAAATGACTCCAGCTCGGTCAATACTGGTTCAACAATCATAAATTTGAGTCCCAAGTTAAAGGAAACATTCTTCTCTTTAATTTGAGACCAAATCTATAATTTTTGAACCATTATTGACAGAGCTGGAGTCATTTCCCCATCTTGCCAGAATGTCTTCTTTGCTTGGACAGACTATATCAAACAACCGAATTCTAGTTGGGAAATTCATCACGGAGAAGTTTTGAACTGTGGAATAATGTAGTAGAGTTTTCCGAAAAATAGAGAACGGATCTCAAAATAGAGACCAGTGTCAAGTAGACCTACAGCTGTCTCCCAAAAGGAAAGGCGCTTTTATCTGCTTCTTGTGCTCTCCAACAGCTTATGTTTTCGATTAGAGTTGTCATTTGTCTATATGACATCTGATGATGTTATTAAAATTATCAGAGACAACAAATGTTTCACATCAGAAGTTGTTAGTTTACACCGCGTACAAGAGACAGATGAAACCACCTCACTTTTTGACGTCATCTATTTTGAAACTGATGAAATAACACTAAAATAATAATCTGAGTAAAGAATGTGAAATTTGTGAAAAGAATGTGAGATTTCAAGAAAGAGAATGTGTTATAAGGTATTCGAAGACCTACTTGATGGAAAAAGTCTACAAGATTCTCAAGAAGTTGAAGTGATAAGGTTTATTGACAAACTAATATTGACTCATGTGAAACTGGTTCTTATAGATTAAAGCCTTATCAGTGAATTCCATTGACACACCTGTAAAACTCTCTACAAGAATGTAATTCAATTTTATCCGGTAAGTTTCTGTATCATCACACTGCTTACTTGCTTAATTGTCGGAATATTTTTATTGGTATAGCACTCTTCAACAACAAATTTCGTGGGTTTCCTATCAATATACAGTATATAGTAATGTAGTCAATCCATGGAAATTCGTGAAATTTTAGGGCAAATATCTGATTCACAAGAATTTGGAATCTATGGAGCAAATCTGCATGAATCGACTATGATTGTAATTGATTTTGATCAGTTGTACAGATTTAATGCAACATGAACCAGTAAAATGAATACTTTCACCATTTTAACGACAAAATGGGACATAAAATGCCAAAATGGCTACCGTTCTAATGGCGTTGACTGCCGTATAACTCCATCTTTAGAGCATTTATTCAACTCTATATACAATTTTCCATTGTATGTAATTCCTCTTTTTTCTTCTTCTACTACTGATTTTTCCTCATCTCTTTTTTGTCCTTCTACTACTTTTACTTCTTTTGTTCTCCTTCTTCTCATTCTCCTTCTCCATGTACTCCTTCAGCTCTTCTTCTCAATAATCTCCTTCTCTTCCTCCTCCTAGACCTCCCTCTTCTTCTACTTTTTCACCTACTCCTACTTCTTCTTCTTCTTCTATTTCTCCTTCTACACCTCAATTCTTTCCTTCTCATTCTTCTTCTTCTTCTTCTTCTTCTTCTTTTTCTTCTTCGTCATCTCCTTCTTCTTCAACATTTATTCAACTCTTTAACCAATTTCCCAAGTTTTCTGTCACATTTACATTGGAGCATGAAAATTGCACCCACGTATTCAACTAATAAAACGAATTTATACCCAATTCTTTAAAGGACCTACAGTATAACGCAATATTAGAATAATTCGCGAGAAATGTAATGTAATACTGAATACTGAAAAATGTTATGAAATGTAATAATGGAATAAAATTCTGGATTGTTGATGAATGAATGAATAAACGTTTCTTCAAATTCACAGAACGACAATCAAGTTAATTTAATAGGCACACCACACATAATCTTGACAATACGGCCGGCAGACTTTTTATGGGGCATAAAATGAAACAATTCAACTTGAACGCGTACAGTCTGTAGAAGCAAAGAAGACATTCTGGCACGATGAGAAAATGACTCCAGTTCGATCAATATTGGTTCAAAAATTATAAATTTGGTCTCAAATTGTAGCAAATATTCTGTTCTACAATTTGAAAGTCAATTTCTAATTTTTGAACCAATATTGATCAGGATGGAGTCATTTTCCCAACTTGTCAGAATGTCTTCTTAGCTTGGACAGACTATACAGTTTGTGTCGATTTTACGAGGCTAGATTACGACCTTACTCAGTTCGCCACTGTATTTCTGATTTTCCTGCATTTCTATTCCTTATTTTAACCCTTTTTGTTCTTCTTCTACTTCTTGCAGTACTTTTCTTCTTCTTCTTCTTCTTCTTCTTCTTCTTCTCCTACCTTTTTTCCTCAGCTGATGTTGTCAATTGGATTCATCATTCAGCTAGTCCTAGATGGTGTTATTGATACAAAAAGAGACAATAGATGCTTTACATCAGCTGTTAGTAGGTTACATCAAGTACAAAGAACAGACGAGACCACATAAAACATTGTATAAAGTAATAAAAGTAATAAAATGAAAGTAAGTAATGAAACGATATAAAATATGATACTCATATTAATAACTTTATTATCTTCAGAAGCATTTAGTTACATAATTCAACAGTATATTTTCAACATCCAATTTGTACGATAAATATACATTATTTATCTAGAATCCAATAGTGCAATAAAAATTCACCACAAGCAAACATTGACAATCGACTCTTTGCTTAATTTAAAACGATGATAATAGAAATGATAATTATGTGATAATAATAGTAGTGTGATAATTTATGTTTGCTCCTTTGCCAGTAAAGTTCAAGGTTTGAATTTGATCAAGCGGGACTGTTATCGGGAAGTTAAATTGTAGACAGTACTGTATAGTACTATATATTATAGTTCTATATAGTAATAGTATAGTCTGTTCAAGCAAAGAAGACATTCTGGCAAGATGGGAAAACGATTTCAGCTCGTTCAATATAGGTTTGAAATATATATTTGGTCTCAAATTGTAGGAAACATTCTGATCTACAATTTAAGACCAAATTTATAATTTTTGAACCAATATTGGCCGAGCAGGAGTCATTTTCCCATCTTGCCAGACGGTCTTCTTTGCTTGGACAGACAATACCCACTTTCAAGATACAAGCATAGCTTAATATATAACTTAAGGCGGTTTCGTATGTCTCTAGCATGTGATGTCACCTACTAACAGTTGGTGTAGAGCATGTATTGTCTCTTTTAATTTCAAAAATATTGTCTAATTATAGTTTAATGAAAAGACGAAACCTAGTTTAGGAGCGGACGAAACCGCCTAAATGTTTAGTCAGCTGTATTTGACGATATATCAACAAGAAAAGAAGGAAAAGATGAAGAAGGGAAAATCATAAAAGAAGAAGAAAGAAGGGGGGGGGGAAACAGAATAATTCGAGGAGTGGATTATTAATGTATGTTATGTAGAGATTATATTATGAAGGAAGCCGCAAAGTAACCAGATCTTTCTTACTAGTCTTTGTAAAGCAAAAGGGAGAGAAAGTGAGAAGAAAACAGATAAATTAAGAGAGATAAAGAGAGAAGAATAGAGAATGGGTGAGAGAAAGAAATGGAGTGATAGAGAGTAGAATAGAGTGAGATAAAGTGAGAAAGAATGTTAAAACAAGATAAGACGCCGAAATAGAGTCTTAAGTATAGTCTGTCCAAGCAAAGAAGACCCTCAGGCGAGATGGGAAAATGACTCAAGCTCGGTCAATTCTGGTTCAAGAATTATCAATTTGATCTCAAATTGTAGGAAACAATTTCATCTACTATTAAGACCACATTTATCATTCTTAAACAAATATTGACCAAGCTGGAGTCATTTTCCCTTCATGCCAGACGGTCTTCTTTGCTTGGACAGACTAAAATTGTAGATAAAAAGAAGAGGGTAAAAGTGAAAATTATTATACCTTTAATATAATTTCAAATGTCGAAGCTTTTAGTTGGCCTACCCGATATTATACTAATGGAATACAATCAATTTGGGTCTGTCTGCCTGGTTCCCACACATTATCACTTATATGTATGTGCTTGTTCATAGTTCTTTCTTCTCTTTTTTCTCTTCTTCATCTCTCTTCCTACAAGTTTTCTCCTTTTTTCTGCTTCCTTATCTCCTATCCATGCAATTTTTCTTCGTTTTTCTCACATCTTACACCCGTTCTTTCTAATCTACGATTCGTTCTTGTCTCCTCATAATTCTTGCTGTTTTGGTTTTTCATAATTCTATTTTACTTAAACCACTATCTTCTTATTCTTTTATTTCTTTTTTCTTTCTTCTTCTTCTTCTTCTTCGTTGTATTATCTTGATTATTTAACATCCAAAAATCACATAATACAAATGTGTTTGAATTCGATAGTCGCTGTGGTTTGATCTGAATTCCTAGTACAGTAACTCAAAACTTCAAAAAGGATGAAGGGCCAGATGCAAGGAAATGAAATTGTATTTAACGACCGTAGAATAATTTCATCAAACATATACAACGGACAAATCTGAGGTTTGATCGAATTCAATTGGATTTCTAGTTAATTTTAGATTAAAACTTGTATTTTGTAAATATATAGTTGAAAAATATCCTCAAACTATTTTCAATGCATAGTCTGTACAAGCAAAGAAGACCCTCTGGCAAGATGACAAAATGACTCCAGCTCGGTCGATATTGGTTAAAAAAGATTAATTTGGTCTCAAATTGAGACAAAATTAATCATTTTTGAACCAATATTGACCGAGCCGGAGTCATTTCTCATCTTGCCAGAGGGTCTTCTTTGCTTGGTCATTTACCTCACACACTCACTAGACATATACTGTTAAAATGCAGAAAACCACAAAATACATGTGAACAACTTACAATCTTATTCAAGGTTACATTATCGGATGAAGTAGAATTTATGAAAAAAAATCATTGTGATGCTCATACTGCTTATAGAACGAAACTGACAAGATTAAGATACAGATCTTTTTTAATAAAACTAGAATGATGATGATGATGAAGAAGAAGAAGAAGAAGAAGAAGAAGAAGAAGAAGAAGAAGAAGAAGATGAAGAAAAATAATATGAAAAGAGAACATGCTATAACGTTTCAATACTGTATCTCTTCTACACTTACGACGACCTGTCATTATAATATCTCTTTCAAACCAAAAGCGGAGTCATTAAAATTCAACTCTTTTAATTCATATCAAACAGGTCTATTAACATTGAACCGATCAAACTTCAAACTGTAATGTGTACATAACAGAATGATACATAATATATTCTAAATATATATATTCGTTGAAATGAATGTTACATACTATTTCTTGATAAGTGGTCAGACAAGATAGGATTAAAACAACACACCGGTTCTGTTTCGAAATATGCAAATTTTTATGACTCTAATACGGCATAATACACCTACTAATTATTATTTATCAGAACGGTTCAAGATATTTCAATTTAACGATCCGAAATAAGTCGTCAGAAATAGATTTCAAGTCTGATACAGTTTACAATATACAGTACGATGAAAATACAGTATAACCTGATACAAGAATATGTATACAGATAATACATTATAGCATTATTATATTGGAGCATGATATTGATATTACAGCATATATTTGAGTAACTAGATTGTCTTAGGAATAACATGAACTTTCTACTTGTTAAAATAGCTTGATACAATCTACTGGACATAATAAAATTGAGACAGTCATATTGGTATAATCTGTCCAAGCAAAGAAGACCCTCTGGCAAGATGGGAAAATGGCTCCAGCGTGGTCGATATTTGTTCACGGATTATTAATGTGGTCTTAATAGTAGATCAGAATGTTTTCCTAAAAATTGAGACCAAATTGATAATTTTTGAACAAATATTGACCGAGCTTGAGTCATTCTCCCATCTTGCCAGAGGGTCTTATCTTCTTGGACGGACTATATATTTAGTATTATTGAATATGTGTTTAGTAGAGAATTGATTATTGAACAGTTGTCACTTGAACTACAAGATCAGCTCAATAGATTGTTCAACTTTATGTAATATAGATTCGGTATCGTATTACTCCATTGTTAAGAAATAGCAGCAGATTCTATCTAATGGAATGACTTGATGAGATTCATACTTCAAGTACGCTAAGCATATAGTCAGTGTTTATTTTCAGTTAATATTAATACATAGTTCAAAATCAAAAATCAAATAGCCAACCACCATGGAAACTTCTCATTTTATATAACTTACGGACCTGACGTTTGTAATTGATATATTGATGAATTACCTGTAACAGAAGAAATAGCTTGATTAACATTAAAAAATGAATTCCATTTTTTCCATTAGAACCATAGAACTACATCAAAATGAAACAGTGCATTGTTCTGTACCATAGCCCCTCCCCATTAGCATCAAAGGAAGCTATGTCTGAAAATTTAACTTTAAACTGAGCTATTTAAAATAATTGATAAATAATATAAAAAAATCAAATACCCTTTTTAAAAAAACTTTAGAAGTATTATTTTTTACAGACATGTTTCGGGACTAAGCCCATTTAAATGTAATTAGAATAATGTCTGTAAATAAATAAATCTTAATAATGTCTGTAATACTTCTAAAGTTTTTTTTTTTAAAAAAAGGGAAGGCCTATTTGATTTTACATTTTATTTATCGAAGCTATGTATGTACACAATAATGTACGGTAATGTTCAAGATGTAATAAAATGTTCTATCGATTTCTTTGGATAATGATAGAAAAAGAAGAATGAGGAGAAGTAGAAGCAGCTCAAAAAGATGGAGCGGAAGGAGAATGAGGAGAAGGAGGAGGGGTGGATAAGAAGAAGAACAGGAAGGAAAAGAAGAAGAACCACAAGAACAAGAACTAGAAGCCACCAAACCAAATTGAGATATCGCCTTAGATAGCCGTTTAGATCTAGAACAACACCACATCACATGAAGCACGGAAGCCAAAGAAATTTGAATCCAACCCAGTCACGAAGGTTCATACTTGCAAGGAATCTGTAATAACCCTTATAACAGTCTATCCAAGCAAAGAAGACATTCTGGCAAGATGGGAAAATGACTCCAGCTCGGTCAATATTGGTTCACAAAACAATCAATTCTGTCTCAAATTGTAGAAAACATTCTGATCTACAATCTGAGACCAAATTTCTAATTTTCGAACAAATATTGACCGAGCTGGAGTCATTTTCAAATCTTGCCAGAACGTCTTCTCTACTTGGATGGACTATACCCTATACACCCACCCCAAAACCTTGAGGTACTTAGGCCAACACCCCGCCTTCATGCCCCTAACTAGTAATTTAATAAAGTGAGGGGGTTCAATGTAATCATAGTTGGTGGAAGGAGGTGGGTATGAGATAAGGGCTTCTTGAACGTTTACATTGCAACGACTTTACATTGAAGTATGTTTAGAGGCTTGTACTATGGATTTTAAGATTCAACAAGAAATAGTTAATAATTCGTGTACTAGACCCTAAGGGTCCATAGTGTCCGATTCGGACTGTGACAGCCAAAAAATGTATCTGGATGCACTGGCGGCTCGTGCCCACGAAACAGGTGAAGTATTGTGCTGTAAAAGATACGGGCACTTCACCTGTTCCGTGGGTGCGAGCCGCCAGTGTCTGGATGGGGAAACAAGCAGTTGAGTCCAAAAATGTAAACCGGCAGGCCGATCGTTTAACGATCGAAATTTCAGTACGATCTGTCAGTTGTTGAATACGTGAATTACATTGTTTTTGGATTGAGGACTTAATTTCATTAGGAGTAGATTTATTATAGCCTATTATTATTGTGGTAAATGAAATCATAGAAAGTATAACAATGAATGTATAGATATTCATTCTTGATGGATTTTTAAAATTCAATGATTAGAGTAATAAAGTGGGAAAACTCATTCAAGAATTTCAGTGTAAGTTACTGATAATGGATTTAAATTTTTTTATACGTTTTAGTTCGAATTGAACAAGAATACGAATAGAGGAGTAGTTAAAGATGAGGAAGGAAATGGGAGCATGAAAGAGAGGAGAGAAGAAGAAGAAGAATAAGGAAAAGAAGAAAGAGGAGAAGAATTGGGAAGATAAAAGAGAGAAATAAAGAGAAGAATGTACACTGTACAGTAAGCAGCACGCGGGTGGTCCCAATCTGAGTTAAGTCACAACACGATTATTACGCGTATTATTGGCCTAGGCTCACTCACTACACTTCCTTTGTTCATTCCAGTCGAATATTCTCATCTCATTCTCATGCTCCAGACTCTCCGGAGACTGTGGATGGAGTCTGGAGGCTCCATTCGGAGCAAAGAAGCCATTCTGGCAAGATGGAAGAATTACTCAAGCTCGGCCAATACTTTTTCAACAATTGTTCATTTGATCTGAAATTGTAGATCAGAATGTTTCCTAAAATTTTAGACCAAACTTATAATTGTAGAACCAATATTGATAGAGCTGAAGTCATTTTCCCATCTTTCCAGAATGTCTTCTTTGATGGGCAGATGATAGTAGGCTGGAACGGTTTTGTCCGGCAGCTGACGACTTCATTCACTCAAGAGAGCAGTTCAGTTGAAGTGGATTTGACCAGCGGCGTTGACTCACGCCAGAAACAAAAGAGAAAGAGAGGAGAAGAAGAAGAAGGAGAAGATAAAGAAGAAGAAGAAGAGGGATAAGAAAAAGAAGAAGAGAATAGATAAGAAGATGAGTATAAGAAGAAATGAAAGGAATACAAATTTACTATAGAGAAGTAAGAAGGAAAGATGAAGCGAAATCGGAATAGGAAGATAGAGATTTTTGATAAAGCATAGATGGAGAAAAGAGGCGAAAAAAGGACAAAGCAGAATAGGGTGAGAGAGGTAATGGAGGTGAAATTCACTTGAATAGAATTGGAAGAGTACCTTGATTATCTATTGATTTATTTTAAATTAGTAATGTATAACTAAGTGAACATTTACAATATATATATAGCGATGTGAATAGAGTTGTGATGTGCCTATGAT
Source organism: Sogatella furcifera (assembly GCA_017141385.1). Lineage (NCBI taxonomy): Eukaryota > Metazoa > Arthropoda > Insecta > Hemiptera > Delphacidae > Sogatella > Sogatella furcifera. The sequence goes on along the minus strand of CM029558.1, from coordinate 787,817 downwards.
ACCACTATACGTGTTCAGTGTTCTCTTATGTGGGAATAAATTGACCTACTCCAGTACGACATACCATGTTCTTGAGTGATAAAAGATAGAAAAATTACGTAGCATTGTGTCATGGGGGTGAAGTAGATTTTTAGTCATGGGAAACTGAAATTCCAACGAACAACTTGTCATTACTTTATGTATATTGATTATAGTTACAGGGATGACGAGCCACGAAAATTGAGAAGGAGAAGAAAAAGAAGAAGGAGAAGAAGAAGTTGGAGACGCTGAAGATGATGATGATGATGATGATATCACTAGCTCAACTGCGGTGGTCCTGGTATAGTATAGTTCGTGAGTTATTCACCATAGGCCCCCGGATTATTCCATTAGTCAGGCCCTAATTTCTTATTTCAAGCTGGTGATTCACCCATATATTCTCACCACTAACTCACTTCATATCCGGAGTAAGGTATTTTGGTCGCATTCCGACATTTTTTGGTTCGTTGCTGTGTCTTATACTATTAATTCCGAAATTTTTTTTTCATTTCAGTGATTACTCATTCAATGTGATAAGAGTTTGATTGGCTGACATTCCTGTATTTCTTGCCAATAAAGTTTTGTTTTTTGTCACTTCGCTGAGGTCCTACATCTACATTCCAATTCAATTTCAATTCAATGTCCCGACAGTTCAATTGTACGCAGTTCACTGATGATCATCTAAAAAATTTCAATATCATGTTATCCGAAAATAATAAATTTGTCAGCAGGACCTATTGCATGTAATAGTAATAGTAATAGATATAGGAGCAGGTATTATATGAGTAGCCTATATAAGTCACTGTAGGTATTAGTTGGTCCTTTCTTCAGATTCATCTGGTAAATTGAAAAATCTCTCTACAATATTTCATTGAAAGAAATCTCCAAAGGGTATGAAAATGGGAAAATACTATGGCTAATACAATTTGCCATCCCGTCTAGACGCTGTCGATATTCCTAAAACAACGAGTTATGGATTTGGGGTGGAAGTAGGGAGGGAAATTCAAAAAAGAGGTAGAAGGGAAAATTATGAGGATAAAAAGGAAGAAAATATTTAGCATAGTAAATGTAGAGATGAAAAGCGCGAATGAGAGAAACAGGAAAGGAAAAAATGAAGAACAAAACAGAGAGAAACAAGAAAACTACCCTCACAGCAACAAGCTGTGTACAACCCCGGAAAAAGTATATGGGTACCGTAAATACGGAAGTATATATTTATGTATTATGAATTATGTTTTTGGTTGGGGGTTGAAATGCATCCAATAATCACCCCTCTATAGTCTGTCCAATCGGAGAAGACATTCTGGCAAGATGGGGAGATGACTCCAGCTCGGTCAATATAAGAATTACGAAGTTAGTCTCAAATTGTAGATCAGGATGTTTCCTATAATTTGTGACTAAATTGATAATTTTTAAATCAATATTGACCAAGCTGGAGTCAACTTTCCATCTTGCCAGAATGTCTTCTTTGCTTGCACAGACTACACCACCCTAGCAGACAAGTTGGCTTTTAGTTCAACCCCGATGAACTTTTTCAGGGGTGGCGTCGATTTCATCCTAATATTTATACAGAAATAGGGGGAAATGAGTGGGTGAGAAGGAGAGAGAGAGAGAGAGGACGAGAAAAAGTGATAAGGGGAGAAAGATAGAATGAAGGAGTGGGTGAGAGGGAAAGAAGGACGAGGGAGGGTGAGTGAGAGAAGGAGAGGAAGTGGGAGTGAAAAACTGAGAATTAAGGAATAAGTATACCTAGCTGACGCCACACGCCAAAAAGTTGGGCAGTATCGTCTGTCTCTTGTACGTGATGTAACCTACTAACAGCTGATGTAAAGCATCTTTCGTCTCTTCTGATTTTATGAACATCATCTAGACATATCTGAATAGAAAACTAACAACCCATACGTTCGAAAAAAACGTTTCGTCATGTTATGTTGTGTCACTGGCGGCTCGTGTTCACGAAACAGGTGAAGTGCTAAACAGTAAAAGATACGGGCACTTCACCTGTTTCGTGAGTACGAACCGAACTGTGTTGGGTCGGTGGGGAACCTTGCCCAACACAAAAGAATGCCCTCTATGAACTATGTAACCCTACTAATCGAATTCCAGAGCATCTCATCGCCATATCAACTCTACACATTGAGCCACTATACAATATAATATCATAACCCTCACTCAAATCATTAATAGCAATCTCAATAGCACATCATTAGTATACGATAGGTATGGTCTGACCAAGCAAAGAAGACCCTCTGGCAAGATGAGAGAATGACTCAAGCTCGGTAAATATTGGTTCCGATATTTATGAATTTGATCTCAAATTGTAGAAAACAATTTGATCTACTATCAAGACCACATTTATAATTTTTGAACAAATATTGATCGAGCTCCATTCATTCTCCCAGCTTGCCAGAGGGTCTTCTTTGCTTGGACATACTATATCAATGGATCCATCATTAGATTCGGAATGTCATTCAAATACTGGCTTGAAAAATCTAAAACACCTTTCCATCTATAATTATAACCTGTAATCTATATAATCCTTCATCTTTTCATCTGTATGCTGAGGTTCTAATAAATCATGTCCTTTTTTATCTGTTTCCTCAGCCACGGTAGAAAAGCAAGCTTACATGATGTAGACTACATTGATATGATTAATTTATAATCAATTTATTTCTCTTTCAATACACTGATCAAAACAGTTGAAGATACAGAAAAATATTACAAAATATTGCTAAGGAAAAATTCAAGAAGGAAAAATAGTACAACGACATTCTTACATTCCAAGGAATCATAACCTTTTACAAGTTATTGTTCTTAATTTCATCCTCTATCATTCATTTTTGGTGCTTTTCTATCGATCAAACAACTGATGGTTCTCTTCCTTCTATAATAAGCTAGAAAAACAGCTCTCAGTCTCAGGTCTTTCAAGAGTGTAGGCTATAGGAATTTTTCACTCCCGTCAATCGCAACGTTCTATGTTTTGTAATATTTTTCTGTACCTTCAACCTATCTTTAACTGTTCTTCTCAACAATCCACTTTCCTTGCGACTCTTCTTCCATTCATTTATTCATTATCAATAAAATACCAACATGAGTACACCAGACATAATGCCCCAAACTATTCCTCAACCAATTTATGATAAAAGTCCAAATTAAGGTTATGTCATGTAGTGAAACTATCATCGAAAGAATAGACAAACAATTTTCAATTTAGAAATAGATTACACCAAAGTTCCAAGAAAAATACTAAGTAAATAATTATGTAACTTTCAACTTTAACATTTTCCATCAGCTCCTACTACTACTATAATCTGTCCAAGCAAAGAAGACCCTCTGGCAAGATGGGAAAAAGACTCCAGCTTGGTCAATATTAGTTCAAGAATTATAAATGTAGTCTTAATAGTAGGTCAGAATGTTTTCCACAATTTGAGATCAAATTGATAAGTTTTGAACCAAATTTGACCGAGCTTGAGTCATTTTCCAATTTTGCCAGAGGGTCTTCTTTGCTTGGATAGACTACTCCTTCTTGATCTTTTTCACCTACTGAGTGGAAAACCCATCACTTATATTCTTCCTTATCAAAACATTTCCTATCCTCTATTGTTAGTCTATTTGTTGTTTTGTGACAGAAGATATGTGTCTTTCTTCCTTCTGACATTCTCCGCCCATTATCGGCTTATCTACTCTTCCTCCAACTCTTCTTCTTCTTCTTCTTTTTCTTCCTCTTCTTCTTTTTCTTCTTCTTCTTCTTCTGCTTAGTTTTCCCTTTGATCCGATTTGCTAGCCGATACTCTTCTTATCTTAGCTATTGTCCCTCTTTTCTGTCAGATTTGAAGAGTGCGGTCTCTAATTTGAAAGCTGTGGGAACTCGCACTATTAGAACCCTACCCCACTTCAAATTTTGTAACACACGTTTTTGAGCAGTATGAGTCATGCTGTGTGTCCACACATTCAAGAAAACAAAATATACCATTGAATTCGATACAAGACACAATAGATACGGTACAAAACTGTTCAATAATCAATTAATAACTTTGAATTCGATCGGATTCAAAGGTCTTAAACTTGCATCATTGTTGATTGGTAAGTTCATTTTTCATTGTTCTATTCCATACAGAATTTATTGCATAGCCTGTACACTCATAGAAGACCCTCTGGCAAGATGTGAACATGACTCCAGCTCGGTCAATATTGGTTCAAAAATGATTGATTTGGTCTCAAATTGTAGAACAAAATTTTTCCTTTTTTTTCATCTTGCCAGAGGGTCTTCTTTGCTTGGACAGACTATATCATGCTGAGTGTCTTTAGTGTCTTCTGTGAGAATGATAATGATGATCATGATTGATGATGATAATAATAATGATGATGATGATGATGATGATGCTGATTCATTCTTCAATTTTAAAATTCATTCGTCAGGTGTGTTCCGAACCACCGGAGAGAAGCCTCAGTCAAAGGTACTCACCATTGCAATGGAAGAAATAGGTGATAATTAGTGAGAATGAGAGTAAAAGAGATTAGAAGAGAGAAAGGAGAAGAAAGAAAAGGAATTGAAAAAAGAATATTGAAATAAATCCGAGTGGAACACACTTACAAATAAATGGTCTGACAGTTTGGTGAGTGATGGTCTCTTATTGTGCACCTATGAATGGAGTAAATCACATGAATGATGGCTTACCATACAGCATACAGTATACGTCTGCAGTGTAAATTATAGACAGAGCATTAGAAAAAAAGAAATATACAAGAGGGAGAGGGAGAGAGAGAGATAGAAAGATATAGAGAGAAAGGGTGAGCGTGAGTTAGAAAGAAGAATGAAAATAAGAAGAAGAAGAAGAAGAAGAAGAAGAAGAAGAAGAAGAAGGAAGGAGAAGAAGAAGAAGAAGAAGAAGAAGAGGAGGAGGAGGAATTGATCCTCAGTGGTGGTAGAGTGTTATAAGTATAGCGAACGCTTCATCAGGTGATTACTATTATTATTTGGTAGAGATAATAGATTAGAGGATGCGGTGTGGCTGGCTCAGACATACTAGACGGATAGTTGCGGAAGTAGAATGGAGAGAGAGAGAGAGAGAGAGAGAGAGAGAGAGAGAGAGAGAGAGAGAGAGAGAGAGGGAAGAGGGTGAGATGAGAGAGGAAATATATTGGGTGTGAGTTTGAGAGGAGATGGGACTTTGCGTGGAAAAGAAATTAAATTAAATTAGATACTCAAGAAATGAATGATGGATGGATAGTTATTGGAGCAAAAATAAATTGAAACAAAAAGTGTTTGATTCGTTATTATGACAACATTATGTATTCTGGTGTGAAAAACACTGGCGGCTCGTGCCCACAAAATAGGTGAAGTGCTGTACAGTAAAAGATACGGACACTTCACCTGCTTCGTGGATACGAGCCGCCAGTGGTGAATAATAGAATATCACTGGCGGCTTGTACCCAGGAAACAGGTAAAGTGCCCGTATTCTCGAATGTACAGCTTCACTGTTTCTACACTTCATTATAAATTAGCACTTCTTCATTAAATTACATTAATAATGTTTTGCAAGTTTGGAAGTAATTTTCTTTCTACCACTCAACCACGAACAGTACATATTCGTGCTGATAAGCACGTGCTTATATTCTAAGCTGACTTATTTGACGCAGTCTAGCGGGGAATGAACAGACCACGTCCATACTAATACTATCGCTTGTGTCTCCTCCCACTTGTAGGCGTGTCTTAGCTCCGGCCAATGGTAGGTCGTTTACGCTCGGCCAATGAGACCGCTCCCCCACTCTACCTTGTTCGCCTCTAATTCTAGACTACAACTTCACATAGTTCATCACAATCCAAGTCAGTTTTGATACGAATGAAATATTGCATTATCACAGATACTAGAATATTCGTTTTGATTCTTCTTACGTTCGATTTACTCTCGCACACAGCTCACTGACTGTCCTGACAGAGCAGAAATTCTCCAACAACCTTAATTTTTAGCACTAGCTATGTGAAGTGAAAAGAGAACGATGAAAATCTAGAAAACCTTAAAAAGAACTGCTAAGTATAGTAGAATAAGATAAGTTTAAGAATGAATAAAGACAAAAGAGATGAAAATACTGTAATGTTTAAAAGAGAACTAACGATAAACAAATACATATAAATAAAATAGACCAGCGTGAGAGAAATTGGAAGAAAATAACCAGCAAAGTTAACCAGATGCCATGGAGATATTTTGGTTTCCCACATGACCTCAAATAAAAGTAAAGTACTATTCTATTACCCTATAGTCTGTTCAAGCTAAGTAGACATTCTGGCAAGATGGGAAAAAGACTCCACCTCCGTCAATACTGATTCAAAAATTAAAAATCTGGTCTCAAATTGTAGATCAGAATGTTTTCTACAGCTTGAGACTAAACTTATCATTCTTGAACCAATATTGACCGAGCTGGAGTTATTTCTCTATCTTGCCAGAATGTCTTCTTTGCTTGGACAGACTATACAAACAAGGCAGAGTAGTCAAGAGACTAGAAGACTATTCTATTTGAACTAAACGTCATTGATTTTGAATTTTCAGGTTTTTTTTCTTGAAATTTTTTCGGCTTTTCAAACAAAGAACGTTATGAACCACTATTTGAGTTTATATGTTTATTTTCACACTACATTACCATACCAAGTCCAACCCACGTTACCATCATTTTTGTTTTATCCTTTTTCTTGGTCCTTCTCTCCGTCCATATCCTTCTCTCCTTTTCCTTATTGTTCCACTTTCTGTTCTTCATCATCTTTTCCTCCAACATCTTCCTCTTCATTTTTGTAATTATATGGTTTCGTCTGCTCCTTGTGCGCTCCAACAGCTGTTGTTGTTAGTTGAAGAGTTTTAGTTCAGGTATGCCTAGATGATGTTTTTGAAATCGATGGATGATGTTTTGATATCAATATTTTAAAACTAGATGCTAGATGATGTTTTCGATATAATAGATGCTTTACATCAGCTGTTAGTGGGTTACATCACGTAGAAGAGACAGACGAAATCGCTCAACTCTTTAGCGTCAACTATACAATATGTGAAGGTTATCAAAAGACAAGTCAACAAACTCAATCAGTTGATAAGAATATGTGGATGACAAACAATTTTAAAATTTTTTAAATATTCAAAATTTACTGCTCGTAAATTGAATCATTGTTAATCGTTATCAAATTAATTGAATAAAATAGACTAGTTTTAAATTTAATAATTAATAGTAATATTCATTGTTTATTATTATCAAATTAATTGAATATGATAGACAATCGGTTATCCGATAAGTAGAACACAATAATTCAAACTTTTCTAACCACTGAAAGGTTATTAGTAACAATTAGCAATTATTTAATTCTTATCTATATAGGACAATAAATAATAATAATCTAATCAATATCCTATTCTGGGACACTGTCAAGATGTCTGGTTCAATTTGTGGTCAATTGAATCAAATTTATTTGCGTTTCAGTGTGGTTATACACAGTGACAAACAGATTACAATTAATTACAATTCGATCTCTCAAAAAGTCTAGATAAATTTAACAGGCCTTTTACAAATTTAAACGAATATGGCTGCTCCATTAGCACTTCATGAATTTACGAATAATTAAGCTAAATATGACCAGACCTTTGATAGCCGTGGACTAGAGTATAAATGTACATTCTACTCTTGAGCACAGTGTTATTATAATAGTTTATTCTTGAAAACAGGCTATCTGTATGTATAGAGAGCAAGAAGGCCGGGGTTCGGGTCATTGAAGAGATCTAGCTTCTCTCTGAACGATACACATTAAGATAAGATCGGTCAGTTGTGCATGGGAAACATGCACGTATTCACTGCGAACTAGAGAACAAAGAGGAAGCGAGGAAAGGAATGCGAGACAATGTTGAAGAAAAAGAGAGAGAATGGAGGAAAGAGCGAGAGAGAGAGAGTCAAAGAGAGCGGAGGACGAGGCGAAGGAGCACGAAGATAAGATGTTGGAGAAGAAGGAGAAGGGAAAGATGATGGATAAAAAATATTGTAAATAGATGAGAAAAGGAGAAGAAGAGATGAGGAGTATATTAGAAGAAGTTGAAGTAAAAAAAGAAAAGGGTAGAATATCAGAACTATGTTTAAAAAAATGTTAATATACTCTCAAAATGTTCAATCAGCTTATTTCAAATACGCCGGCGATCCATGAGCCGTGATCCAAATGTCTCGTATCAACTAGCTTCCTTCTTGTATCAATTTTGGACTCTGTATCAATACTGCGTATCAAAAAGCCGTTGTGCAAAGATGGCTTAAGAATACTGAATTATTCACAAGGAAAGAGACTCGACATTGAGAACTCCGAACGAAAAAAGAAAAACAACTCCAAGTAGAAAATAAACAAATGCAACATGCAAGAAGAGAGCAAAAACAAATAGGTGGAGGAAACAAAACCCAATATAAGAAGACAACAAGAAGAAAGAAATTGTAAAAAGCTTGGTAAACGATTGTGGAGGATTGAAAAAAGGCGACCCGACATTCCTTAGTGGCACATTTATGGCTTATCCTGTGCAAAATTGCAAGCTATGTTGCAACATTCTTTAAGCTGCAAACACACTGAAAGCTGGTTTCAACCAGCGCTGTGTATGAACTCGCATACTTGATACAATATAATTTACACTAATTCGATTTTATGAAAGCATTTGTGAGCAAGCTCCAGCATTTGAACCATCTTTCTTCATGAATGCAAAAATTTCCAATGTCTCTAATCTTGAGCGTGCTTTCATAGTGAGTTAAAAGATAAAGATAAAAATAAGATGAAGATAAAGTAAAGTTGTTGAAGATGAGGATATCACTAGAGTTGATACAGTATACATGTATCAGCTTTAGTAATCGAACCAAATACATGGAAGTGAATAAGATTTAATCAACGTTATTTTCATATTCATCTTTCAACTCACTACGGATGCATCAAAGATATATACAGCCTGTCTTAGAGATAAATTAAATGAAACTCAAATACCCTGTTATAAATCAAATACAGCCAGCTGAGTCCCAAAACATGTATGTGGAATAATAATTTTAAAGTTTTTTAAAAAGGGTATTTGATTTTCATTAAATTCATCAATTATTTTGAATAGCCCCAAGTTTCAAAGTTTAACTATCTTTTAGAGTCTTTGTTCTTCACGTGAAGGATAGAACTTCTGAACAAAATGTTTGAAGTTATGAAATAGTGGTGATATGGAAACTTGGCGAATAATATGAAAACAGACTATGTAAATAAAATAAAACTAGAAGACAACGTCTGTTGGCATAAGCTACGGGGAGAAAAAAAGATTTGAAAAAAATCGACCAATGAAAAAATTCGCTCACGACCAAAAGATGATGAATGAATGAATGAGTCACAGGAATCCGGATGCTGCTGGACAAAGAATAGAACGTGCTGTAGATTTTGGAAAGATCTCTACAAAGAAAAATAAACGAAAAGAAGTTGGAAGAGAAAGAGAAAAGAAAGACGGTAAGCGAACGGAGGAACAAAGGATAAAGAAACAGCTCGACGAGGATGAGCGAATGGAGGAACAAAGGATAAACTAAGGAAGAACTAAGGAACTAAGAAGGAAAAACAGTTCAATGAAGACAAAAGAGCAAAAAGGATAGAAGTTATGGGGATGAAGAAATAAGAGGAAGATGAAGAAGAAGTGGAGGAGAAGGAAAGGTTGATAGTTGAGGAATTTGTAGATGAAATGCATGGGAATTGAGATAGCGAATATTCAACAGACCAAACAATGGAACATGAATTCCTTCTTGCTTATTTTATCCAGGTGCATCAATGTTCATGTGCTATAGATACTAACAATGCTCTATCTGTGAGCTTAGTACAACTTAGCATTTCCTTCACCTGTAAACAATTCAGCAGTTCAAAAGAAAGCTGAGTAACTTGCAATTTTTACAACATGCAAATCAAACTTGGTTTGGAGAAGTTTATCACACCTCTAATCGACAGAATCGATAGACAAGTTCAAACTATGTTTAGTTAGAAAAATATGGATTTTATAAGTGAAATTTGAACGAAAGTGTAAAAGTATGTAAAGTACCTACATTGCCAGAGGTCTGAGAATGATCAATTATTATGGCTTATAGTCATGGCTTACCTGGAACAAAACAAAGTTATTATAAGAAAAACAAATCTAAATAATCTTTATTCCACGATAAAATTCACATTGTAAGAAATAAATATTTCTCTTGAGAATGAACAAAGTTTATGACTTGTAATATTATATTAATAATTAATGAATTCGTAAAAGACTAGACCTCAAACATTTTACTTTATACTTTGAAAACTATTTTCTTCCTGTAACAAGTGAATAAAAATCAATGTATTGAAGTAAATCAATGTAAATCAAAGAAGTTTTGATTCTTTTAATATTAATTTTCAGAATAATATTGAGCACAATTGGAAATGTAGTTTATGATACAAATGGCTCTCGACCTTACTGCTGGATGCTTACCGTGAATAGGATGGAATATTTATTGAATATACGAGTAATTGAACATCTATTGTAATACAGTATAAATGATGTTCAAAACAATAATCTACTGAAAGGTTCATACAGGATGTTTCAGGAGGAATGTGCAATACTTCTCAGGCTGATTCCTTACACCAAGTAGACAAAAAAGTTCCATGGGACCAACCACCAAAAACGCTTGGTTACCGGGATAACATTGGCGGAAAATTGAGATTTTTCAAAACATATTAATTTTTCTAATTTTTTAGAGGCTTTACTGAGGTTCTAAAATAATCAATTCCTATGTAAAATTAGCTGTGGAGTTCAATGGAACCAGTTTCAAGTTTCAACTTCAACGGTTATTGAGATAATTGGAAAAATATGCTAAAATGCCATTTTTCAACAATAAGGGTTATAACTAAATAAGGAATCATGAATTTGTATTTTTTATTAATGGAAGTTGAAGAGAGTCGGATTCTGAAGAAAATGTTGAATGGCGGCGATTGTGTAAATCTCACCCAAATCTTAGAAATAGCGATCGAAAATCGGAAATTCGCTTCTATACACAAATTTATCAATTGTGCTATGTTTTGTCTATATTTTTTAATTTTCCTCATCTTATTCTTCTTCTTGTTACTGTTCTTCTTCTTCTACTTTTTCTTCTTCTCTTCCATATTTTGACCGGACGTGGGCGTAGCATTGAAGGACGTTGAGGCACTTCAGTCTGCATACCTGTGAACGGGTCTGGGGTGTCGCTTGCCAACTAAACACATTTTCTTCTTCTTTTTTGATCTCTCTCTCACTCTCATCTCCTCCTTGGTTCGTTAGTGTGGTCCCCACCCCTCTTCTTCACTTCTTTCCATTCTTTGTCCTCTTCTAAATCTTCGTTATTCTCTTCTTCCCCACCAACACCTCCCCTATCACTCTCATCCAGTCTGGACCTATCCTTCCTCGTAGCTCGGTCATATCCCTTCTCTTCTTCTTCTTCTTGTTGTTGTTCTTCTTCTTCTTCTCTATCTTCTTCTTCTTCCTCTTCTTCTTCTGCCGCCTCATTTTGTTCGTTTAGCCGTCGTCCGTCCGTTTTGATTTACTTTGCGGCGACCGCATACCATTCCAAGTTCCCACACACCAACCAACACTCTGACTGCCTTCTTCTTTCTAAATGAGCGCACGCGTTCAAGAAAGAAGAATAGGAAGAAGAAAAAGTTGAAGAAGAAGAAGAAGAGGAGAGATAAGGGAGAATATCTTCAATCCTTTGGAAATGAAATCATTTCTTCATTATTTAATACCTATTAAACATTTACGGAAGTCAGTCTCCAAGAGCTGAAGCTAGCAGGTTTGGTCTGTATCTTGTAAGTGATTTGAACTTCTGGTTTGAACGTTCATTCATTCATTTCATTGGGGAAATACAATTGGAGGAACGAAAAAACAGGCGTCAGCCCAAAACTTCTTCTGTTCCAGTTTTGATAAAAATGTCCAAATTCAGGTTATGTCCGTACTCACTTAATAAAATAAACACCACAGAGAATTTAGAACTGAGAAGATTGACACAGAAATAAAAATATAGAAAACTCACTTGAATAATCATTTTAAACTACTAATATTCGATTGGACGCATCTATTGTCTCTTATGACTTCAAAAACATAATGGTAGCTAAATGACCACTCTAATCTACAGGAGCAGACGAAACCGCCATATTTTTGTCAGGTACTATTACCTAACAAAACTATTATTCGTCAGGTACATCACTTATAATCTACCGCCTACAGCGTCATCAACTTCAGACACGTTTTATTTTCATTCAAATTTTTTCAAGTTATTTTATTGAATTTTAATCCCAAACAGCTTCGAATTGCTTATTTTTGGCTACAGCACGATTAAGACTTCACAGGCTGCGCGAATCTAATATAGTCTGTCCAAGGAAAGAAGACATTCTGGCAAGATGGGAAAATGACTCCAGCTAGGCCACTTTTGTTTCAACATTTATAAATTTGATCTCGAATTGTAGGAAGTATTCTGCTCTACAATGTGGGATCAAATTTATAATTGTTGAACCAATATTGATCGAGCTGGAGTCATTTCCCCATCTTACCATAATGTCTTCTTTGCTTGGACAGATCATACTTAAATTTACGATCAAAAACTTGTTATAGCTGGATTCGATTTACATAAATTTTCAATGAAGTTGAGACTTGAAAATAATTCCACTCCATTTTTGGCTACTAAAAGGAGTGAGGTTGATGTGTCTGTTATAAGCTTTCTGATGGGAACATAATATTAATACAGATTTTATGATTCATCTCAGAATTTTTATTAGTGTTGTAAAAATTTGGTTCTAGTTAATGTATATATAGTTTATGATAATCATTTGTATAGCCACATGAATTTGGTAGGTTTAGAAATAAATGACTCCTAACTCAAATACCTCGGATACATGAGTTATTTCAACTGTGGTACAAGTTGAAACGAGATGCAATTCTAATGGTAAATTCTCAGTTTTGACGAGATAGTATAGTCTCAGTCATTGACGCATGTATAGTCTGTCCAAGCAAAGAAGACACTCTGGCAAGATGGGAAAATGACTATAGCTCAGTCAATTTTTGTTCAAAAATTATCAATTTGATCTCAAATTGTAGAAAACAATTTGATCTACTAATGACACCACATTTATGATTCTTGAACAAATATTGACCAAGTTGGAATCATTGTCCCATCTTGTCAGAGGCTCTTCTTTGCAAACTATATAACTGACGCCAAAAAGTTCGCGGTTGTGAAGTTGGAGTTGTCATTTAGGACTAGATTATTACAATAGATGCATCACAACAGGCTTACTTTTGGCGTTTGCTGATTAAATCGAGCTATAATTGCATTAATTATCGTGATACATTCGAGTTTACTGATGGTTTGATCTAAGATTATCGTTCAACTGCTATTAATTGAATATACAATCCTCCAAGAATAAGTTCTATAATGGTATGCAAGTATTCCTAGTCTGCTGGAATGTCGTCTGCTGGAACAATCCAGCTTCCTCCAGCTGGAACCACTGGAGTCCAGTCTCAGTGAGTCATCGCTGCATGCCACAGCATGCAAGTCACCTGCGAATTTACAATACTCCCTACTGGAGCCTGCTCTGCAAATTTATAAAACTCCTTTCTGGAGGCTGCTCTCTCCCTCGCTCTATCTCTCTATCTCTCTCTCTCTCTCTCTCTCTCTCTCTCTCTCTCTCTCTCTATCTATCTCTCTGTGTTTTCCTCACAGGAAATAACCGGTTGATTGGTTAAGGTAGGTAGCAGAGGAAGGAGAAAAAGAAGAAAGAAGCAATAAAGGAGTTGGGAAATGATTAAGCAACAGATATTTCAAATTCATTAAGAAAGATGGCAGGGTTCAAACATTAATTCACAATTATTTATTTTGTTCTTAGGGGGTGATAATGTATTTTGCATTTGATAATACGTTAAAAAACAGATTAATGAGTAATACAGAATTAAAGTAATAAAGGAACGAAGCAGAACAAGAGAACAACGGAGAAATAGTAGTGAGACACTAAGAACAAGCAGAGAATAAGAAATAGTGGAAAATGGAGGAACGATAAGTAAAGAAAGAAACAGAGATTATTAGAAACGAAGCAGAAAAAGAGAACAAGGAACGGAACGAAGTAGTAGGAGAGAGAAACTAAGAACAAGCAAAGAATAAGAAATAGTGGCAAAGGGAGGAACGATTAGAAACAGAGGTTATACCGAAACATTAAATTCCAGATTAGAAACAGAGGTCATTAGTACCGAACAAACAAAATTATAAATAAAGGTAGAAATTAAGAGGTTATATGTTAGAAGATTAGAGATGTGTATGTACAGGAACAAAACAACGGTTAGATAGCGTCTCTGTTTTCACTTTATTTTTGCAAACAGCAGGTTCAAAAATATGCATGCATTCTACTAGTAGGATGAAATAGGAAGAAAGAAAGGAGCGATTAAGAAGGAAAGAAACAATACGAAACAAGAGAACAAACAAAATTCTAAATAGAGAGAGACAGATATGAGTATAGAAATAAATATGAAAAGATATGGATAAAGAGAAACAAAACAACGGTTTTAGATGGAGATTCAGTTTTTGCTTTTATTTTGGCAAACAGCAGGTTCAAAAATATGCATGCATAGTCTACTAGTAGGTATAATATTAGGAGTGTGAGAGGAGTTGATGTGGTATTATGTGGGTAGTTAGAGGAATGTAAACAGGTTTCTACTTGTCTTCACAGGTAGGAGAAAGAAAAGAAGATTAAGAACAAGAAAAGAAGAAGAAGAAGGAGAAGGAGAAAGAAGAAAGAAGGGAACAAAGAAGATCTCTTTCTACAGTGAAGCAGATATCTTCTCATGGGTGATGCAGATAGCAGATAAGAATCCCTCTTCGGAGTACAATTACTGTATTCCATTCATCGTTTCTCTCTCGTGTTCCTCCTCCTCCTCCTCTTCTTCTTCTTCTTCTACTTCTTGTTCTTCTTCTTCTTCTTCTTCTTCTTCTTCTTCTTCTTCTTCTTCTTCTTCTTCTTTCATTCTTTGACCACCACCAGAGTCGACAGTCTTCGTGTATGTATTCTTCTTCCAGTGCAGTAGGCTACGTATCTGTTTTCATCATTCTCTTGCTGCATTTTTACTCCATTTTCTATGAATAGGGTTTCGCTTTTCAAGGATGGAATGCAGAGGGAGGAGATAAAGATGAGAAAGAAATCGTTATAATTAGAGAAGGAAACAATATGAAGCTAAGTGTCCACGGTTCATTTGACTTTTAACTTTAACTTTTACTGTACAGCACTTCACTGTAAAGCACTTCACTGTACGGCACTTCACTGTACAGCACTTGACTGTACAGCACTTCACCTGTTTTGTGGGCACGAGTCGCAAGTGCTTTTAAGAAGATTATATGCGTTACCTATATTACTAAAATAGTGTGATACAATCCGTCTAAATAAAAATAATTATTATTTATTTGGAAAGTCTTTTCAAATTGAAAGGTTTCTCTGATTTGTATTAAGATCATTGAGTGTAATTTAAAATTAGAAATGTTTTTAGAAGAATAAAGACCTGAAAACTCAGCTCAATACTTTTTAGTTTTCTGTCCCTTCATCTTCATGTTGTGGTTGCTTCTTCGATTCCATCTTGTCATTTTCCACCTCTCTATTATTTATCTTTGTATCCTTCCTCTTCTCCCTATTCATCACACTTTTATTTGTATTTCCCTCTCCTAAATCTTCATTTTTATTAATCGTTTTCACGGCGTTTACTTCATCACTCCACTACCTCTCATACCTTCCTGCTCTACCTTCATCTTCATCGCTATGAACAGCATCATCATCATGATCATCATCATCATCATCATCATCATTATCATCATCATCATCATCACCATAATCATCATCATCATCATCATCAGACAGTGGAATGTGCCCGAGATGGAGAGAAGAGTATCGCCTTCTAATATTATTATATTTGAGTAGTATAGTAGACTAAAGAGTATGGTGTAGGTATTTTCATGGTTGGGTCAGTTTACTCCTCCTCCTACTCCTCCTCCTCTTCCTCCTCATCACACTACTCCTCTTCCTCATCCTCCTATTCTTCTCCTTCTTCTTCTACTACTTCTTTTTTACTTCTTCTTCTGGATGGCGCTTAGTAACTTTGAACAGTTCATTTCTGCTGCTGCACCCCTGCTAAACTCCTTTCTTTCTTCCTTCCTTCCTTCTCACTCCCTCAAACCATTCTTCCTCCTCTTCTTCTTCTTCTTCTTCCTCTTTTTCTTCTTCTTCGCCTTCTTCAGACAGGTCACAACAGGAGACTGGACCACGGCGGCGGCGTCCCTTTATTCTTTTTCTCATTCTTCTTGCTTTGCATTTCCTTTCCGCTCCTTCTCCTCCTCCATAGAAATATTCTCCTTCTTCCTTTTCTTCTTCTTCCTCTACTACTTCTACTTATTATTCTATTTCTGTCTCTTGTTTAGTTCTTTTTCCTCTTCTTCTTTTCCTCCTCCATCATCTTCTTCTATTCCTCCTCTTTCTATCTTCTCCTTCTTGATTTTCCTCTTCTTCTTCTCCTTCTTCTTAATTTTTCTTCTCCTTCTTCCTTTTCTTCTTCTTCCTCTACTACTTCTTCTATTCTTCTTCTTCTTTTTCTGCCACTTCTTTTTGTTCTTTTTCCTCTTCCTCTTTTTCTTTTCCTCCATCATCTTCATCTATTTCTTCTCCTCCTCCTTCTCTCTTCTTCTCCTTCTTGATTTTCCTCTTCTTCTTCTCCTTCTTCTTAATTTTCGTCTTCGTCTATTTCTTCCTTCTCTTATAGTTCCTTTTCTTCTTCCGCTACCACTTCGTCTATTCTTCTTCTTCTTTTTCTGCCACTTATTTTTGTTCTTTTTCCTCTTCCTCTTCTTATTTTCCTCCTCCATCATCTTCTTCTACTCCTTCTTCTACTCCTCCTCCACCTCGTCCTCCTCTTTTCTTCTTATTTTTCCACTACTTCTAATTATTATTCTCTTCTTACTCTTCTTTTTGTTTTTCTTTCCTCTTCCTCTTCTTCTTTTCTTACTCCATCATCTTCTTCTACTCCTCCTCCTTCCCCTCTCTTCTTCTTCACCGACTTTATTTCCGTCTTCTCCCTCTTTTTCTTCTCCTCCTTCTTCATTTTCCTCTTCTTCTTCTTCTTCTTCTTCTTCTTCTTCTTCTTGTTCTTGTACTTCTTCTTGTTCTTCTACTTCTTCTTCTTCTTCTTCTTCTTCTTCTTCTTCTTCTTCTTCTTCTTCTTCTTCTTCTTCTTCTTCTTCTTCTTCTTCTTCTTCTTCTTCTTCTACTTCTTCTTCTTCAACATCTTTTTCTCATTTTTCCTCTTCTTATCCAGCATCTATCTCACTCTCTGAAGAGCTGCAAGTTCGTACATGAATGTGAGTGAGAAGGGGAAATAAAAAGAGCGTTTAGTTTAGTTCTCTGCATGCAAGTTGTTGTTGGTTGGTCCATTGAAGGGAGATCGGACTGGAATGCAGTTCAAAGCAAGCAGGAGAAGTTGGAGAGTTTAGGTTTAGTCACCTAACCTAGTCTACAGACTAGGCTTAACTGGTGGAATTAGGGGCTTTGTCACATGGTTTCATTTGTTGAGTATTTGTCAGGCGTAATGTTGCAGTTGACCATATTGAATGATAAGATAAGATATCAAACCACTTAGTTATTGAAAAAAAAAACGTTATCAATATCTGGTATATCAATGATGAAAACTGACCCGAGCACAGACAAAATCGGTTAAGGAATTATAACATTCTGTTCTACAATTTTAGACCAAATTTTTCATTTTTGAACCAATATTGACTGAGCTGGAGTCATTTTCCCATCTTGCCAGAATGTCTTCTTTGCTTGGACAGACTATAACATCCCAACTAAGTTCAATAAGTTACCGTTTAAAATCTTAGTAGAGTTCGATTTATTAAAGAAATCGATAGAAAAATAATCGTAAAAGTTTCATCACACCATGCAAACAATGCAATAAGGGTAGAACCTATGTCAATGAAAATCGGTCGACAGTAATTTTCAAATTGATGTTTCTGAAATCAAGAGTCAATAGTTACTCTACACTAGCAGTAATTACTCGTATATCTGTTGCCAAAAAGTTAGGTCATTTCGTCTGTCTCTTGTATGTGATGTGACTAAGCTGCTTGTTTCTTGTGATGTGATCAGCTGGTGTAACAGCTGATTGTTCTTTTGATTTCAAGGCGTAGCTGAATGACAAAATCAGCTGTTGGAGCCACGAGTTGCAGACGAAACCGCCTAACGTTTTGGCGTTTGTTCTATTAACCGTTATTATCTATTAATATTTCATATAATAACCGTTATTATAATCAAAACTTATAAATATAATCCCTAATCATTTTTTTACTTCTAAATTTAGTAATAATCTAGTCAGAGATATTAATTCGTGGATAATTTCAAACAGTAATATTTTGTTATAAGTAATCTAAAGACTTCTAGTAATTTTCCTCATTGAAAAGTATATTTAATTAACTTTATTATATTAGGTCTCTCCACTTCCTCTCTTCTCTCCTTACCAATCCCTTCCCTTTGTTTCTTCCAGTATAGTTCTGTAATTTTTGAACTCATTTACATATAGAATTGTCTAATTACTTTTCGATTTGGAGTTTTTTTTTTAAGAAATTGATTATTGTGTAAACACTCGGCCTCTGCGCACAGGTTCTTTAACCTTGCAGGGACCTTCCTGATTTATATTGTATATTTTGATTTAGAAATATTTCATTTCATGCTTATACTATTCTAAGGTAATTTATTTATTTCTAAGTTTGTGATTTTGTTTTCTTTAAAAGATAAATAAATAATTTTTTAATTTTGAATTAACCAATTAACCGTGCTGTTATATTTTAAAAAAAATCATACAACATAGAACTATATTCGTTACTCATACTATGTCTAACAAACAGGGATACATACTACAAATATGCCATATTATTTTGTTCAAATAATTCCATCTTTTCTATCCATATCTATAATATTATCGACTGTTTAACCTTCCCATGACCACACTACCTCAATCCAGTTATCAACCGAAAAGATAAGCAGCACAATATTATTATACAGAAGAGGCTACCCTTCTCAAAACCCTTACCCTAGTCTAAAACAAGCAAGGGGACAAAATTCTGAACAAGAGGTAATTTGAGACCTTACCAGAAAGTGATTTGTGTTGTTCTCGGATTAGACAGAGAAGGAGATTGAGACTGAGAAGAGGAAAGAGAGAAACAGATAGAGAAGGAGAGAGAATGAGAGTGTGAGGGAGAGTGAGAAAGAGAGAGAGATAGCTCTTGAAAACCTGAATGGATTTACCACTTGTCTTTGCTATCTTTGCTACTAAGGATCTCAAGACAGAGAAGGATAGAAGATAGAACCATACCTATACATCATGAGATAAAATGAGAGAGAGAGGGAGAGGGATGAAGAGATAGATAGTAAGAGTGAAAGAGAGAGAAAGATAACCCAAGTAAGCTACCTTCCTTGCACCCACACCCTACACGTAAGATAGGCGCTACCTACCTACCCGAAAGCTTGCATTCCTAGGGGATTAAGATATCTTGGCTCAAAGCCTGTGAAAGGCTAACATCTGAATGAATTATAACGACAGGATCTTGTATGGGGATTTTCTAGGCATGTGTGCATACCTATATTTGTTAAAAGATTGTGAATACGTGTGTGTGGTAGTATATATGGCCTTTCCAAGCATAGAAGACATTCTAGCAAGATGGGAAAATTTCTCTAACTCGGTCAATATTGGTTCAAAATTTCTTATTTGGTCTCAAATAGTAGATCAGAATGTTTTCTACAATTTGATACCAAATGTTCAATTTTTGAACCAATATTAACCGAGCTGGAGTCATTTCTCCATCTTGAAAGAATGTTTTCTTCAACTAGACTATACATACTATACAGACAGACTATACATATATTTGTTGAAAGATTGTGAATAAGTGAGTTCAGTAGTGCACGAGTATATATCTATATTTGTGTTGAAATAGGTAATTTTGTGTGTGTTAGTACACGTTTATAGCTATATTCGTGTAAAGATTTGGAACTAGTGTTTGTAGTAGTACACGTGTGTATACCTGTATTAGTGTAATGATTGTCAATGTGTGTTACACTTGTATATCTATATTTGTTAAAAGATTATGAGTGTGTGTATAAGGTTGAGTAAACCCTAACAAAGCATCAACATTTTTGAGCTATACATTAAAGGAGAGAAGAGATTTTTGAGTGAATTTTTCAAAGTATACCTGAATGCAGCTTATTATCGTGGTTGGATGGCTACATCTCATAATACACATAACACAAGATAAATCCCTCTAATCTTTAGCTCATTATCCCTCCTTTTTTATCAGTTTTTTAGTCCTTCTCCACGGGAGTTCTGTCAACTCAGGTGTGTATTATTGGCCTGGATTTAACTGGTTTTCAACATTTCGGTTTCGAAAGAATGTGTTTCTCGACAATGAAAAAACACTCGAAACCTCTTTACATGGCAGATTTGTGATACACAGTAGTGATACAGAAGTTCAAAATTGATACGCAATCGTACAGGGAGGAAGCTCATTGACACAGAATATTTGGTAATTGGGGTTGCAAAGTTAGGTTAGCTCATTTGATAATACCGAAAATAGAGGGGAAAAAATTGACTGCCCAAAAATCATCATCTCTTTTCTCAACTTTCTTCATTTTTTTCTGAGAATGATGTCCACATGAGCTTCAAGGCCATTGTAATGAAAGGTATTATGATGATGAGAGGCGACGACTATATTTTATAGGCAGTCGGGACCGACGGCTTCTCTGATATTGCCTGTGCACAACAAATTGTTAAACACCGTAAAAAATAATAATCTTCAATACTTAATTATTCAAGACAGTGTTTCCTGAGACACTTGAAACACCCTCAAATTGAAGTCAAACAACAACAATAATTACAACCGCTCTCAGAAAATATTCTTCCTCTCTACTTTTGCACTCTGTGATAGAACAACTGCAAAAGACAAGCGACTGTTTTCAAGCAGCTGCAATTCAAAGCAAAGATCAAAGAGTATAAAACACTGGAAGAATGCAGCTGGATGAATGATGCATAAAAGGGTGCTCTCCATTAATAAAAATAAATTGCAGAGATTAGCCGCCGCGCTAACCCTCTGCATACAATGGGAAGGGGCAAAAGAAAAAGAAAATGAGGATACAAGAAGTGAAGGAAAGGAGAGGGTCACGCAGTAGAAGGAGGAGAAGAAGAAGAAGAAGAAGAAGAAGAAGAAGAAGAAGAAGAAGAAGAAGAATCAGTTGAGGAGAGCATTGAATTCAATGAGGCGAGCACTTGAAAAATAAAAGAAACTCAAAAGCTTGTGGGGCGATTCTACTTGTGCAAACATGACATTTTCTTTTTCCTTTTGTTTCACTTCTCCCCTCATCATCCTCTCTCTGTTCCACCCTCATTTATTCACATTCCATTCTACTTTTTCTCTTTTTTCTCATTTATTCTCTACCATCCTGTTCATTGTTCCCCACCAGAAATTCCACAGTTTCGTGTTTCTCTTCTGTCTGCTCTATTTTTTTCTCTGTCTTTCTAAGCAGTCCCTCTCCTTTCAGAGCGTTTAGTTGGCAAATTACATAATTTTTCAATTTTTTTCGGAGCATGTGTAAGCATGCTTGTAGGAGTGAGCCCCTTACTCCAGAGAATTTCTAAATAGAGTATCATTTCTAGTGGAGTAGTATTTCTAAGAAGTATTTGCTGGAGTAATATTGTGGTACTTCAACAAAGAAGATGTTACCCACATTAGTATATTAAGATTTTGATTATTAAAATTAGATTATTCTAGACGATATTCCAATCTCATTGTCATCATATAGTTGGCACCAAAAAGTTGGGCGTTTTCGTCTGTCTCTTGTACGTGATGTAACCTACTAACAGCTGATGTAAAGCATCTATTGTCTCTTTCGATCACAGATACATTATCTTGGCATACCTAATTACAACTACATTCGACAACATCAGCTGTTGGAGCGCTCAAGTAGCAGACGGAACCGCCTAATCTTTGGCGACAGACACACTTAGATCAATTAGCTTTCAAGATGATACTTTGCAGAAGATGTATCAAATGAAAAAATAAAATGTTCAGAACCTGTTCAATAATTGATACGTTTTCTTATCAATGATACACATCTTACAGTTCGATGTTTGGTTGAATACATTTCTATCAACAGGAGCGTATCTTCATCAATGAATCATCGTCAAATGTTGATGATGATTGGAAGAACAAGGATAAAGAAGAAGAAGAAGAAGAAGAAGAAGAAGAAGAAGAAGAAGAAGAAGAAGAAGAAGAATACAACATGAAAGAAAAGTCGGACATAACGACCCAGAAGAAAATAACACAGATGAAGTGAATAGTCAATAGATACATACTTACAGCATGGTAGACAATGTTCCAAATAGAAGAGAACAGAGCGGAGACTGGGGAAAAACCGACAGAGGGAAATGAGAGAGATAGAAATAGTGAGGAAGAGAGGGTGAGGTAGGGAGAAGGAGAGAAAGTGTGAGAGATATTACAATAAATCAGCAAAATGGTCTTTTACTCCACCCCCAACTGAAGGAATTTCAAAAACAAAGAATGGGTAAACTTTGAAAATTGTTCCCATCATAGGCTACAACTCGACTTCTTCTTCCTCTACTTCTTTTTCTTCTTCCTCTTCTTCTTCTTCTTCTTCTTCTTCTTCTTCTCCTTCTTCTTCTTCTTCTTCATCATCATCATCAAATTTTTCTTCATCAACATCTCCTTTATTCTCCTTTATCTCGTCCTTCTGCTCTCATTGCTCAATTTCATCAAATACATGTTTCTGCCCATTCAAATACAGTAATCATAATCTTCTATCATATTCATCTTCTCCTTACACCTTCCCCTTTATCGGTGTCTGTATCCACTCTGTTTTTCTCATGTTTGTTTCTTATACTTCTCGATGACCCCCCTCTTTCTTCTTCTTCTTCTTCTTCTTCTTCTTCTTCTTCTTCTTCTTCTTCTTCTTCTTCTCCTTGTTCCATTTCGTTTTCTTTCAATCTAATTTCCACTTTATTCTACTATAATAATCGTCGCTTACCGCTGTCTAACTTAAACATCCCACTTTCCCCTCTTCATTGGTTTACTTCATGTTATTCTCAATATTTTTTTTTCTTCTTCTTCTTCTTTCTCTTCTCATTGTTCTACTCTTATTCACCTTCACTTCTCCTTCTTCTCTTCGCTGCCACATTCTTTTCTTTATTCTCAATTTTTTCCTCTTCTTCTTGCTGCCACATTCTATTCTTTATTCTCAATTTTTTTCCTCTTCTTCTTCTTCTTAGTCTTTCTCTTATCTTCCTCATAATTCTATCCTTCTTGTCCCATACTTCTCCTTCTTCTCTTTTCCCGCCTCATTCTGCTCTATCAAGTTTCTTCTCAATCGAAAGTAAAGCAAGCCTGTATTCACAGCAAGACATCGATATCTTTTGCTTTTATAACACTTTTCATCATATCAATTTATCTATCACAGCACAACTTCACATTTATATTTCTTGATATACATATATAACAACCATTATACATGTACTAACTATGTATAATAGATATTGATGTGGTCTAAAATAATCTCAAACCCCTTTCAAAAACTTAACAATGCATTCGATGTTTTAATCGCTTAGCGGACTAGCTATTATCAAATTCTCTCTTTCCTTACACTAACATCTGCTTCTTCTTCTTCTTCTTCTTCTTCTTCTTCTTCTTCTTCTTCCTCTTCTTCTTCTTCTTCTTCTTCTTCTTCTTCTTCACCATTGTCTTTCCTTCCATCCTCTCTTCACCATCATCCACCCCCGCGGATCACTTTAATATGTAAATTCTTCAATGAAAGTTCTTGTTGTTATAACTCACATTATGTTCCACGGGAAGCAAACCACTAGACTTCTATATCTATATAAAACACTTCTATAGTCTGTCCAAGCAGAGAAGACATTCTGGCAAGGTGGGATAATGACTCCAGCTCGCTCAATATTGGTTCAAACATTATAAATTTGGTCTCAAATTGTAGGAAACATTCTGATCTACAATTTGAGAATGAGTTATAATATTGTTGAACCATTATCGACCGAGCTGGAGTCATTCTCCCATCTTGACTGAATGTCTTCTCTGTTTGTACAGACTATATCTATGTTATCCACTTCTATCTATAACAATAATATATTTTCCGAACAGTTATCAAGATTGAAAGGATCTTTTGTTGTTGCAGCTTTCATTAGATTATTATAGTACGCTATCAAAACCCACCGCCACAATGTAATTTACACTAATCTGATGAACTCACTTATTGTTTCAAGGAGTTTTATCCAGATTTACATAATGATTCTACTTTCTTTCACAGTTATTTGAAATTCATTTACATTGTTTACATAGCAGAGCATCACTGGCGGCTCGTACCCACGGAACAGGTGAAGTGCCTGTATCTTTTACTGTACAGCACTTCACCTATTTCGTGGGCACGAGCCGCCAGTGCAGAGCATAGGAACTTGTAAATCTGTATATTATACACATTACAGATTACAAATAATAAGAATGCCAAACAATCTGATTGGAAGATTCGTTGAAAAAATTTCTTACATTAATAATATTATACAAGACCTTTCAAATCGATTGCTTTCAAATTGTTTGCTTTGTTTGCATGGAGCAATCTCCATGGATTAGTGTTTCTAGTGTTCTTGGCACTGGCGGTTCGTGCCCACAAAACAGGCGAAATGCTGTACAGTTAAAGATACGGACACTTCACCTGTTACGTGGGTACGAACCGCCAGTGGTTCTTGGTTCTATAAAATTAGAAGAACTTTACCGAACATATCACAACTGTGTAAAAGACTAGGAACAAGAACTACCATAATAATTTCCCATCATGGGAAAAATTGTGGTTATGTCGGCTGTTGAACTTCTTCGGAACTCTTCACAATAAGCTTAACGCTATGCATCTTTTTGGAAATGAGTTAAATCATGGACACATAATGGAAGATGTCAATTAGTTATCTTTTTTTGTTGAACACATTTTAATACTCAATTTCTTTCCTCATACAAAATTCACTTTCATATACGCCTACAAGCTTTCATTTTCGAACTTTTTGCTACTTCAATAAATTACCGTGATTCACATGAAGTTGGATGTAACGAAAGAGAAGAAGGGAAAGAAAAGAAGCAGCAGGTGAAAAGTGAGTGTAAAGATGGAGTAGAGAGTAAGAGAGTAAGATAAAGAGAGAAGGACAGTAACAAAGTAAGAGAGAGAAAATGAGAGAGAGAAACTGTCACTGTCAGTTGTGTCACTACAAAAGCTGTTAAATTGATTAATCACCCGCATTATTATTCACTAAACGGAGTCCTCTGTTTTGAATGTTTCCCTTTGTTTTAGAAACTTCATCTATCACGTGCTACCCGTAACACACCCTCCCACTCTCTCACCTGTAAATGTCATGTAACCCTCTCTCTCAGACACTGTTAGACTAAACAAAAATGAGAGAAAAATTGAAAAAGTACGTTTTATACGTATAGTCTGTTCAAGCGAAGAAGACATTCTGGCAATATGGGAAAATGTATCCAGCTCAATCAATATTGGTTCAAAAATTATAAATTTGTTCTCAAATTGTAGAAAACATTCTGACCTACAATTTGAGACCAAATGGATGATTTTTGAACCAATATTGGACAAACTGGAGACATTTTCCCATCTTGCCAGAATGTCTTCTTTGCTAGGATAGATTATACGCCCTCCCCTAGTGTCAAACACAGTGAGTCATTTGACGAAATTATCCTCTCTTCTTTTGTAGTTTGGTTGACATGTTGTTGTATCTTATTTTTATAAATAGCTGGTGATAAAATGTAAGGCGGTTTCGTCTGTCTCTTATGGCAAAAATAGAAAACGATAAATGACAACTTCAATTGACAAAATCGGCTGTTGAAGCACACAAGGAGCAAAAGAAATCGCCGGGAGTTTCGTCTGTCTCTTGTACGTAATGTAACCTGCTAACAGCTGATGTAAAGCATCTATTATCTCTTTTGATTTCAAAAACATCATCTAGGCTTACCTTTGATCAGCAGCTTTATTAAGCGTTAATATTCGAATAATCTACTTGATATTATTTCTTATCATTGAAATGTGAAACCCTTTATTTTCAGATATGTGGAACAGCTTCAGATCCACTATTCTTCTCAGTTCCTTCAAAATAGTTCTAGTTTTTTTCACAAACCCTCACTATTATTTTGAAATAGAATAGTTTTTGTTCACACTTCTCTACTTCAAATTTATCTGGCGTTAAGTGTCTTTGTTTGAAACAGTTTATAAAAAAGTGTTGAGTGATAACTCCTTTGATATTTCCATGAAGACTTTTCAACTTTCTTCGCGCAATTTCAAATGAATTATCAAATTTCGAATACATACATCATTGCCACATTTTTTGCTTTAACGTTTTTGATGCATTATTTGGCGTTACTTTCTTTCTTGTGGCAGACGAAGAAGAAGAACACCAACAACAAGAAGAAGAAAAAGAGAAGAGGACGACAGAGAATTTTTCATTCCCTTGCATTGTATTTTACAGAGGATTTTCCATTTGTTTCGCATTGTATTTTCCCTTTTTACCGCCCTTCATTCCCTTCCAAGCCGACGATCAAGCACATACAATGGCTTGGATACAATTAATCAATCACGTATCAAACAGGCTTCCTCTGCAATTGTTCAATTTGTCCGCTTCTTCGCACTATTCTTTCTTATCTTCTTCTTCTTCTTCTTCTTCTTCTTCTCCTCCTTCATCGTCATCTTCTTCTTCACCCCCTTCTGCTTCTTGAATCCTTTCTCCCTTGTTACTACTCCCTTCTCATCTTGTTTTACCATGTCTTCTTTCTTCTCTTTTTCTTCTTCTTTCTCGTATTCATCAATTTCTTCCTATTCCTCATTCTGCCTTGTTAATACTGTACTACCTTCTCTTCTTTTTGTCCATAATATGTCTTCTTTTTGTACTCGTTTTTGGCAGCTAGAGAAGGGGTAGATTGATAGGTTGGGGAGAATTGAGTTGGATTGATGCGCCCTAGTTAATGATTGTGCGATGAAGATTGAAGATGTTGGACTTAATTTGTCTAACATTTCACTCTCTTAGTCTCAAGATATTTAACAGAATGTTTTATTATTTTTATTTTTTTAAATATACGTTTCTAATTGCTGTTAGTTGATTATCTGTGTTTTGATCCAATTAAGTAGGCTTTACTTACTGTATTACCTCAAATATTCAAGTTGTTTCTTTATATTATAGCAAATGTTGGAATGTGCAGGCTATAAGGATTCATCCACTACGATGCACCCAATGACCCAATATAGACCAATATTGACCGATCTGGAGCTATCTCCTCATCTTAACAGAATGTCTTCTTTGCTTGACCAAAATATAGTAATCAAACTTGATTAAAAGCTTATCGAAACGATTAAAGCTTAGAAACTTAGCTCAAGTCCTTCAAGTGATTTCATAGTTTGAGAGAAACACCAAGTATTTGAGATTGATAACAATTACAAAACAATAGTCAACACACTACGTTTTGTAAACAGTTACTTCAAGATAATTTTTTCTACAAAACCAAATTCCTAAAAACCCCTAGACGTGACGTCACTATTAACTCTTAGCGAAAGTCACTATTCTTTTAATACTGTGGGAACTACACAGAGTAGTAGTTTAGCCGCAAAATAGTTCTGATGGGACGGCTATTAAATCTTTGCTCCTTTGACTCTTTTTTCACTCTTTGCTGACTCTTTTTCTAATCTCGGTTTGCTCTTTTGTTGTCAGCTGAGTATTATAGTGGTGGTGTTAGAGTTTGATTAATACCATTACCTACTTTTTGTCTAGCTTGTCTTTGTTTAGCACTCCTAATTCTAGGCGGTACTCTTCTTCTCCATCTTCTTCTTCTTCTCCTAATTCTTCTTCTTCTTCTTAATAGTAGGCGGCAAAAACGCTTTAAAAACAGCGGTGGTCCGAAAAACTATTCTTTTGTCTTCTTCACGATTATATCATTCGTTTTGATGCACTAGCAACCGCCTTTGTTTTCTATCCTCTATCATCTCCTTCTTCTTCTCATTCTTTCTCTCTCCCTTCTTCTTTTATTTATTTCACTCTCTTCTCCTTTTTCATCTTTCTCTTCAGCCCCGTTCGTATTTTTCAATAGACAACAGCAATGAATAGCAACATTAGAAAAAAACTAAATTTTCACTCTTTCTAAAAATCTTACTTCTCATCAATCTTCCTCTTCGTCTTCTTATCTTCTCTGTTCTTCTTCTTCTACATCTTATTGATCTGTATTTTTTAATAGAATAGTAGACAACAATAATTTATTAGAAACAACATTAGACAAAATTAATTTTTCAAATTTTGATGTTCTTATTGGACTTCTCTCTCTTCTCCTTCTTCTTTCTTCTTCCTCTTATTCTTCATATTCTTCTCCTCTTTCGCCTCCACCTTTTCTTCTTCGTCATTGCCATAAGGATACGTATCTTCACAAAATTCAACATCATCAATGAACCAATTTTTTACTTTTATCCAAAAACCTTTTTGGTCTTCTCTCTCTTCACCTTCTTCTCTTTCTCCTTCATCTTCTTCATCATTTTCTTATCTCCCACATACCCTTGATTCGCCACCCTCATTCTATAATAGACACCGACACCTGACGATAAATGACTATTGGCTATACCATTATCAAACAAAGGTGTTTACTCCTTTTTTATACTTTGTGAGTTTTTTATTTATTTAAGGTGAAGTGTTTTGCCATTTGTGTCTGCTATTGTTTGACTACTTGCGGTTTTTTGGAATTTTACGAATTGATAAAAAGAGATTCCCTACGGAGCAGAAAATTTGCACCGTCTCCAAAAGAGTCATTTCGATGGTCTGAGATACTGCAAAGCCAAGGGTACATAGGTACATTATCGAATATTGCTTTCAGAATAAATACCACTTTACACAGCGTATTTCTGATACGCAGCAGTGATACAAAATCCCAAAATTGATACAGGAAAGGAGCTAGTTGATACGAGACTTCTGCAATGCTCACGGATCGCCTCCATATTGGAAACAAGCTGATTCTTCTAAATAATTCAAATTTAACTGAGCTAAGACTCCCTTCCCCTTTCTCCAGCTCTAGTCTCCACCCACAGCCAGTAGCATTCCTTCTCCGCCAATCAGAGCTGGTTTGTTGATTTTATGACGCCCTTCCCCCTTCCTAGCAACTTAGTCTTCTTCCACAGCCAATAGCATTCCTTCTCCGCCAATCGAAGAAGCTTGCTTCTATAACACCCCTCCCCTTCCTACCAGCTCTAGACTCCTCCCACAGCCAATAGTATTCGTTCTTCGCCAGTAAGAGCTCGACCAATAGCAGACCAGCTTCTGTTCTCATGGTGAATACACTACAAAATGGAGTCTAACTCACGAAACCAATTCTGTTCAAGTTTGACAATGTTGTGAAACATCCGTTCGATTGTGAACCGATTCAGAAATGATTATTATTATAAATTATGCTACCTATTTATCATTTTGATATATCAAAAATTATAAAATAACAGACTTTATTGTATATTGCAGCTGATTATGATATTCAAAAATTGGGTATGAATATCTCAAAGTATACAAAATTTGTCATAATTTTCTTGAATTTGAGACGTTTTCAATTTAAGAAAATATCATGAATGAAATCAATGTTAGCGAAAAACTCACGTTACCAAATGGTTAGATGAACAGAAACTTGGAGCTTTAATTACCTGTAACAGAATAATTAAATTACATGAATAAATGAAGATGAAAACTAGTTTAATCTCAATTTAACAACTACTCATTTATTTTTCAACATGATTACAATTTGTATCAAGAAATCCATAGCAAAAAGCTTAATTATTGCATGACAATGACTGATTTTACGGTGTGATTAATAATGGGGAAAGATATGGATTTTCAATAGTGATACTATTCTATTCTAACCGACACAACATCAGCTGTTGGAACGCAAAAGGAGCAGACGAAACCGCCCAACTTTTTGACGTCAGCTACATCAGGGTTACCTTGCTTACTTCTATTTGCAAATCATTTTTCCCTTCTCAATCCTTTCCTACTTCCCTTTTTCCTTCCTAGATCGCATTCTCCTTCTTGTTTTCCTCCTCTTTTTTATTTTTCTTCTCTTTCTGCTTCCTCTTCTTTTCGAGTCAGGGGTCACTCCTACAGGACCCTTCCGCTTGACCGTAACATCATTCCTTAGGGAACCCTTGTACCACTTTTATAAAAGGCCATGTTCTTTTATCCCACAAAGAGTTCTCTCCTTCTCTTCTTTCCTCAACGTTTCTTCTTCTTCATCTTCTTCTTTCTCCTCCTATTCGTCTTTGTCCTCTTCTTCTCCCCCCATTCTTCTTCTTCTTCTTCTATTCTTCTTTGTCCTCTACTCCTCCTAATCTTCTTTGTCTTCTTCTTCTTCTCTTTCTTGTTCGTCTTTCGCTTGCCTCTCTGCATTTACTCCTTCTTCTTCTTCTTCTTTTTCTCTCTCTCCCCAATTCTACTCCTTCTTCTTCTTCTTCTTCCCTTACAGCCCTGCTTCCTTGTTCTCCTTCGACCCTTCCTGTTCCTTTTGTACTTTCCCTTTTACTCTCCCTACATATAAGGTATAGTTAACAAAACACTTGAGATTTCTATCTCTTTTTTTTCTTCTTTTTGTTGTCTGCCTACATTTACATGCATGGAATCTTCTTTACTGCCTCAAATCCTTACAAGACTTCTGGTTCTTGAATACTTATTGTGCAATTTGCGATATCCTATTTATTTCCTATGAAGCATTCTTTATTTTCTGAGGGTGATGCCCACATATGCTTAAGGCCGGTTTCACCAACACTTAATAGTAATATAAGGTGTTAATTTCACATGGTATTATTTCTATTATCATAATATGTAGTCATATGAAAAAATAAAAAATATGATCTCGTATTCTTATCTCTACTAAAATGATCTTATATTAAAATAGAAATATTAACGTGTAAATAGAGTCTGTCCAAGCGAACAAGAAATTCTGGTAAGATGGGAAAATGACTCCAACTAACTCACTATTATCTCAAAAATTATTAATTTGATCTCAAATTATAGGAAAAATTCTGCTTTACAATTTTAGACCTAATTCATAATAATTCTTGAACCAATATTGATCTAACTGCAGTCATATTCAAAACTAGAGAACATTCTGCTCATATAGTTCCAAATTTTAGGAAACATTCTGATCTACAATTGAAGACCAAATTTAGAATTTTTGTACGAATATTGAACAAGTTCGAGACATTTTCCCATCTTAATAGAATGTCTTCTTCGCTTGGACAGTCTATATCACTGTGAGTCTGCTGTTCCAGTGCCAATGAGACTATTTTCATGCGGTTTACCCTAAAAATTACCTATGTTTGTTTATTCAATAGCTCTATCATTCATATATTATCTTCTGATCAATGTAGTTATGCCAAACCTAATGTTTTTACTAATGTTCTTACTTATGTTTTACCCAATCCCAATCAATGTAGTCATATTTTAAGCTTTGTCCACAGCTGTACATCGACACACAATAAATAATAAACCTACCAAAAAAAGCTCAAATCATTATTATTACATTTTGTAGGTTCAGTACAACCTGATTTCTCCCTGATATATTCAGGCCTCATTATAATACTCAACAGTGGTCATGTCATTTTCGACAATACCAACGTTTTATCTGAGAAATAATTGATGAATTCAATGCGATTATGCCGAATCATTGATTTATCCACAAAACAATTTTGGACAAAAATCAAGTTGGACGGTCTGATTTATCTCTCTTTCCCCCCCGCAGAAAACTTTCTCTCTCTCTCTCTCTCTCTCTCTCTCTCTCTCTCTCTCTGATAACTGTATATTATTGTACATATTGTAAAGGGTTGTGTGGTAGAGAGGACCAAGAGTCCTAACTCCGCCCTTAATAAAGGCAATCAATCAATCAATCTCTCTCTCTCTATCCTTCCTCCTTTTCTCCAATTCTCTTTCTTACTCTCTCTCCCCCTCCTTTACTCTCTCTCTCTCTCTCTCTTTATCGTTTTTTGACGGTGGTTCAGTTTACCTTGACAGCTACTCAATGATTCACCAGTCGAAAAGTTATTTTTATGTCCGTATTTTTTCGAAGGATGCAGAAGACGAAAAAAGTTGGACGTGATTTCCGTTCAATAAATAATTTCTGTCCCTTTTTAGCCTCTGTTCTACTCTTTCACTCCCTCCTCCTTCTCCACCATTCCATCCTGCTTTGTTCGCTCCTTCTTCTTCTTCCTCTTTTTTCTTCTTCTTCTTCTTCTTATTATTCTTCTTCTTCTTCTTCTTCTTCTTCTTCTTCTTCTTGGCCTTAGTCTTCCGTCTCCCCTTGTTCTTGTGGTAGATACGATTGTCAGCTTGTGTTTGTACAGAACATAAATTGAATATAAAGTGAAGTATTTTTGTGACTCAATACTTGGTAATTTGAGATAAAATTGAAGCATTGAACGATTACAAATAAATAACGACCGATTCCATGAAAGCCAATCAAATTTAACTCCCGTTAAATTAGTGACGAGCGTTGACGGAACTAATACAATCAAATTCCTACTATTGATTTTTCTCGATTTGGAAATAGGTTAAGTAGTTAGTTTTGTGCAACTTAGTTTTTGATTATATCACGAAGGTTATACAAGAATAAAGATAATTTACATGCAAATATTATTTACTTGGCTCATATTCAGTATGCGTTCTCAAGCTGTACACTGTATAAACTGTTCAATTAACTTTCAAGATGACAAATTCAAGTGGAAGTGGTAACTGTACTATAATAGATGATACATATCAATACATAGATGATACACGTATAAAAAAGGTAATTAACACAGTCTGACTTATGAAATTGGACAGTCGCATTGGAAGATCTTTATCAAGACATCTTGTATTATGAATAAGTATCAGTTACAATCAGTTATGAATCATGTATCAGTTATAATATTGTTCCATGTTAGAATTCGATTGTATGTTCAATTAGATCGATGTAACAAGTAAAATTTCTCATCTTGAAAGTGAATTGAACGATTGAAGCGTGTAAACTCTCTTTATGAACAAACACTCATCATTGTAACGAAATAATTTGCCAATTCAGGTGCCTTGGCAAATTGAATCCAGCTTTCTTTATCTTATCTTTCATACATTAGTGCCTACTAATATGCCGTTACCTCTAGCAAACCAAAGAGAAAAATCCTGCTCTAAAAATCTGTAGAAACTTATCTCCCAACAATCTAACACAGCCCCAGTCACTGAAATTCCACAATTAGTGTCGCCCCATCCAAGTCTATCTCGGATCTACCTTTTTTATCAGACCAGACCACCTCTGACAACTCTATTATCCTCCAGTCTGTCCAAGCAAAGAAGACATTCTGGCAAGATGGAAAATGACTCCAGCTCCATCAATATCCATTCAAAAATTATAAATTTGGTCTTAAATTGTAGATAAGAATATTTTCTACAGTTTGAGGTCAAATAATTGATTTTTGAACCAATATTAACCGAGCTGGAGTCATTTTCCACCTTGCCAGAATGTCTTCTTTGCTTGGATAATAGGTTGGTGACTATTTTTAGGTTCTACTGTTCAGGTCCTACCAATTCCATGGAATTTGTTGCCTATGTATAGGTTCTATCCTATTATACAGAGGGAATTCTACACGCTTCATTACCCTAGACCAGAGATCTTTACTATGAACTATATACTGATATGGTTATATGCCTACGTATACTATGTATTACTATATATTACATATTACTATGTATTACTATAGTACATATTTACTATATATTACTATGCCTATGAGTCCTCCTAGAACTACGTATGTTACTACAAATCAGTTACGAGTATACTTTGTATTGTAATAAATTCATATGACTATAATATCGACGTATCGTTTATATTGCTTTATACAAGTAGTTTTTTGCTTCTGGTGGAGTTTCAGGAGTAATGTGCAATATTCTTAGGTTAATCCCTTACACCACGTTGAGGAAAAAGTTCCATGGTGTATCAATGGTACATACCCCCATAAATGCTTTTCTACCGAAATAGAAATAGCAAAATTGACATTTGGAAAATATATTTAATTTTCTAATTTTTCACAGGTTTTAATCAGATATTAATAAAACCAGTCTTTCACGCAACCAATATTGTTCATTCTATGCTTTATCATTGTAATGTTTTATTCTTATTCTATTTTTGAAACAACATAATGTATAACTTCATATATTGTAATACCATGTGAAACAAATAAAATTGAATTGATTCCTATGTAAAATTAGATGTGAAACTCAATGGACCCAGTTAGAAGATTGCAACTTGAACTGTTTTCAATATTAAAGGGAAATATACTGAAAAAACCAGGGTGATGAATGATACACGTCAGGAATTCCAATTTCCCAACTATCATCCCCAAGAGAGTAGACTGAATACCTTTCAGGTAGATACATAGGTATACCACTCTACATTCCACAATAATTATCACCGACATACATAGGTATACTAACTACAACTATCTCCTGCATAAATAGGTATACTACTACTACTACTAATATCACACACATACATAGTTATACTACTCCTACTATCACTCACATACATAGGTATATTACCATTGACTACAATTAACAAAGACATTCCTTTGAGTTGAGGAGCAGGAGCAGCAGCTTAGTGTAGTCTACCCAAGCATAGAAGACATTCTGGCAAGATAGGAGAATGACTCCAGCTCGGTCAATATTGGTTCAATGACTATACATTTAGTCTCAAACTGTAGGAAACATTCTGATCTACAATTTGAGACCAAATTTATAATTGTTGAACAAATATTGATCGAGCTGGAGACATTTTCCCATCTTGCCAGAATGTCTTCTTTGCTTGGACAGACACTAATAATAGTTGAGGATCAGTGAGTAGCGTGAAAAAGGTGACGACATTAAGACCACCCAAACTCAATGCACAAGCCTACATGCATGCCTCAAGCCTAATCCAAGGCTATTCTGAATTGGACTGGGCAAGCGCCACCCGGGTAGCCTAGGAGGAGGAGGAGGAGGAGGAGGAGGAGGAGGAGGAGGAGGAGGAGGAGGAGGAGGAGTAGGAGTAGAAGGAGAAAAAAAGAAGAAGAAAACCGCCGTCAAGATCTTGAGAGAAGAGTTTTTCCGGTATTGAATTCAATTGCAAAAGTGTCGCCAAGTCTCTAAGGGTGGAAGTGGAAGGAAGGGATGTTTAGAAGAGATAGTAGAGGAGGTGGAGGAGCAGGAGGAGGTAGAAGGAGGAGAAGGAGGTGGAGGAGGAGGAGGAGGAGGAGGAGGAGAAAGAGAAGGGGAAATTGACAGAGAAAAATGGCGATAACGTGAAAGTAGTTAGAGTGGAAATTGCGACGGAGCGAAACAAAAGGCAAAAGGGATTCTTCTTTATTCTTCTTCTTCTTCTGTCTTTCCACCACGCAACTTTTGGTATCTGTCTGTCTGGCTGTCTCTCCGGGGATTCCGAAGAAGAAGATGAATGATAAGAAGAAAAACTCGGAGGTTGAAAGGAGAAACAATGAAACAAGTGTGGGAATCATAAGAGGAAGAAAGTTTGAAAAGGAAATTCGAGAGATAAAAGTTAGAGTTTGAATTTTCAAGGATTGAAAGTAAAAGTAATAGATAAAAGTAAGATATGAACTAGAGGAAGAATTTAAATATGCTAAATGCTTCCTTCCATTTCAACTTTCTTCATCATACTTTTCTCATTTCCTTATTCTCTTTCTCCTCATTCTCATTATTTTCTGTGTCCCATTTTATTCTTACATTCAAATTTACATTCTTGCAATTTTATAGTCTGTCCAAGCAAAGAAGACATTTTGGCAAGAGGGGAAATTAACCGAAACTTGGTCAATATTTGTTCAAAAATTGAAAATTTGGTCTCAAACTGTAGGAAACATACTGATCTACAATTTCCCAAATTGTTGGAAACATTCTGATCTACAATTTGAGACCAAATAAATTATTTTTGAATGAATATTGACCGAGCTGGAGTTAATTTCCCATCTTGCTAGAATGTCTTCTTTGCTTGGACAGACTATATTTATATCAGACTCCTAAGGAACTAGCAGTCGGTAAAAGTTTGTTACCAACGCACAGCTCTCTCATGACAGTCTGAAAGCGCTCTGCTAGAGCTGTGAAATAGAGAGCGACTTCAGCTGAACAATTTCTATTCAGCTTCCAGACTGTCCTTACAGAGCTGATCCTCAATAACTATCATTCGTTGATCACTAATCCACTGGCGGCATGTGCCCACGAAACAGGTGAAGTGCTCGTATCTTCTACTGTACAGCACTTCACCTGTTTCATGGGCACGAGCCGCCAGTACAACGAATCCTGTTCGAATCTGCTATATGAATAATTTTTCATGTGTAGGCCAAGTCTCGCCCAGTTCTTTCAGCCTTTTAGAGAAAATTGCCTGTTTGTTGGACTCCAGAACGTGCTCAATTTAAAAATTTACCTCTCCTTGAACAAAGCACAGAAGCGATAAATTTCAGCAAGTGGGCGTTGCTCCAGTCTCGTCTGGAGGCAGATTGAATTCGAGCCGCGTACAAAATATTGTAATTACTACAAGAACATGTTTTTAGCTGTTGTGTGAGTTTGAGCCGGGTTAAAATAGTTATTATCAAAAGATTGGCGAAGCATGTTTGATTATTTGCTGTTTGAGATTCAAGTTGAAGGTGGCAAGTTATTTTTCAAGCACTAAATTACAAATATTACAACAATGATTACTGTAAAAGAGTTTATTTTCTCGTGTTTAGTCATGTTATAGAATCTGAGTTAGGGGGAAAAAGCCTGAATACGAAACCAAGCATTCACAACGGGAGCTTATGAATGCGAATGATTGCTGGCAAAATTTAAGTTGTTTCTGTTTTACATAATGTCTCATCACAATAATAAAATATTAATAGTAATAATATATAAATAGAATATTACACTTTCAAATTGTTCACTGGACTATTATAGATCACATGCTTAAAGAAATGGCTCAGGCCTACTCCCTACTCACAATCAAAAGCTGTTAAATCATGACTATGAGTCACATCGTTTCATAGAAAATTGTTAAAAAAGGAATCCAAGCAGGGAACATTGAACAAAATAATAACACTTGGAAAACGGATTTCACACCAAAACTCAGTAGAGTTCATTCAATTACACTACTATAGCTGAAACCCGACGAATAAGGGGTTTCGTCTGTCTCTTGTACGTGATCAAAGCATCTATTAATTGTCTATTTTTGGTTTCAAAAACTTCATCTAGGCACATAGCGAAATGACTGTCTGATTGACAACATCAGCTGTTGGAGCCCAAAAGGAGCAGTCGGAACCGCCTAACGTTTTCTTAGTTATACATCCATGTTTTTGAAAAAACAATAGATGCTTTACATCAGCTGTAGTTGGTTACATCACGTACAAGAGACAGACGAAACCGTCTAACTTTTTTGCGTCAACAATTACCAATAAGAATTCACCTATTCTTAGTTACTTGAAATACCAATACCACTGTCATTTTGTACAAGCTGTTATATGACTTCTATTATTTTTCTTTTTTTCAGAGGTGACCTTTCCTATGACCCGACCTTTTCTTTGTGAGACATCTTTTTCCCACCAAGTGCAAAGTGCAAGTATAGAACGCGCAAGCCGAGAAGACACGCCGTTACAATGAAAAGTGTATTGTTTTGGGGGTCTTCTCACCTTTCACGAACTATAAAAAGGTGTCTGGTCGAAGATATATATAGATATAAGATAGACCTGTCAATCATGTCATGGAGTTTAGCTGTCGCTAAAAAGTTAGGCCGTTTTTACTGCTCCTTGTGCGCTCCAACAGCTGATTTTTTCAATCATAGTTATCATTTTTCTATGCCTAGATAATGTTTTTGAAATAAAAAGAGACAATGAATGCTTCACATCAGCTGTTAGTTGGTTCTATCACGTACAAGAGACAGACTTACAAGATAAGATGAGACAACAATTTGAATCCATTACCAATAAATTCTTAAAGCTTCAAACCTACTCCTAAGTACGGTAATGATTCTCAGCACAATATTTGCAATTCCTAAGCTCACATTCGCGCTGTTTTTAGCCACAAGGGTGTGTACAGTTTAAAAAACGACTAAAAATGAGAAGCCGGTTTCTGTTCAATAGCATTCCTTCGTCTGTATTATACGATCCTGAGACATGCATAGTACATGCGATGCAGGTCCACTTACACACACTTTATACCTATTTATAAACTGCTTTCAATATATTTGTACAGGCTGGGACAGGCTCAACAGCTTATATAGCACACCTCGCATTCCTAACAAACTATATCTATTTACACTCTGGTTCCTGAACTTATATTTAGCAGACAACCGGCTTGGTAAAGTTTGTCTAAGCAAAGAAGACATACTGGCAAGATGAGAAAATGGCTTTAGCTCGGTCAATATTGGTTCAAGATTGATGATTTCAATCTCATATTGTAAAGTAGAATGTTTCCTACAATTCAAGACCAAATTTTCAATTTCTGAACCAATATCGATCGAGCTGGAGGCATTTTCCCATCTATCCAGAATGTCTTCTTTGTTTGGAGTGACTAAATGTGTATAGATGTTGAAAATATAGATATAATCTATAGTAAATTTGCAGGGTTCAATTAAGTGGGCGTAATATTAACATGGTCTGTCTGGCAGCATGTCTTGACTAGTTTTTTGAACGGTCTTTACCGACTACCCAATCGATTAATATGTTGTTTTAGCACAGGTATTACTGCTCTAATAATAGCAAATTAGAATATGGATTTCATAAAGGCTTGTGTTATTTTGAATATTCTGGATTGTATGTTTCCAGAAGCATTCTATCAAATTTTTATCTATCTATTCATTTACGAGATTCCAATACATGAGAAGTTCAAATGAAAATGTGAGTATTTACTAGGCGAAGTTAGGACAAGGACATTTCTATCACTCAACCTTAATTGAGTATGTACCACTTCGTCCTTTCTACCACTCAAATCGTCTCTTCTTAACTCTGATAAGTTGATAAAACTAATAAGAGTTATGTTCACAATTAAAAATCAAATTGTACACAATATTATTTTTATTTCATCAGCTGTTAGTAGGTTACATCACATACAAGAGACAGACGAAACCGCCTAACTTTTTGATGCCAGCTAGATAGTACCTAGGCTAGTTGTTGCTAACAATTTAACTCATTGTCTAATACAATATAACTCATTTGGTCATGTCATTGCTAGACCAAAGATGTCCAAAATTAACAAAATAATTCATCAATAACTGCATTGTAGATTATTACTTGATAATATTCAATTACTGTACTTTACCGATGGTTCTTCAATATATTTCGGAAGTATTTGAGAGCAATTACCTGAAACAAAACAAAAATAATTAGAATAATGTGACTTCATAAATAACTATGATAATATTGCATTTAATGATGAATATCTGTTTTAGAAGATTTCAAAATTGAGGATATCAATGTACTCTTAGTTACTCCTCATGAGATTTGAAACATTTTTACAACATACTACATAATCACTTGAAAGATCTTCCCAGCCTGAACGATATCCACATTTATTGCATTTTTTTTTCATCAAATTAATCACAATTTTCAAATCTCCCCTATCAAAACTAACATAATCAATCCAAATTCATTGCTCTGTTCCTCTCAACCACCAAAAATCAAGACGTTTGACGAATGACTTTAATGATTGCTCAGCTCTGTCAGGACAGTCTGAAGCTGTCTTCGAGAGCGAATTATTATAGTTGAGGTCGTTCTCATTTTGATGTAATATTGATGACAGCTCGCCGACTGTCCTAACAGAGCTGAGAATTGAAAACAATAGGAGTCATTCGCCAATATCCTAAATTTCTGGCATCCGCTTTACAACATTTCAATTTATTTCAATCTCCAAATCGCTACTATAGTCTGTACAAGCAAAGAGGACCCTCTGGCAAGATGGTAAAATGACTCCAGCTCGGTCAATATCGGTTTAAAAATTATTGATTTGGTCTCAAATTGTAGATCACAATGTTTGCTACAATTTAAGACCAAATCAATAATTTTTGAAACAATATTGACCGAGCTGGTGTCGTTTTCTCTTCTTTCTAGAGGGTCTTCTTTGCTTGGACAGACTGTATCAAAACCTATCGAAATTCACTCCGATACCAGGTTTCAATCACCAAAACCTGGGCAGATTACATTTTATTTCGACTTTTTTGTATATTTATATCCTCTGCCACACACACCAGAGCCGGTATTTAGTTCTTTTTCAAGCTTAAATAATAATTCTAGAGCGGCCTTTTTACTCAACGTGCCTGCTACAGTCCAAGCAAAGAAGACATTCTGGCAAGATGGGAAAACGACTCCAGCACAATAAATATTGGTTCAAAAATTATAAATTTGGTCTTGAATAGTTGATAAGATTTTTTGCTACAATTTGAAACCATATTTATAATTTTCGAAACAATATTGACCGAGGTGGAGTAATTTTCCCATCTTGCCAGAATTTCTTCTTTGCATGGACAGTCTATACCAGATACTATTCAAGAGCTTTTAATCCGATTAGTGTAATAAATCAATGCTGAAGCCTTTATCAAGCCCGTTCTGCTAAGTCCTTTCAAGCACTTTTCTAAACCTAGTTTCTCACTCTCTCTCTCTCTCGCTTATGAACACTTCCTCTCCCAGTTTACATATTACATGCAAACCCACACATATGTCATTTGGAATTCACATAATTTAGCCAGTGTACCGTATAATTTCCTGAGGTATAGCATAGGCTAAAAATTCATTTTCAAGATGATATAGTTCCAACATTAAGTTGAATATTTAAATTCTGTGATGATACTAGATGGATGATGATACTGTGGTGGTTCGGAACCCACCTAAAAGCAGTAGGTCCATTCATCTCTCATCATCATCCTTCTCTTCACCTACACACAGGCCCAAAAGCCCATGTGGGCATCACCCTCAAAAAAAAAAAATTAATGATAAAAAAGCGTTCAATCCAATTTTTTTAGTAAGATTTTCCTTTCAAACGTATCATTATGAATTAAATTTAACATTTTTAGGTGGATTAACTGATATGATCAACCAATGGATCGAAACTACGAATTCAGAGTCAAAATCCAATCTGAAAACTGAACACAAATATTGAACTGTACAAAGAAGAAGGATCCCAAAATCCTAAAAATTCCTTTCAGATTATGCAACTTTCGGTAACACACGACTGCAACTAAAACCAAAACTAACCTGAACTCAAAAATACAGGCGGCGACAGAACCACGTATTAGAAACGTAACTGAGGA
Organism: Sogatella furcifera; assembly: GCA_017141385.1. Classification (NCBI taxonomy): domain Eukaryota; kingdom Metazoa; phylum Arthropoda; class Insecta; order Hemiptera; family Delphacidae; genus Sogatella; species Sogatella furcifera. The sequence goes on along the minus strand of CM029558.1, from coordinate 746,363 downwards.
CAACTCCTTGCAAGAGAACCAACTATTTATTGGATTGGCTACAAGATCGTAAAGAAAAGGAAGAAGAAGATAGTAGAAGTAGAAGGATGAGGAGAAGAAAAATAAGAAGTGAAAGAAGAAGAACAAGAAGAAAAAGAAAAAGAAAAAGAAGAAGAATAAGAAGAAAAAACAGAAGAAGAATAGGACTAAGGAGGAGAAGAAGAAGAAGAAGAAGAAGAGGAAGAAGTAGTAGTAGTAGTAGTAGTAGTAGAAGAAGAAGAAGAAGAAGAAGAAGAAGAAGAAGAAGAATAAGAAGAAAAAAACAGAAGAAGAAGAACAATAGGACTAAGGAGGAGAAGGATTGGGAGAGAAGAAGGAGAAGATGGAGTAGGAGGAAAAGTGGGGTATAAGGTAGAAGAAGAGAATAAGAAGAAGGAAGAGGAGAAGTTGGAGGTGAAGAAGAAGAATGAAAAGACTAAGTAGGAGAAACGGATGAAGAAGAATAAGAAGAAGAAGAACAAATTAAGATGAAGGAAAAATAGACGAAGAACATAATGATGATGATGATGATGATAAAGAAGAAGAGAGAATATGAAGATGAAGAAGAGAGGAGGTAGAAGAAGAAGAAGATGATGATGATGATGGAGAAGAAGAGAGAGGATGAAGATGAAGGAGAGAGGATGAAGAGAGAAGGAGGAAGAAGAAGGAGAAAAAGAAGAAGGAGGAGGAGTACGGCGAGGAGAAGAAGAAAAATAAGAAGTAAAAGGAGAAGAGGAAGGAGAAGAACAACAAGAAGAAGACAGTTGGGTGACTGACAGAGATTTGTGGATGACGGTAACAGTAATAATACCGTACTGTAAAGTAATAATAAAGGACCGTCGAATTAGCTGATGAACGCTGTAATTGACGTTCCAAAGATGCGGTAGAAGAAGAAGAAGAAGAAGAAGAAGAAAAAGTAAAAAATAGGAAGAAGACGAAGAAGAAGGCTGCAAAGAACTTTGAAATATTACAACAATTACTCTTTAGAGCATTAAAAAATCTGCCCGGTCATGTTCTTCAGCTCATGCTGCTACCACAAGACGAAAAATCTGTAACATCTTACTCACATCTTCCCTTGCTCATTCTCTATACCACAGCCTTCCTCTCTCTTTCTCACACTTCCTACTTCCTATTTCCATCTCTCTTAATGCCGTAGATCAACTTCGCCTGCCCGTATTTATCAATTATATGGTCCAAAATTTTCAACAGACAAAAGAAGAAGGTCCATTACACAACAGATTAGAACTGGCCCACCTTACAAGTTGTTCCCACTTCTTCTTCTTCTTCTTCTTCTTCTTCTGTCTTCAGCAGCGTCTTCTTTGTCTGATTCGTACGTCGTGGGTGTTGATTACCTGTCATGCAATTTTTCAAAAAATCTATCTCTTCAAATTGTTTTCTTTTTGTTCTTGGTCGTAGCCCACCAACCAACTAACCATCAATTTCTGAAATTCCTGGTCTAATTACGTCATTTCATGTCACGTTTCACATTACGCTTGATTGTCGTCATTTTTTTGAGGTCTGTCACGTTTAGATTCCTGACAGCAATAATTCTTTGGTGAAAATTCTTTGTTGTCATACTTTGTCGTTGTTTCTTTGTGTCCTGGTTCGCGGTTTTCAAGTATTTGTGACACGATGCATGTGGAAAATGTCAAGCCACTATACTAGTATAGTCTGTCAAAGCAAAGAAGACCCTCTGGCAAGATGGGAAAATGACTACAACTTAGTCAATATTCGTTCAAGAATTATAATTAATATGGTCTTAATAGCAGATCAAGTTGTTTCCTACAGTTTGATTTCAAATTGATAATCTTTGAAGAAAAATTGACCGAGCTTGACTCATTTTCCCATCTTTCCAGAGGGTCTTCTTTGCTTGGACAGACTATACAAAGTAATGAGTGAAAATGTTTTATATAATTCCTGCATATTCTCGTGATTTTACAGGAAAACAGCATAGAAGTGCGGACACTTATATCGCTTTCAGTCTGCGAAGACATACTGGCAAGATGGGAAAATGACTCAAGCTCGATCAATATTGGTTCTAAAATTATCAATTTGATGATCTCATATTGTAGGAAACAATTTGATCTACTATCAAGACGACATTTGTAATAATTGATTAAATATTGACCAAGCTGGAGTCATTTTCATATCTTGCCAGAGGGTCTTATTCTCTAGAGCGCAATATTTTCAACGATTTGAGAAAAATGATCTATATAGGATGGAAAGTAACTTCGAACGCATACCAAATGCTACAAAACCTTTCAGTTTAACTTTGTAATACAACAATGACTGTGTTCGTATGGAGCAAACAAAACAAAGCAAAAAAAATTAATTTTTGTTTAATGAAGCAAACAAAACGTTTTGTCTGATGTATATTGGTGAATCATCAACTCCTTCAATCAGAGCTAGACCTGTTCAACTTATTTTGTGTTACTAAATGAAAACATAAATTACTAATGAAATATTCATCAAAATTGGGAATAGATGACGATTTGAACTTAATCACCCTTCTGTTCGTTGTTCTTCCTCAAATCACTGGCGGCTCGTGTCCACGAAACAGGTGAAGTGCCCGTATCTTTAACTGTACAGCACTTCACCTGTTTCGTGTGCACGAGCCGCCAGTGTCTCAAATAGATAAATTGATGAAGTCAAAAAGTCTAGTCAAGACAGAACTATTTGGAACGTTTTCTTATTCTGTATCTCTGACATGAACGTCAATATAGACATACATAAAGATCCTAAGCAGAATCTCAACATTTATGAACGTTCTAAACAAATCTCAACATAACTAAGCACAGGGTGTGCTTAATTTGTACAGATAGCGGCACTTGGTAGAAACTTGGTTCAGCTCCAAGTTGCAACTTAGCTGCTACTTAGCGAGGAGGTGCTCTGCTCCTCTGCTACTTAATTAGAACTTGATGTTGCTTGATAAGCTGCAGATAAGTAGAAGCAGATTGAGTTGATTGAAGGAGAAAGGAGACGAGGAAGAGGAGGAGGAGGAGGAGAAGAAGGAGACGAAGATGAAGAAGCAGTTCAAATAGAAGAAGGCTGCGACAAGAAGAAGATGGAGTGATGGAAGAAGAGGATGTTGAAGATGAAGAAGAAGAAGACGAAGAAGAAGATGAAGAAGAAAGAGAAGGAGAGAAGGAGGATGAGAAGAAGAATTAGAAAGAGAAGAAGAAAAAGAAGGAGGATGAGAAGAAGAATGAGAAAGAGAAGAAGAAAAAGAAAGAGGATGAGAAGAAGAATGGGAAAGAGAAGAAGAAGAAGAAGGAGGTGAGGAAAAAGAAGATGAAGAAAAAAACAAGATGATGATGATGATGATGAGAAGAAGAGGGAGGATAAAGAAGAAGAAGAAGATGCAGATGGAGACGGTAGAGAGAGAAGGTAGGCTATGTAAGAAGAATAAGCAGACTGAGGATATGTAGATGACTAAGGTGACGAGGATGTAGAATTACAAGACGAAGAAGTATAAAAGACGAAGAAGTGGAAGAATAAGAAGAGGAGAAGATGTTGTTGAATAACGAGACGAAGAAGAGGGAGAAGCCGAGATGAATATGACGAAGGAGTAGATGATTACGAGGATAGAGAATATCGAGAAGAAGAAGAAGAGGAGGAAGAAAAAAGGGGAAGAAAAATGAGAAGAAGAAGATGATGAAGCAAAAGTAGTAGAAGTGGAAGAGGGAGTCGTAGAAAACGAAGGATGATGAAGCGAGGAGAAGAATGAGCAGGAGGCAGAGATAACAAGAAGACGAAAAGTAGGAATAATACGAAATAAGCTCAGAACAAGATTAAGTTCTGAGTTAGAAGTAGAAATTAAAACATAACCAACCACTCCTATCCTATTACTTTGGAGAAGATCTCATGAAAGTGATGATGACTTACTAACAGATGAGGGTCTTTCTTCTTAAAAAGGTGCTAAAACATCGTCTTAAATTTCTTCATCATATCTTCCTCGTTAGAGTCCTTTTTCTACTTTTTTCTCATTTTTTTATCAAAGCATTCTGCATTAACAACACTCTTGTCTGCTTTGACAACTTACTTTCATTTTTCTTCTTCTTCTGGACCTCATCCTCATCATCATCTTCTTCTTCCTCCTCATCCTCCTCTTCTCTTCTTCTTCTCTCTCTCTTTATCATCATCATCATCATCATCATCATCATCATCTTATTCTTTTTCTTCTATCCCTCCTGAACCTCCTCCTAATCATCATCTTACTACTTTTCTTTTTCTCCATCTTATCCATCTTTCTTTTCTCCTTCTTCAACTTTTTCGTCTCCTTCTTCTCTTCGACTTCCTGCCTCTCATCATCATGCTTTTCTTTTTCTTCTTCTTGTTATTCATCATCATCATCATCTTCTTCTTTGTTCATTTTTCTCCTCCTTGTTCTTCTTGTTATCCTTCTTCTTCTTCTATTGATCCTCCTTCTTCTTCAATTATCTAGTCTTTCATTACTCGATTAATAATAATAATAGAAGAGTAAGATATTAAGACTGCCTTCTTCCCATTCAATAATGTGTTTCAAAATTTCAAATGTTCAAATTTTTGTAAAGAAAGAGAAAATCAACCAATTAATATGCTAATATATACTTATATATGGATATTGAATATATGCATAATGAATATGTATATTATGCTTATCACTCTACTAAAAATTTAAGCCACACCGATTTGCAAGTGATTGGTTAAATAGAATCTAGAAAACGGCTAAGCAATAGAGTAAAATGGAGGTTTCAACTCCCACTACAAAGTTAACGGTGATACATTTGTATCGACCAATAGGATTGCTCCCACTAAAATGGCGACCACGCCTTCTCGTCTGTGATTGGTCGACTGGTAAAGTGGAGAGAATTCTAAAATGGCCGATTTCAATTTCTAGAAATGGCTGCTTTCGCTCAGGCTAAGATCCCAGGCTTCTAATTAATGGCTTGGCTCACTTATAGCTCAAGAATAATTATTGTCATTTGACTTATCAATACTTTCAACATTGTCGATAGTGTAAAATATGTAGTTTGATAATAATACAATGATAATAAGACTGAATCGAGGGGATACATTCTTGTTGTTTCTTTTATCTCAGGGCTACTTTTATCACTGTTTTTTTTTTTTCATTTTAAATAATAATCACAGTAACTTTTTTCAATAATTTTTTAGAGTATTACGTGTTTCGACTATTTATTTATAGTATTTCTGCATTTGAAAATGACTATGAATAGTCGAAACATGTAATGCACTAAAAATTATTGAAAAAGGGTACTGTTATTATTATTTGAAATAAGAAAACACTGGATAAATTCTATACACTTGGATCATAGTATCACTTTGTATTAAAAGCGTAGCCTAATTATTGTATGTTCGTATTTAATTATTCAAAAGGACCTTTTGTAGTGTAATACAGTTATAACGATACAAGATGCTTCAATATGAAACAAAAATTTCCAATTGTACATACCTTTACTGTGATAAACATGACGGTTTGAAATCATATTTGGGGTCGTCATATTTGACGGTTTGAAATCACATTTGACGTTTTGAAATTATATTTCAATCATAGTCTGTCCAAGCAAAGAAGACCCTCTGGCAAGATGGTAGAATGACTCCAGCTCGTTCAATATTGGTTCAAGAATTATAAATGTGGTCTTAATAGTAGATCAAATTGTTTCCTACAATTTTAAATACAATTTATAATTTTTGAACCAATATTGACCAAGCTCCAGTCATTCTCCCATATTGCCAGAGGGTCTTCTCGGCTTGAACCGACTATACAAAGTATGCTTTTGAACCGTCATGTGTATGACAGTATAAACCATTGGCTGCTCGTGCCCACGAAACAGGTAAAGTGCTGTACGGTAAAAGATACGGGCACTTCACCTGTCTCGTGGGTACGAGCCGCCAGTGTTATGAACCACTTGATTTTAACCTGTTTTGACCATATTTAGAAACAAGTTTAAAAATAGCAAAAAAAATTCAAATCTGTCTCAAATTCAGTCGCCATTCACTTTATTGATTATTAGCACTTGTTTGAAAACCACTTGTAAGGTCATTGAATGGTGTGCCAGATAATTGGTTCAATCGAAAGAGAGAGATAGAAGATAGATAAACAGATCTACAGATATAGAGTGGAAGAGAGATAGAGAGAGAGTGTGTGCAAAAAGTAGTCTATACTTCGCCCACTTGATTTGGCACTTAGCACTCCTACGGACTGTCTGGCATCTTGAAGAAAACTTTAAATATTTCTTCATCTTTCTTAGTGTATCTGGATGATATTTCATAGGAATCTTTCAAGAGCATTTCATTATCGCTCTACTTATCAAGAAGATATATGATTATTATTTTATTAAATTATGCGTTCACAAAGTTCGTAGAAAACCAAATAGAGATAATAGATCATTATACAGGATAGATAAGAACTTTGGAAACAGCTGAATATTTATTGCATGAAGGTAATTTGAAGGTCGGTTAGGCCAAACTTATTGTCTTTATAATACTTCATATCACTCCTCCAAGGAGCCATCCAGTTTGGGATATTGGTCATTTTATAGCACTGAAGTACATCAGTACATGATATCAGGGGTTACAGCACTGGCGGCTCGTACCCACAAAACAGGTAAAGTGTGCCCGGTAAATCTTTTACTGTACAGCACTTCACCTGTTCCGTGGGTACGAGCCGCCAGTGGGTTACAGGGATTATAGTCATGATTACGATGCAAATTTTCAAGAGAAATCTTGAAAATTGGTTCATTAGTAGAAACTTGGTTCAGCTCCAAGTTGCAACTTAGCTGCTACTTAGCGAGGAGGTGCTCTGCTCCTCTGCTACTTAATTAGAACTTGATGTTGCTTGATAAGCTGCAAGTAGAAGCAGATTGAGTTGATTGAAGGAGAAAGGAGACGAGGAAGAGAAGGAGGAGGAGGAGAAGAAGGAGACGAAGATGAAAAAGCATTTCAAATAGAAGAAGTCTGCGACAAGAAGAAGATGGAGTGATGGAAGAAGAGGATGTTGAAGATGAAAAAGAAGAAGACGAAGAAGAAGATGAAGAAGAATGAGAAGGAGAGAAGGAGGATGAGAAGAAAAATTAGAAAGAGAAGAAGAAAAAGAAGGAGGATGAGAAGAAGAATGTGAAAGAGAAGAAGAAAAAGAAAGAGGATGAGAAGAAGAATGGGAAAGAGAAGAAGAAGGTGAGGAAAAAGAAGATGAAGGAAAAAACATGATGATGATGATGATGAGAAGAAGAGGAGGATAAAGAAGAAGAAGAAGATGCAGAAGGAGACGGTAGAGAGAGAAGGTAGGCTATGTAAGAAGAATAAGCAGACTGAGGATATGTAGATGACTAAGGTGACGAGGATGTAGAATTACAAGACGAAGAAGAGGAAGAAGAAGGAGAAGAATAAGAAGAGGGAGAAGATGTTGAATAACGAGACGAAGAAGAGGGAGAAGCCGAGATGAATATGACGAAGGAGTAGATGATTACGAGGATAGAGAATATCGAGCGAAGAAGAAGAAGAGGAGGAAGAAAAAGGAGAAGGAAAATGAGAAGAAGAAGATGATGAAGCAAAAGTAGTAGAAGTGGAAGAGGGAGTCGTAGAAAACGAAGGATGATGAAGCGAAAGAGGAGAAGAATGAGCAGGAGGCAGAGATAACAAGAAGACGAAAAGTAGGAATAACACGAAATAAGCTCAGAACAAGATTAAGTTCTGAGTTAGAAGTAGAAATTAAAACATAACCAACCACTCCTATCCTATTACTTTGGAGAAGATCTCATGAAAGTGATGATGACTTACTAACAGATGAGGGTCTTTCTTCAAAAGGTGCTAAAACATCGTCTTCAATTTCTTTATCATATCTTCCTCGTTAGAGTCCTTTTTCTACTTTTTCTCATTTTTTTATCAAAGCATTCTGCATTAACAACACTCTTGTCTGCTTTGACAACTTACTTTCATTTTTCTTCTTCTTGTGGACCTCATCCTCATTATCATCTTCTTCTTCCTCCTCATCCTCCTCTCTCCTTCTTCTCCTTCTCTCTCTTTATTATCATCATCATCATCATCATCTTATTCTAATTCTTTTTCTTCTATCCCTCCTGTACCTCCTCCTAATCATCATCTTACTACTTTTCTTTTTCTCCATCTTATCCATCTTTTTTTCCTCCTTCTTCAACTTTTTCGTCTCCTTCTTCTCTTCGACTTCCTTCCTCTCATCATCATACTTTTCTTTTTCTTCTTCTTGTTATTCATCATCATCATCATCTTCTTCTTTTGTTCATTTTTCTCCTCCTTGTTCTTCTTGTTATCCTTCTTCTTCTTCTATTGATCCTCCTTCTTCTTCAATTATCTAGTCTTTCATTACTCGATTAATAATAATACAAGAGTAAGATATTAAGACTGCCTTCTTCCCATTCAATAATGTTGTTCAAAATTTCAAATGTTCAAATTTTTGTAAAGAAAGAGAAAATCAACCAATTAATATGCTAATATATACTTATATATGGATATTGAATATATGCATAATGAATATGTATATTAATGCTTATCACTCTACTAAAAATTTAAGCCACACCGATTTGCAAGTGATTGGTTAAATAGAATCTAGAAAACGGCTAAGCAATAGAGTAAAATGGAGGTTTCAACTCCCACTACAAAGTTAACGGTGATACATCTGTATCGACCAATAGGATTGCTCCCCCTGAAATGGCGGCCACGCCTTCTCGTCTGTGATTGGTCGACTGGTAAAGTGGAGAGAATTCTAAAATGGCCGATTTCAATTTCTAGAAATGGCTGCTTTCGCTCAGGCTAAGATCCCCAGGCTTCTAATTAATGGCTCACTTATAGCTCAAGAATAATTATTGTTTATCAATACTTTCAACATTGTCGATAGTGTGAAATATGTAGTTTGATAATAATTCAATGATAATAAGACTGAATCGAGGGGATACATTCTTGTTGTTTCTTTTATCTCAGGGCTACTTTTATCACTGTTTTTTTTTTCATTTTAAATAATAATCACAGTAACCTTTTTCAATAATTTTTTAGTGCATTACGTGTTTCGACTATTTATTTATAGTATTTCTGCATTTGAAAATGACTATGAATAGTCGAAACATGTAATGCACTAAAAAATTATTGAAAAAGGGTACTGTTATTATTATTTGAAATAAAAAAACACTGGATATATTCTATACACTTGGATCATAGTATCACTTTGTGTTAAAGCGTAGCCTAATTATTGTATGTTCGTATTTAATTATTCAAAAGGACCATTTGTAGTGTAATACAGTTATAACGATACACGATGCTTCAATATGATACAAAAATTTCCAATTGTACATACTTTTACTGTGATAAACATGACGGTTTGAAATCATATTTGGGGTCATCATATTTGACGGTTTGAAATCACATTTGACGTTTTGAAATTATATTTTAATCATAGTCTGTCCTAGCAAAGAAGACCCTCTGGCAAGATGGTAGAATGACTCCAGCTCGTTCAATATTGGTTCAAGAATTATAAATGTGGTCTTAATAGTAGATCAAATTGTTTCCTACAATTTTAAATACAATTTATAATTTTTGAACCAATATTGACCAAGCTCCAGTCATTCTCCCATATTGCCAGAGGGTCTTCTCGGCTTGAACCGACTATACAAAGTATGCTTTTGAACCGTCATGTGTATGACAGTATAAACCATTGGCTGCTCGTGCCCACGAAACAGGTAAAGTGCTGTACGGTAAAAGATACGGGCACTTCACCTGTCTCGTGGGTACGAGCCGCCAGTGTTATGAACCACTTGATTTTAACCTGATTTGACCATATTTAGAAACAAGTTTAAAAATAGCAAAAAATATTCAAATCTGCACCGTAACGTCTCAAATTCAGTCGCCATTCACTTCATTGATTATTAGCACTTGTTTGAAAACCACTTGTAAGGTCATTGAATGGTGTGCCAGATAATTGGTTCAATCGAAAAAGAGAGATAAAAGATAGATAAACAGATTTATAGATATAGAGTGGAAGAGAGATAGGTTGAGTGTGTGTGTGCAAAAAGTAGTCTATACTTCGCCCACTTGATTTGGCACTTAGCACTCCTACAGACTGTCTGGCATCTTATAGAAAACTTTAAATATTTCTTCATCTTTCTTAGTGTATCTGGATGATATTTCATAGGAATCTTTCAATAGAATTTCATTATCGCTCTATTTATCAAGAAGATATATGATTATTATTTTATTAAATTATGCGTTCACAAAGTTCGTAGAAAAGCTTCACAAGGATCGTAGAGCCAAATAGAGATAATAGATCATTATACAGGATAGATGAGAAATTTGGGAACAGCTGAATATTTATTGCATGAAGGTAATTTGAAGGTCGGTTAGGCCAAACTTATTGTCTTTATAATACTTCATATCACTCCTCCAAGGAGCCATCCAGTTTGGGATATTGGTCATTTTATAGCACTGAAGTACATCAGTACATGATATCAGTGGTTACAGCACTGGCGGCTCGTGCCCACAAAACAGGTAAAGTGTGCCCGGTAAATCTTTTACTGTACAGCACTTTACCTGTTCCGTGGGTACGAGCCGCCAGTGGGTTACAGGGATTATAGTCATGATTACGATGCAAATTTTCAAGAGAAATCGAATGCCGAAAACCGTTCATCCATGTGTAAAATCAAAGTCACATCAATATTATTAATCAGAGATAATTTCTACAAATCAGTTAATATCTCCAAAACGGTTCAACACATCAATGTGCGGTTTTTACCATTCATTTTGCCTTGAAATTCTGTATCAAAATCATGTATAACATGAAATATGTTATATTCTGAAGATGTTTGGAGAAACCGTGCCTAAGGCTGCTTACACACTGGTGTATTGTATTACGTATCGAGCCTCATGTTTTGAATTTTGTCCCTATAATAAAGCATATGTTGATTATGATCTTGGATATTGAACATATGTTATTATAAAGATGAATTTCAAAACACGAGGCTTAATACATGATACAATACACCAGTCTGTACGCAGCCTTAGCATTGCACAGTGAACGAGACAAAATCGTAACAATATACGACAGTTTAAACATGGTAAAAATATACAGTAATACAGAGATACAGTAATTGTTCTCCATCTTCCTTTACATTCACCAACCCAATTTTCTAGTTCTCAACCTCCCTAATCCCTATATTCCTCTCCGTCTCTACGGGGTCCTCACACTCCAGGGTAGCAAACTTCACGAATATCTGGCACAAAATTTACGACCTAAACTAATATTAATTGCCTAATCAGGTGTTGCATAAATGTTTGACTTGTGCCCCAAGTCAAAGTTTGGGATACGTGTTACAAGCTTCCTTTGATTAGTTTGGAGTTGGATTAGGGTATGATGCGACGCATACCCTGTCACAGGTAATCTGGTAGAGCTGACGCCAAAAAGTTAGGCGGTTTCGTCTGTCTCTTGTACGTGATGTAACCTACTACAACATCTGATGTAAGGCATCTATTGATCACTGGCCGGCTGGCTCGTACCCACGAAACAGGTGAAGTGCCCGTATCTTTTACTGTACAGCACTTCACCTGTTTCGTGGGCACGAGCCGCCAGTGCTATTGATATCAAAAACATAATCTAAGCATAGCTCAATGACAACATCAGCTGTTGGAGCGTACAAGGAGCACGCTATACAACTCAGTGTTTGAATTCTATACAAGGAACAATTTGCCATGCGATTTTTGTATAGAACAAAATTTAAAGGAAACTTAGTATAAAATCATACCAAGTTTAATAGTGTAATTTTGTATAAAATTAAAGACATAAAGAGGCTGTACTGAAACTCATAACCTTAAAATTTAGGGGAAAAAACCTCCAGTTTACATTCTTTTCATTTACTAAAATCACTCCCAACAATTTGATTACTGGAACACAGACCACAATAACAACATAACCTTACCATAGTTTTATCTTACTTATTTACTTATAAATAAGTATTATTTATTAGTTTCTTAGTTTTACCTTACTTACTTACTTATTACCTTACCTATTTACATTAGCTTACTATAGTCTTCACCTTTAGAAGTCGAAATTTGTGTAAAATTAAAGTTTTAAGTGTTAACATACCTTCATTTTACTATCAATTATTCAAAATTAAGAAGAAAAGACGCTTTGAATTTTGTGTTTCAATCCCATTGTATTTTAATCTCAAGAATAAATTTTACTAATGTTAATAATTCAAAAAGTTTTGCAAATAACATCAATAAAAAGCACAAGGTATCTTATTTCTTCCTTTTTTTCGAAAATTTCCAACTCCCACCTTCCACCATCACACAGCTGTCAACATCGTCCCAAGATGCATCCTAAAATATTTTCTTTGTAGTCATGTTTGTGAAGGGGTGGAGGAGGGACAGGAACCCTTTTTTAGAATTTAGGGGGGGGGGGGAGAGGAGTTCAGGTTGAAAAGAGTTGTCCGTGTTTAGAATAAAATTATGAATGAAACGCCGACAAGTCTGTTTACTATATACACTAGCAGCAGAGGGTCTGTGAATAGCGCGGATAGTATATCTATATCGGTATGGAGTGGTGCATTGGAGTGCTATATAGTGGCAGGTGATGGGAGATCTCCCTTTGAACGTATGGCATCCCGTCTGTCATCATTTTTATACTTCTACTTCTTCTTCTTCTCCTCCTCATTCTCTTTCTTCTTATTCTTCCTCGTCTTCTTTTTCATTTTCTTCATCTTCTTCTTCCATCACATCTTCTTTTTGTCACAGCCTTCTAAAAATTATTCTTCATCTTCGTCTCCTTTATCTTCACCTCTTCCTTCTCCTTCTTCATCTTCTCTTCTCCTCTTCTCCTCCTTTTCTTCTTCTTCTTCTACCCCTCCTCCCTCTTTCTTTCTTCTTCTTCTTATTCCACCACTACATCTACTTCTTTTTTGTCACAGGCTCCTCCATGTACTTTGTTGTCTTTTTCGTCTTCTTCTTCTTCTTCTTCTTCTTCGTCTCCTTCAGCCTTTTCCCTCTTTCTTCCGCTTCTTCTCTTTCTCCATAACGTTGATTTCCATTACTACAAGTAGCGGGCACAAGATGTAATTATAACACGTAATTGTATGTAGCAACACAAAATAAAAAATCAGCTGACCAGTGAGCGATCCACTATACAACAATGTGTTTCTATTGCATCTTGTGCCCGCGATTTGTAGTGATAGAATTCAACTGCGCAGCTGAAAAACACAATCTTCAACAGCTGATTTGATCTGCAATTTTTCGTTGACAATAATATTTTCATCAAACTTTTATCCCGATTGTTAATAACTGCAGCTGACAGACAGACGTTCCACACTTCCATTCAAAACCATGAATGGATGTTCAAAGCCCCCTCCACTATTGTGGTTCACCTCTTTGATTCTTCTTATTCTTCTTCTTCTTCTTCTTCTTATTCTTCTGAATCACTGTATCCAGGCATAGTACAGTCTGGTCAAGCAAAGAAGACATTCTTAAGAAGGCACAGAAGACATTCTCCCTATCTGGCAAGATGGGAGAATGACTGCATCACGATCAATATCGGTAAAAAATTATGAATTTGGTCTCATATTGTAGTGCAGAATGCTCTCCAAATCTAAATGCTCTAAATTTATACCATTTGAACCAATATTAGCTGGAGTCATTTCCTCATCTTGCCTTAATGTTTTCTTCGCTCTTGTTGGTTGTTGGAATGTCTTCTTGATCATAATTGGTTCAAAGATTATAAATTTGGTCACAAATAATAGTAGAAAACATTCTGCTCTACTATTTTAGATTAAATGCATAACATTTCAACCAATATTGACCAAGCTGGATTTAGTTTACCATCTTGCCAGAATGTCTTTTTTGCTCGACAAGACTATACTCGTCGTTATAAGATATTTATGATTCTTGTTATAGTGCTTTATGCTTCAACAATCTGTTCTACAATTTAAGACCGAATTTGAACATTTGAACCAATTTTGACCCAGCTGGTGTCACTTTCCCATCTTGCCAGAATATCTCCTTTGCCACGAACAGGCAGAACCTAGTGATATTTTCTTAGTTGAGGTTATAGGGGAACACCCTGGCATACAGAACACCATAACTATGTATCCGTCGCCCTAGGCCACAGGGATCATTGTCAACTGTTGAACAGATCGTCACCACCTTCTATTCATTCACAGGGTGTGACACAAAGCATGCCTGGCCGACCGCTTCTTAGCAGCATCTCGGGTTACCATGGCAACGGATGGCTGCTGACTCACCACCCCAGAGAGGCGGTGACGCCTCTAACGTGTACTTCCGCTTTTACTTCTTTTATCGCCTTTCTTTCTATTCCATCTTCTTTTTTTACATCATATATTCGTTGTTCTCCTACTTCTTCTTTTTCTTCTTCTTCTTCTTCTTCTTCTTCTTCTTCTTCTTCTTCTCTATTGCTCTATTAATGATATGAAACTGATCAGTTGAGAAAATTCTGAATACCTTTTTCTAAATTTAGAATTGTTTGTCTTCTATTTCGGTGGTAAAAATTAGTATGAAATTTCACTACATGACATAACCTCTATTTGGACTTTCATTATAAACTAGCCGGCAGGCTCGCTTCGCTCGCCTTCTCCGCCTAGCCAGGGGGCTCCGCCCCCTGGACCCCCAACAGTATAAGCAGTGTAAGTGAGTCGGACAGGCTCGCTTCGCTCGTCTGCAAGCTTTCTTTGTCTATTTCCATTCATTCTTATACTTTCAACTTCTTTCCCTGTTAACTTTTTCTTTTTCTGCCTCCTAACATTCATCCTGTCATCCTCTTCTACAACTCCTCAAATTCTTCTTCTTCTTCATAATTAATTGATCATCATTGCCTACTTCTTTTCCTCTTCCGTTTTTCTTTCTTCTCTTCCATTTCTATTTACTTCTCAAGCTCTTCTTACTTTGGTGCCTCTTTCACTTCCTTTTCCTGCCTCCTACCATTCATCATTTCGTTCTCTCCTCATTTTTTCTATTTAATCTTTTCTCCTCCTCCTCCTTCTTATTATTTTTATTCTTCGTCTTTTCTTACATTCCCCTCAACTTTTTCTTCTTAGTCTACTTCTCTTCCTATCGTAGTTCAGCATCTTTCGAGAGGCAACCAGCGGGTGGTGTCTTATATTGTAAGTTTGTAGTCTGTAGCAGAACAGACCTCTCTGTGGGTTAAAGGTGGTCCACAATCAGCTGCTCACTAGCTCTCTCTCTCTCTCTTACTATCAAACTCCATCTTCTCATCTCTCTTCGATTATCTCACTCCTCTACCTCACAAAATGTCTCCTTTCTCACTCACACTCACTGAAGCCTCCTACTTACATCTCACTCTTGCCATGCATTCAACTACTCTACCTCCCACTTTGATAACATTCTTGTAATCTTCCTAACTCTCTCTCTCTCTCTCTCTCTCTCTCTCTCTCACTCTCACAGCATGTTTCGGCACAACTTGAAAGGAATTCTACTAGCAGAGGCAGACCAACGATTACGTCTATCCTGCCTGCTTGCTATACATAACGTCTGTCCAAGCAAAGAAGACCCTCTGGCAAGATGAGGAGATGACTCCAGCACGGTCAATATTGGTTCAAAAACTAAAAATTTGGCCTCCAAATATAGTGAATATTGTGATCAACAATTTGAGGCCAAATTTTTTATTTTTGGACGAATATTGATTGAGCTGGAGTTATCTCACAATCTTGCCAGAATGTCTTCTTTGCTTGAACAGACTATAACGGCTCAGCCTGCTTGCTATACATACTATAGGTTGAAAAACGTTGTTCACACAAATAATAACACGAGCCGTGTTATTGAGGAAAACTAGACGACCACAAAGGTTGGGGGAAAGTAGGAGGAAGAGGAAGAAGAAGAATAGGAAGAGGAAGAATAAGTGAAGGAGAGTTTAGAATGTAGAGGGAACAAAGGAGGAGGTGAGTGGTAGAGAGGAGAGGAGAAGAAGAAGAAGAAGAAGAAGAAGAAGAAGAAGAAGAAGAAGAAGAAGAAGAAGAAGAAGAAGAAGAAGAAGAAAAGGAAGAACGTAGTGGAAGTAAAGGAGAAGGGTAATGGTAGAGGATGTCAGGAGGGAAGGGCAAGGAAAACGAGTAGAGAGAAAAGAAGAACAAAGGAAATAGGACGATGATGAAAAAAAATGGATGATTACAAGATATGAAGGGTAAGCTAACTATATAGAAACTAGAGAAGACGGATAGAGACTGCGATATGGAATATAGAAAAAAGAAAGAAGGAGAAGAGGGAAAAGTATTAGAAAAACATGAATTGAAGGAACAGAGGAGTGGAACAAAGGAAAATATTTATAAAAAATTTGGTAGCGAACATAGAAGAGAGAAAGATAAAGGATGAATGGAAATATGAATAATACAAATAAGAATGAAAATATGGATGATGAAAGAGAAGTATTGAAGGTAAAATATCAAAACGAATTGGGAAGAAGAGAGAATTAAGAATTGTAGATGAATTAAAAAATCTAAATGCAATGTACAGGAAAGGAACGGAAAAGATAGAATTATGAAAGGAGAAAACGAAGGGTAATATGAAGAAAGAGGTAATTAAGAAAAGATGTTCGAAAAGAGTTCTAAAAAGAACAATGACAAATACCTAGTTAAAGAAAGCAGAGACATTTATAATCGGAAAATAGAAGGTGGAGAAGCACAAGACCAAATTCATTAAAAAGAAAAAAACTAAAAATTGTAAACCGAGACGCACGACCCTTGGGTGCGAGCGGAAGGAAACTATGAATGAAGAAAGGCAACAAAGGAAGCGAAATATGAATGAAGCAAAGGATTGACAGAAAAAGACGAAGGAGAAAGAAGTGAAAAGGAGCGAAGACATTCTGTCAAGATGGGAAAATTACTCTAACTCCGACAATATTTGTTCAATAATTATAAATTTGGTCTCAAATTGTAGAAAACATTCTGATCTACAATTTGAGACCATATTTATTATTTTTGAATCAATATTGATCGAGCTGGAGTCATTCTCCCATCTTGCCAGAATGTCTTCTTTGCTTGGACAGACTGTAGACAGCTGAGTTTTGTCAGCACCTGCTTTTATGGAATTCGGTCCGCGGCTCGCTTGAAAGGCTGCTAGAGCCTTTTTCAGCTTTATTTGTTTGCTTGGTTATAGCCTTTTCAGGCTTATTATCAAGCCCTTGGATTAGCCTCAACCGCAAGGTAGTGTATGGTCGTGCAAAGGAGACATTCTGGCAAGATGGGAGAATGACTCCAGCTCGGTTAATATTGGTCCCGAAATTTTTAATTTTGTCTGAAATTGTAAAAAACATTCTGTTCATACCTTTTTTTGATATTGAGGTTATTATATAATCTGATCGAGCAGAGAACACATTCTGGCAAAATGAGAGTATGAAACCAGCTGATTGGTTTGAAAATTGTAAATTTGGTAGACTTGATTATTTTAGAGTAGAATGTTTTCTAAAATTTGGCACCAAATATATAGTTTTTGAACCAATATTGAGTGTGCTCAAGTCATTTCCCATCTTACCAGACCAGACTGTTTATTTGCTTCGGTAGACTATATAGAACAAACCTTTATGGATTAACCTTAGGGTAGCGTTAGAAAGAGAGTTGAGGTTATTGATAAAACATCGGGAATTAATTGAGAGAACTACTTGTTAAAATTGTGTTGACAATGTTGAAGTAACCAGGTCACTTACAGTAATAAATTATGTTGTCAAAAGTAACAACCAAGATATAATTAATTACATTAGTTCAAATACATCACTCGACTCGTTCGATATATTCAACAGAACATTCTACAAGAGGGCATGACTACTAACTCGTCTCAGCCAATAGCAGGCCTTTCATAGCTACTAGGCTCCTCCCATCAGCCAATAGCGACAGGCGGTCGCCATCTTCAATCCCACTCAATCCTCATCCACAACTCAACTCGACAAGTTAGCTTTGTTGCTCAAGTTTAAGAAGATATCCCGTTATCACTAATTATCGTGTGATAACCAATAATACTCCATTGATTTTCTAATTAATATTGTGAAAATATTGTTATTATCGTTGTGATTCACGTTGAAACTTATTGAAGTAGTTTGGAAAATAGAACAATAAGTTCGGATTACATTCAAATCCGAAGTTTCCGATACAATTCAAAATCTTCTTTTGATAGAACGGATCAAACACAAATTCTAAGTTTTAAATACACTTCATGAAAACTAGATTCAATAAAGCTCCAAAATTAGATTCAAACATGGAATAGAATTTTGTTGCAACAGATTCAAAACATTTCAAACAAATTGAGTTCATAAATATTGAAAATAAATTTATATTCACAACAAAATCTCTATTTTATGTGCCTTCAATATAATCTCAAGGTAACCTCTCTATGGCCACCAAGTGATCAAATAAGACTCTCCATGAAATTTAAGGCATAAATTCAAACAAAGTTTAGAGTTTCAGTGCAACAGAAACATAATATCACAAACAAAATAATTTAATATTCCCTACAAAATCTATATTTTCAATACCTTCAATATAAATTTAAAGGTAACCTCTTTATGCCTACCAAGTGGAGTGGTCCCAATGATCAAGAAAAGAATCTTAAAGGAATTCTGGACTTGGATTCAAACAAAGTATAGAATTTCAGCGAAACAGAATAACACAATATTACAAACCAAGTAAGTTTCAATTTACTACAAAATCCCTATTTTCTGACCTCCTGCTGTCAACACAGGGTTCACTGAAAGGAACAAT
This sequence comes from Sogatella furcifera, assembly GCA_017141385.1. NCBI lineage: Eukaryota > Metazoa > Arthropoda > Insecta > Hemiptera > Delphacidae > Sogatella > Sogatella furcifera. Next base: position 727,614 of record CM029558.1, on the reverse strand, counting down.
CTTTCTTCATTCACAACCAACGCCGGCTAATCCTAATCCCACCCTCTTCCTTCCTTCTTCTTCTTCTTCTTCTCCTACTTCTGCAGCTGATGCTCAGTCTACATCTTTCCAATAATATCCTCCTTCTCTCTACAAAAGGTGCTTCTTCTTTCTGATTTCCCTTCTTCTCCTTTTTCTTCTTCCTCTTCTTCTTTTTCTAATCCTTCTCCATCTTCTTCTTCCTAATCTTCGTCTTTTTCTTTTCCAAAATCTACAGCTGATGCTTAGTCTCAATGTTTCCAATAGCTTCCTCACCCATAATGTTATTCTTCTTCTCCTCCATCATGCTTTCTTCTTCTACTCCTCTCCTCCTCCTTCTTCTTCTTCTTCTTCTTCTTGCAGCTGATCTTCTGTCCACATCTTTACAAGATCCCAACAACATCCGGTTGCTATGGTTACACAAATAAAAACACAAAACCCTGAATGAGAAAGAGAGGGAAATAGAGAGTAGAACAAGATAGAGGCAAAAATTTGAGACAGAGAGAATGGATTGAAACTGCGATAGAGGCTAACCTAATCCGTTTTGTTACGCACCTTTAGTTGGCGTAAATGTAAAGTATGAAAAGATGTAAGCTTGTAAGTATAGCTTGTCCAAGCAAAGAAGACAATCTCTGGCAAGATGGGAAAATGACTACAGCTCCGTCAATATTAGTTGAAAAATATTAAATTTAGTATCAAATTGTAGATCAGGATTTTCGACCAATATTGATCGAGCTGGAGTCATTATCCCATCCTGCTAGATGTCTTCTTTGCTTGTAAGTATGCGTATAAGTGAGTCATATGACTAAGTCATGAAAATGAGATAATCTAGAGATGAACAATGTTGTGAAGAAAGTAGAAAATAAAGGCTGGAGTAAGGGAAGGAGATAGGAATGAGAATAAGCAGGAAAGGCGATAGTTGAAGAGAAAGATGAGAATAATGGAGAAAATCAATAACATGAAGGAAAAAACAGCAAAACAAAAGACAATGAATCACGAAAAGACGACAAGAACGATGCTGGTGGTGAAGGAATGAAGAAGAAGAAGGAAGAAGGAAGAAAAAGAAGAAGAAGAAGAAGAAGAAGAAGAAGAAGAAGAAGAAGAAGAAGAAGAAGAAGAAGAAGAAGAAGAAGACTTAGTCGTCGGTCACAAGCACAAGCCGATAGGGATTAGTACTGTAGTAGTAGCAGAAGTGGAACTCATAAAAATATATAGATCAGCAGGAAGCCCCTTGAGCACCCTCAGAAGAGGTCCTCACCTTCTTCTCCGCCATCTTCTTCTTCTTCTACTTCTCTTAAGTGAGCATCTGCTCCTTTCTGAGACCGACATGATAATCGAAACAGCTGTATTATCTACAGATATACCAACTATTATCACCCATATCAACATGGGTTGCTATATATAGACATACTGATATTAAACATGGGTTATATAGATAGACATACAATACTGTAATTTCATAGCGACATGGGATATATATATAGACATATAATAGCATGTTAGGCACGGGACTACCACACGTTTACAACACAAGCAGCTGTCTAGGAAAGGAATTCCGACCAAAAAGTTAAAAAAATAAACACCAGTTGAGGTTATAGGGGAACACCCTGACATATGTCGATATTGAGGTTTTACAGTTTGAGGTTCATTGGGGATACCTTTGACAGAACTGAAGATCGTGAGGTTTGGTTTGAGCATAGAATAATAGAATTCTCTCAAAATTCTAGAATCCTCTTTGGTTTGAGGTTGGGCTATTAGTATTTCTTAAGGTATATTAGAGGTAAATAGATTCTGCAAGTTATCTCTCTTCTGAGTATTGTATTTTCATTGAATTGCTCTGAATTTGACGACTAGTGTTTATGGTCAATTGAATAGACATGAGATTCCAATCAGTCTTCAAACTACTAATTTATTAGGAAATTGAGAATTTCCATAAAATCGAGAAATTTATTAGAATATCTCGATTATCTAATAAATCAGTGGTTTGACGTCTTGTCTTTTCATTTAATATGAAAAACTACCTCAATATCACCTTCACAACTACTTAACAAGGAAAAATGTCATTCATTTGATAGAACAATACATATTGCATGGAACATAGTTAATGAAATCTACGCTCGTATGATACTACGCTTATGCAAAAATTGCTACTGGTTGATTGAAACAAGTTATACTTTACCATCAACTCTGAACATAACTCACAAGTGAATCAATATTATGAAGATCAATTACCTGGAAAAATAGAATCAACATTAGAAAGGTATTTAAGAGGATTACTGTAAATACATATACTTCAATATGGATAGATAGATAAAGAATTTATTGTTCTCTCAATACAATGTACAGATCATATAAATTCATAGTTATAAAAAGAAAAAAGTACTTTTCTTTTATTCATTCACTGAATAAACCACAATATATAAACTACTACTTATCATAAACTACTACTTATCATAAACTACAATATATAAATTGCTTATTGCACAAAAGCCAATAAAATTCAACACCTTGAAACATCGTTCTAGAATGCACTGGCGGCTCGTACCCCGAAACATGTGAAGTGTCCGTATCTTTTACTGTAAAGCACTTCACCTATTTCGTGGGCACGAGCCGCCAGTGCTAAAATAATCAACTCGATAGTTCTCGATAGTGCTAGAAACTCGATAGTTCTTATCTTCAAAAGTAACTGTGTCCACGGTTCAATTTCCTTGCAAGAAGATAAGCAATGAGATGTTTGTATCAAATGTAAGAGTCTACAAACAAAGATTCCATTGCACCTTGTTTGGGTTCTAAGATCAGGATTAATCAAATTGTAAGATCTTGTATCGTTATTGGAACGCCTTGTATCGCATCTAGTCGTATTTATCGAATAATGTATCAAATTAGGATGCACTACAGTGTCATCTTGAAACAAAATTGAACCCTTGATACACAGTTCAGACTCAGTAAAACCACGATTGAGAGTTGCAACCTGCCGGAAATCAATAATAATGTAGAAAAACACCGGAAAATCAATGATTAGTGGAAAAAAGGATCTGAAAAAACCATTAGTTTCACTGTGAATCGGGCTTTGAAACGCGACGTTTTTCCACTTGTGAATCGGTCTAAACCAGCGGTCACACAATTATCGTCTGTCCAAGCAAAGAATACATTCTGGCAAGATGCGAAAATGACTCCAGCTCGATCAATATCGGTTCAAAAATGATAAATTCAGTCTTAAATTGTAGGAAACATTATGATCTACAATTTGGGTTCAAATTTATGATTTTTGAGCGAATATTGATCGTGATGGAGTCATTTTCCCATCTTGCCAGAATGTCTTCTTTGCTTGCGCAGACTATTACACCCTGTAAATCTTTTTCCCTCTTTTCTGTCATTTTGTCTCTATTCTCTGTCATACCTTCTCACTCTTTCCTGTCGTTTTCTACCTATTCTTGTCCTTTCTCCTCTACTCTTCTTCTTGTCCTTTCTTCCTCACACCCCTCTTTGTCATTCTCAATAATTTCACACAAAATTCGAAACGTTTTCACTGATTTGTCGCGTAAAATCGAAAATTGCCCAATTCCTGCCTGCAAACTAACCATGAATCTAATTGGCGTAAAAATGATTTGAGCACTGAATATTGTTGTCAATTTCGATTTTTTCCTCTCACAAATTATATCTTTGTCGCGAAAGATTTCTTCTTCCTCTTCTTTTTCTTCCCCCTCCTCATCTTCTTCTTCTTCTTCTTCTTCTCCTCCTCCTGCTTCTCATTGTTGTTCTTCTCCTCCTTCTTCTCATTGTTGTTCTCCTCCTCCTTTTCCTTCCCATCCTTCTTCTTCTTCTTCTTCTTCTTCTTCTTCCTCCTCCTCCTCCTCTTGTTCATTCATGGGTCAACATTCAGTACGGTTTTACATCTTCAACTGTTCTAATAGGACTTAATATTACATGTATAACGGTTGCAAAGTTAACGGTTTTTCAAAATTTCGATTCAATTGATTCATTTCTATGAGGACCATGAGTTGGAATTGCAACTATGCAGTTTTTTATAAAATTATTACAGTTTTTTCAGAACACGCTATAAAAAGAAAATCGTATAGTTCAAGAGCAATCAGACCTATAGCTGACGACAAAAAGTTAGTCGGTTAAGTCTGTATCTTGTACATGATGTAACCTACTAACAGCTGATGTAAAGCATCTATTGGCTCTTTCAATTACAAAAACATGAACTAGGCATAGCTAAATGACCACTCTAATTGACAACATCAGGTGTTGGAGTCGCACGAAGAACAGACGAAACCGTCAAACATTTACTTCCCCAATAAAATTCGAAAAGCCTTCTATTGTCCCTACAAAAAAAGGGTTTTATCAATTCTTTTCGTATCATTCAAGGCTATTTTTCCTCTCCCTTAGTCGATCAACTTTGGAACAATGCCAATACAAATATAGGGAGACCAAATATTTCTCAGATAAAATTCAACATTTCTACCATGATATAAAGCTATTTCCCTCTCAATCCCACTATCAAATTTTACTCATTTTCTCCTTCTTCTTCTTCTTCCACCACGATATAAAGCTACTTCCCTCTCTTTTTCCTATTCTTATTCCTCCTTGCACACTCTACACTTCTTTTTGTTCTCCTTCATCCTTCTTCCACTATCATGTCAAACTATTTCCTTCTCTTTATCTCCTTCCTACTTCCTCCATCCTTCTTCCTCCACGATAAAAAGCTATCCCTCTCCCTTCCTTCCCTTTTCATTTCCCCATTCTCATTCTTCTTCTTGTTTCCCCTCCATTTCCAACGGTTCGCCTTTCTTTTGTCTTAACGAAACTTCACAACTGTCTACTTGACTGCATGCTCCCTGTCAAGACTTTTATATTCTATTGCAAACCAGGCAGGCAATTCGCTATCGAACTGAATTCTTGAAATAGCTTTCGCGTTCCCTATTTATTTCTACTACTTCCTACTCCTCCACGTCTTCCGACAACTTCTTCTTCGTTTCCTTCAGCTTCTACTTCTTTTTCTTCTTCTTCTTCTTCTTCTTCTTCTCCTTCTTCTTTTCCTTCAGCTTCTACTTTTGCTTCGTCTTCTTATTCTTCTTCATCATCTTCGTTTTCTTCCTCTCTATCTTCTTACTCTTCTCTTCTTCTTCATCTTCTCTTCATCATCTCCTCCTCCTCCTTATTCTTCTTCTTTCTCTACTCATCTTCATCCTACATCTTCTTCTCAATATTTTTCTCTTCTTCTTTTCCTCTTCAGCTTCGTCTTCTTCTTCTTCTCCTGCTACTTCCTCATCATCTCCTCCTCCTTTTCTACTTCATAATCATCAATAACTACTTCTTCTCCCTCTCCTTCTTCTTCTTCTTTTCCTCCTCCCCATTCTTCTTCTTCGTATCGTTCTCTTTTCCTTCACACACAACGCACATTGAAAGTTACGCCCATAACATGTAAAAGCCAGCCAGCAACAATCCAGAAGGATCTATTTCATTTAAAAAATTGTATAGCTGACGCCAAAGAGTTAGGCGGTTTCGTCTGATCCCTCCGCACTCCAACAGCTGATGTTTCCAATTAAAGTCATTATTTTAAAAATATTTTTTAATGAGGAAAAAGTAGAACTCACGGAGTATGAAGTTACTCACGTATTTCCACTACAAAGTTCTTTTTTTATTTCAATTAATTCATTATAGTGAGAAAAGGAGGATAAACAACACACTGGCGGCTCGTGACCACGAAACAGGTGAAGTGCCCGTATCTATCACTGTACAGCACTTCACATACACATATTGATAAGATTTGGCAATTAGAGTTGTGAAACAAACCACTTCAGTTATGCTTAGATGATATTTTTAAAATCAAAAGAGACAATAATAGATGCTTCACATCAGCTGTTAGTAGGTTACATCACGTACAAGAGACAGACAAAATCGTCCAACTCTTTGGCGTCACTATACTGAGTTCAATTAAATTACTAGTTTCAAGACTCAAGAGATTTATTAAATAACAAGTAATGACAGTATTAAGTATTTGACAAGAAACCGTTCAATAATGTTCAGTTAATTATTCTACCGTTGAAAAATTCAATCGAGTTCGAATTATCGAAGTAGGCTGATTGATAGAAAAATAATTGATAAACCTAGTACCCTTACAATCAAGTTCAAGTCACCGTTAAAAATTCAATAGAGTTCGATTTATCGAAATAGTCGATAGTAAAATGATCGACAAACGTAGTAACATTCCAATCAAGTTCAAGCCACCATTAAAAAATTTAGTCGAGTTCGATTTATCGAGGCAATCGATAAAAAAATAATCGGAAAAGTTACAACAAACAACAAACCATTCAAACAATGCAACAAAGTTCTTCCACCGGTTAACAAACAATGCAATAAAGTTCTACCGCATAAAAATTCAGTCAACAGTAATTTTTTAATTGGCCGAGTGCAATTTTTCACCAGTCGCCATTCATTTGAGGCGCGTAATTCGCTTCAATTAGTGTAATTGGACTGTAATTGAACGATTGCTTTACAGTCTGACGAAGCAAAGAAGACATTCTGGCAAGATGGGGAAATGACTCCAGCTCGAACAATATTGGTTCAAACGTTTTAAATTTGGTCTCAAATTGTAGAAAACAATCTGCTCTACAATTTAAGACCAAATTCATAATGTTTGAACTAACATTGACCGAGCTGTAGTCATTTTCCCATCTTGCCGGAATGTCTTCTTTGCTTGAACACACTTTACTTGAAAATGTCAACTGCTAAATAGTAAATGGCGTTTAGAGGGTGTGCCCCTCCCCCTTCCCCCCGCCACCTACTTCAAGTTAATGCAATTAATCAATTAGGGCAATCGATTCTGGCTTTAAACGACGTTTGGAGATTCTAAACGATGGTTAACGAGTCATTTACATCTAGACTAGACTGATAACAAGACTAGATTGCAACTGTGCTGTAGACTTAATCATAGACTAACTATAGCTTAGTATATCTAAGATTTAATTTATGACAATCTATAAGTTTTGTAAAAGAGGAAAAAGGAGTGGACACATTGAACCAAATAGAATATGATAATAAAATCCAGCTATTCAGTTGTTATGTATTGTGTTTACAATTCCATCTATTTGAAATAACTTTCAAATGTTAAAGCTTTTCATGAAACCTTCAATTCAGCGATACCAAAGAATATATCTACGATAATTTATAAGATCTCAAGAACAACACATGAAAATTCATTCATTAATTTGAAAAATTCAATGGATAAAATACAAACAATTGATTAAAAACGTATTATTTTCAAAATTAAAAAATATTCCGTCGCCAAAAAGTTAGACAGTCTCAGCTAGACAAGCCTTCTATCGTCTTAGATTGAAACTGAAATCAGTTTCTATCCCCAAATAGGGTATAGTCTTTCCAATCAAAGAAGACATTCTAGCAATATGGGAAAATTACTTCAGCTTGGTTAATATTGCCTTGAAAATTATCAATTTGATCTCAAATTGTAGGAAACAATTTGATCTACAATTAGGACCACATTTATAATTATTAAACAAATATCGACCAAGCTGGAGTCATTTTCCCATCTTGCCATAATGTCTTCTTTGCTTGGACAATCTATACATTCTTCGGGGTTCAGTTTCTAACAGGTATGCAATTCATTACCCCAATATTACAGGAAAGGAAGCAACTGATTAAATGTTCAGAAAACGATTTCGCCTTGAAACCCATAAATAAATAGAGGAATTTTAATTGCATGTTATCCAAACAACCCATTAAACTAACAGGTAGAAAAACAAACCCTCCAGATTCATCGACCCATATTTCATGAATTTCTGTTCAGTTTGGTGAAGGAAAAATTCCTTAGCATCTTTTTAAGAAAGGACTATAGGACGGTTTGCATTAATTTTATGACTTGAAAACAAACTGAAGGTATCCATTGAGTGTTGTAAAAGGTTTAGAAGTAGTCTCAAAACAGATTAAAGGAATACTAAATAAAATGTTGAAGGGATCTAAGTGTTTGTAAATGTTTGGAGGTACAGAAGTCTCAAAACAAATTTTAAAAAAAATGAAATGTTTGAAAAGTGGATAGAATTTGTTTGAAAAGGATACTTGCATAGCTAAATGACAACTCTAATTGACAACATCAGCTGTTGGAGAGCACAAGGAGCAGACGAAACCGCCTTAATTTTCCGCTGAACTCTGATTACTTTAGTTGATTTAATTTTAATGATGAATCATACAAACACAATGTATCACCGATCACATTTATCAAACAATTATTGCTCTTTTACAACAAATAATTACTCCAATTAAACATTTTCCATTATCAGTAGGCTAACTACTATATGGCATTCTATTATTAGCCTGATTCGGATTGTAAGGGTCATACATAGCTAGCTGTTCATTCACAAGAATCGTAAATTTATCAGTTGACAAGAAAAAGAAATGTACAGCTCTCCAAGTCAATCAATCTGAATCACCTTTTAATACTTGTTTTCCCTGCTTTATCACTCACTCCCTCACACTATCACTCTCTCTTTCTTCCTCACATTCTCTCTCTCCCTCGGTCACTCCTGACTCTCTCTCCCGGTCATTTCCTCTCCTTCATCTAGTTTTGTCGGCTTCCTTTGATAATAATAATAGCCCCAGATCTTTGTTTTCTCTCTCCACTCTTCAATGTCCTTTTTAATTCCTCTAACTGCCCTATTCAATCTTTCCAACCAATTGCAATCTCCTACTTTCGTTTTATTTCTGTCTCCTTCTTGTTGTTGTTTTCTTCTTCTTCTTCTTCTTCTTCTTCTTCTTCTTCATTAGCTTATTAGGACTTGGAAATTATTGACAAATCTATTATACCCCTTACACAGGTCAGAAGGATGATGAAAAATTGAAAGGAACCGAAAAATGAAATGGAAAAAAGTCGTTTAGTAGTTTATAGTTACAACGAAAAGCAGTTGGCGTTTGACTGTTATTAATGCTCAGCTCTGTCAGGACAGTCAGTTTGTTTAGGTTAAATCATTTTGCCAACTGTACCATGTACTAGCCTTGACGTTCAATAGCCTATCTATTTCTGTCAAAATTCAAGCCTACTCTGTTACAGTCTGTCCAAACAAAAACATCAGCCAGCAACTATAATCGACAACATCAGCTGTTGGAGCGCACAAGGAGCAGACGAAACCACCCAACTTTTTGGCTTCAGCTATACCTACTGACAAAACCCCACTATGTTTCAACCATAGTGTGTTACAAGTTTTAATACAATTTTGGTTGATAACTAAAAGTAGCATACAGCACACGCCAACTGAGCTGGCGTGTGAAGAGTGACTGTTATCAATTCTCAGCTCTGTTAGGACAGTCGGCGAGCAGTTTGCAAGTGCATGTCTTCTCGAGAGCGACCTCAGCTAACAGCTTTGCTCATGTAGACCGCTTTCAGGCTGCCCTGACAGAGCTGAAAAGTGTTAATGGACATTTGCCAAGTGCCACTTTAGTTGAAATCTACTCTGCCTATATTGAGTTTTACTCCTGTTCTCTGTGTTGACAACAGTTCATCAATCCTATGTCAACATTAGGTGTAGTCTGTCCAAGCAAAGAAGACCCTCTGGCAAGATATGAAAATGACTCCAGCTTGGTCAATATTTACTCAATTATTATAAATGTCGTCTTAATAGTATATCAAATTGTTCCCTACAATTTGTGATCATCAAATTGATAATTTTTGAACCAAAATTGACCGAACTTGAGCCATTTTCCCATCTTGCCAGAGGGTCTTCTTTGCTTGGAGAGTATAGGAATTCGTCGATAATTCGGGAAAGCTTTTAGACCACCTAACTTGCTAGGTAAGTTAATAAAGCACAGTGTATAGGCCTGGATTGACGTAGAGCGGCACAAAATAATGTGTTTTCATACACGCAACGATGGAGGTAGAACTTGATTTCAACTCGAAAACCAATGATTAACACTGAAAAGCAAGTTTAAACCTAAAGTTCAGATAAAATCAATGATAGAAGCTTGAAATAAAATCATAGTTTAATCAAGGTTCATAGTTTTATCAAGTCTTCTAATAACAAAAGCTAGTTTTTGAAGAAGGATTACGAGCTATGGTTTCTCAATCATTATGAGAACTGTATAACTCCTCATTTCCAAATAATAGCTCACCCAAAAGCCAGGCGGATTCGTCTGCTCGTTGTGCGCTTCAACAGCTGATTTTGTCAATTAGAGTTGTTATTTAGCTACGTCTATATGATGTTTTTGAAATCGAAAGAGACAATAGATGCTTTACATCAGCTGTTAGTGGTTACATCACGTACAAGAGACAGACGAAACCCGAACCCTTTTGGCATCAGCTACATCACCCTCTACTTCCATACAAGTATCTAATTCTATTTTCAACCTCTTTACCACTTTTTTTATAATAATCCGATCTGAAAATGCCAAAAATCTGAAATAGTAAGAAAATATGAACGTATTTTTAGCCATATGGTCCACTTGTGTACACCAGATTCCCAGGCCTCTATTCCTCAACTTTTTTCATTCATTACCTTTTTTATCAATTTTTCACCCATTCTTCAACAATTTGTATCCGTTTTCACCCCATTCTTTTCCAAAGCACACCATAAGGACCGGTGAGAACCATGACCCACTCATGTTTTTGGGGTTTCTCCTCCCCCAACAAACTTCAAGTGGAAAAAAATTACAATAAATATCAAACCCACTGAGGTGAACAACTATTGAATCTATCAAGAACTGTAATCGAATCAGATTGTAGCATTTCGATTCAGTTTTTGTTCTCATCCAGTTTTTTAAACGTAGCCACCCTTTTCTACACATTTTTCGAGCTACTAGAGATTCTAATTCCATCAGTTTCTTACTAAATTTCTTATTTGTAACTCACTTTTTCGTTGAATCGCCCAAGGCCGGTATTACACGATAATATTTATAATACAGTAGTTCTATGATCATATCCGATCATATGGGAAGAGATGAAAATACGAAATCATACTTTTATCTCTTTTCATATGATCAACTATGATAATAGAAATATTATCGTGTGATACTCGCCTAACAGATTTCATATAATCTACAAAGTTTTATCTTACATTTTTTTCTTGTATCACTTTTTGCGCTACTGTTAAACTATGCATCAAATTATTTAATTTGATAACTCATTTTAACCATGTTTGTTTTCCTTGTTCCTGTACATTGTTTCGCTACTGAATTACAAAAATAATTATTATCAACATCCTTCCTAGTCTATTGCCAGTATCTTAATACTCATTATAGAGATTCTTCCCAATTTATTTCAAGTACTTTTATACTAATTACAGCGTTCAATCTTAGCGGAAATGCTTTTTCTCAGATAGGAAATTGATATAAACTTTTAATGCTTTGAGAGCCCTAAAAATTGTATGTAGTTCATTTTGGTGGAGCATCAAGGGCAAAGGCAAAAGAATTATTGAAAATTGACAATTTTTGTGTAGATTTGATATATAAATTAATTATCACACCAGTTTTCTAAACAAACTGAACCACCGTTATCTATTAAAACAACTAGGCTATTACTTAAGTTCTAACGAGTTTTAGTTGTCTACCAATTAGGTTTAAAAAAATTAACTACAACTTTCATCAGATTCTCATGAATCTCAACGAAAGTAGGAGCCAACAATGAAAAGCCGAACAATTCATTTCATATAAGACACAGAATTTCATCCAATTATCAAAAATCTCGATTAAACGAGCTACCATCAATGAGAAAATACACAATTCTAAGCTATAAAAGCACAAAAATTCATCCGATTTTCGAAAATCTCAACTAAACCAGCAACAATCAAGAGGAAACTATACAATTCTGATTTATAAAAACACAAAAATCCATCCGATATTGGAAAATCACAACTAAACCAGCAACCATCACTACGAAACTACTCGATTCTGAGCTTTGAAAACACAAAAATTTATGCGATTTTCGGAGATATCAACTAAACCAACAACTATCAATAAGAAGCCTACACAATTCTGATTTATAAAAATACAATAATTCATCCCATTATCAGAAATCTTAACCATCAATGATATTATCATACCATACGATTCTGATTTATAAAAACACAAAAATCCATCCGATTTTCAAAACCTCGATCAATGAAAACCAACAAAAAGTCGGTTTTCGAACGAAAATCCCAAAATACGTCAGATTTTTTAAGGTAGACACATCTTTTTACACGCAGCAGGGGTTTTTCAGGGCTGTTTTTTCGAGATTTAGTTACGGCTATTTGATTAACACGGCTTTCACCAAAGTGAAATGTACACAGAAGGATGGAGGCTGACACACTGCGATAGAGCTGTTCTCAAACGCACTGGCGGCTCGTGGCCGCGAAACAGGTGAAGTGCTGTACAGTAAAAGATACGGGCACTTCACCTGTTTCGTGGGCACGAGGCGCCAGTGTATCAAAGTCTCTCTTAACGTTTATCTACAGATCGAAATCTCTTTGAACAGAGTACACAAGGAACGTGGAGTATTTATTTTTAGAATTCGGTGAGTTTGAAACTTTTTTACATATTAAATATAGATAGGTATTCATTCATACGCGAAGAAGATTTCAAATACATGGATATAAGGCCAGTTGTATGAAAACTCGAAATTGAATTTATAAAATCGTAGAATGTTGTTATGAACGGACTCTATCAGAGGCAAGGTTATTAAAGATCTTGTAATAACCTTGCATTAGTGGTACCCCTAAAGTCTGGTACAACCGTACAACAATCATGGCAATATTATTTTCTATTATCATATGATTTTAAATTATAATAGAACAATTACCGTATAATACCGGCCTAAACAAGAAATTGAACAATCAATACAAGTTTCTAAATCAATTTTAAACGTCCTGTATCAAAGGAAATCTAACTGTTTCAACATTCAATAGCCTAACTGCCTAAAACATCTAATTTCAGTTAAAATGGCTTGTTACTTTACAAATCACCCTCGTAAATGCGGCGTCAGTATAGCTTATTCCAAAAAACAAGTCGTTTAGCGAATGACTTCCACAATTACTCAACTCTGTCAGGACAGTCTGAAGCTGTCCTCGATAGCGAATTAGTACAGCAAAGTTCGCCCTCGTGTAGATGTACTATCGCAGACAGCTCGCCGACTGTCCTCACAGAGCTGGGATTCGATAACAGTCATTCGCCAACCGCCGGTATTTCTGGCGTCAGCTGCAAAAACAGCCAGAAGAATGCAATGATTGCAGGAAAGGGTCTGAGTTCAAGAACACTCAAAATGTAATAAGAATTAGACAACTTCTGAGGGCTGTACTTCAAGTGGATGGCTGTAATCTCTTGCTATTGCATTCCTTTTTTGAAGGGAGATAATCTTCTATCTCTCTTCTTTAAACACAGTTTCCATCTTCTTTCTCCTACTATCCCTACTCTTCTCTCACACATAGGTACTGTAATATTCATCTACTTATTCCATACTATTTCCTAGTGCCCACGATTTAAATGACTTCCACTTTTACTTTTTGAGTAGTTGTAGAGGAGATATTGTGGTAGTTATCCATATTAACATCTTGACTTTTCATTTAACTTCCAATTTTATTCATATTATAGTAGTTAACATATCAACATCTTTTCTTTTTATTCAACTTCCACTTTTATTCAATCAATACTCAATATTGAACATGATTGAATTATAGTATGTCCAAGCAAAGAAGACATTCTGGCAAGATGGGAAAATTACTTCAATGTTGGTTCAAAAATTATGAATTTGTTCACAAATTGTAGAGCAGAATGTTTACTACAATTTGAGACCAAATTAATCATTTTTAAACGAATATTAATCGAGCTGGAGTGATAACATTCTGCTTTCTTCTGGATTCTTTGCTTGGACAATAACAGTGTTCAAGAGTTCAACCACTATAATCATGTATTCATCACAGAAGTTATAAGCTTGTAATAAATTACTTCTTTGTAAGTTGTGGACACTATAGAGTAGTAATTTTCGGAACTTCAACTCTTTCAAGTTTCATGGACACATTCCAAAACTATTTTATAAATCACTTGTTAACAATTACCGTTGACATATGTTTTGTCACACCTGGAAATATTCAAAAACGAAAATGAAGAGCCATACCCTAGCAGGTAGAAGAACTTACATTCATAGAAGACATGGTCAGGTCGATCAAAGAAGACATTCTGGCAAGATGAAAAGATGACTCTAGCTCGGTCAATATTCATTCAAAAGTCATTAATTTGGTCTCAAATTGAGAAAACATTCCACTCTACAATTTGGAACCCGATTTATAATTTCTGAACCGTAATTGACCGAGCTGAAGTCATTTTCCCATCTTGGCAGAATGTCTTCTTTGCTCGATCAGACTATACGAACCTCGAGTAGAACAGAGTTCCGCTACCTGAAATATCAATGGACTCTTCCACTGTATTATATTATATAATATGTTAGAATATAAAGGTATATTTTCAGTATTCAACAAGGACACTTCCCCGAAAAGTATCCTCCAAAATTCCTATTGAAACCTGTTCAGTAAATTGAACAGTACATTTCCTATACTTTCATTTGAAACTCCCTCTCCAAACCAAAACGAAAAACAATGAATAGTCCATAACGGATCTATTCTGTCTCAATTCCTTTGAAATTTTTCAACAGGTCCAAACCTGAATACAATCAAACGGTCCGTGAATAATATTCTAGGCTACCTGGGTTTGAGGAATACATATATAGTGTATTTCTATATAGCATTCTTTGAAAATGTTTACAAAATTCGTTGAAATTCTTTTCAAGTGGATTTGGGGAAAGGTCAGTGTCCCAGTATATATGCACAGAAACAATATATGTGAACAATATCTATACATGCTACTTTCACCCTGAGGAATTCGGCAGTCTGTTGTTTGGAAATTATGCACGGTTCTATGGTTTTGTTTGAGGAGACTGTCTCACAGGTTCTTGAAAACCTGACTGAAGGTGTGGCTGTTCTTTCATTTTCTTAGATTTTCATTCATTTCAGAGCTCTTTTTCAAGGTTATAATACACTTTTGAAGCTGAATTTTTGGGTTGAGAGTGAGAGGTCGTCCGCGCAAGCTGAGAAGACACTATGTATAGCTGACGCCAAAAAGCTAGGCGGTTTCGTCTGTCTCTTGTAAGTGATATAACCTACTAAGTGATGTAACCTACTAACCGATGTAAAGCATCAGCTTCTGCTAGCTGATATAAAGCATCTATTGTCTCTTCTGATTTCAAAAATGCCAAAAAGACAGACGGTTTCGTCTGTCTCTTGCACCTGATGTAATCAACAAACAGCTGATGCATCTATTGTCTCTTCTTATTTCAAAAACATCATCTAGGTGTAGCTAACTGAATATTATATGCCGTATCATTAATAACTTCAACCAGAAGTCACTGGCGGCTCGCGCCCATGAAACAGGTGAAGTGCTGTATCAGTTTTAAAAGATACGGGCACTTCACCTGTTTCGTGGGCACGAGCCGCCAGTGCCAGAAGTAGATCAACTAAGGGTTGAATCAAGCTATGGTCGCATTTCATTATACGTTTCATTCCAATCAGCTGATGGCTCAAACTAAATTTGAGTTAACTAAAATACAATATACTAGTATTATTATTGATATTTAATATGCACTTCATCAGGACCTCCTAAAATAGCAAGTATTTACGAGGTCCTGACTCCATCTAAGAAGATTCAGAACTGAGATTTGATTAGAAAAAAAATGCCAATGATAAAATCATTTAATTGAATCATGAACAGTATCATCAGTTTCAGTTGTATAGTCAATCAACCAATCAAGTATAATCGCTGATTTACTACAACGAACATTCAATAATTTTATATTCATTTCCCCCCCCCCCTCTATGTTCCCAACCGCCAAATAAGAAGCGAACAAAAACAAATAAAGAAATACACAATAAACAATATAAAACTTTATAGTATAGAAGTGTAGGCAATTTTCTTTAACACACAATCGATAAAATGTTTTTTTTCATCACCCAACCTCAAGCACTACCTGCTAGTCCTTTTCCTTTTTCTCTTCCTCCTCCTTCTTCCTTTTCTTCTCCCCACCCTTCTCTTCACCAAAATCTTCTTTCTTTTTTCCTTCCTTTCTTCAGCTTCAGCCGCAAGGCAATTTAATTCAATTGGCAATGTGAAAATGATACGTTCTGCCAACCAACATCCCATCAAATAATAATAATGAAACATAATCCATCTATATAATCTTCGGCTTATAGAAGAAATCATTGAAACGCTTGTACGCACGGTTGAACTACAGAATTATACCTTTTCAATAGAAATAAACTCGGCTATTTATCGGGTCTTTTGAAGATATAATAGATTTGGAATAGAAATAAACTCAACTATTCATTGGCTCTGTATGAGAATTATCCGATATAGCCTGTCCAAGCAAAGAAAACATTCTGGCAAGATGGGAAAATTACTTCATCTCGTTCAATATTGGTTCAAAGATAATCAATTTAGTCTTAGATTGTAGTAAACACTCTGATCTACAATTTGAGATCAAACTTGTAATTTTTGGATCAATATTGAGCGAACTGGAGTCAATTTCCAATCTTGCCAGAATGCCTTCTTTGCTTGGTCAGACTATACGCACGGTTGAAGTACAGAATTATACCTTTTCAATAGAAATAAACTCGGTTATTTATCGGTTCTTTTGAAGAAATAGCGGAATAATAGGCTTATATTTCGATTAGAAATAAACTCAATGATTGACGATTGGCTATAGGAGAAATCAAATAGCGGAATAATTCATTTGAAAGAGAAAAAACTCAACGATTCATTGGTTCTGTATGAGAAATCACCGATATCTAGTATCTGATCTTCCAATAGGATTAACTTGTTTATTTATCGACTATTATGAAGAAATCTGAAGGATTATAGTTTTGTAATAAACGTATATACTCTTCTATTGATTAGTTCCATAAAAGAAATCTGACGGATTATTAGATATCTGACGGATTATTAGAATAGACATAGACTCTGCTATTATTGATAAGTTCTATTGAAGAGATCTGCGAAATATTCCGTTTTGAATACAAATAAACACGTATTGATTAGCTTCTTTCTATGAGTTTCTGCTAGAGAAACCACTAATACTTTATTTCTGAAATAAAAAACGAAGAAGTAGAATGAAAAGGTGAGAGGAAAAATGATAATATGGTGGAAGCAGGGAGGAAGATGGAAAAGAAGAAGAAAAAGGAGAAGAAGACAAAGAAAAAGACGAAGGAGAAGAAGAAGAAGAAGACAACGACGAAGAAAAAGGAAAAGGAGAAGGAGACAAAGAAAAAGACGAAGGAGAAGAAGAACACGATGAGGAAGAAGAATAAGAACGACGAAGATAAGAGAAGAAGAAAGTGAAATAGAGAAGTGTGGGGGAAATAAAAGTAAAAAAGAAGAAGAGATCAGTGAATAAAGACGGGAGGAAGTGGATAGAAAGAAGGTCGGGGCACAGAGGAAGATGAATAGGACAGAATTCAAAGAATAAAAAACACGAGAATAAGAAGTAGAAGTTACCTCACATTAATTAAAACATTCAGATCAAGAATAATAGTGTAACAATACTCAAATTCATTGCTGTAAGTGAAAATAAATATGGAATATAACTAATCACAGCTAAGAAAATGGTTAATTGTAGATTTTGGGTAGGGGAAGTATTATGAAATTATGTAACTGATTACTCAATTACAACGTCCATTGTTGTTTGAATGCACTCTTAATTTCGAAGCTGAATACAGGACTGATTGTAGAAAGAAACGAACCTAATTGTCAATGCAAATATGACTGATTAAAGTCAAAACACGAAAAAACACAAGAGTGATATAATTGAAAATCAACATATGTTGAATGAAAACTGATCAATAGGCGAATGAGAAGCAATTGAGGCCATGAAATTTTTATTGAAAAAAGTAAATTGAGAGGAAAAGTAAAGAACAATAGAGGAACATACTCTTTTTTAGGAATATTACATGAAAGTTACATGGTACATCATGTCAATATAAATTAGAATATTGAAATTATGATTTCAAATTCAATAATTGAATGGATAAATTTCATGGAAATTGGAATGAAAAGAGTGAAATATAACTTTTTTCTTTCATCTGAGGGTGATCACCATATGGGATTCTAGGCCTGTGCATGAATGATGAGAAGGCTTATCGTCTCCTCCGAAAGACGTATCTATTGTGATTGTGCTGAGGTTGAAATTTTTCCCCCCGGTCGAGGATCGAACCCGGAACCTCTGGTTATCAGACTGGTACGTTATAACTTACGCCACCCATTTGAAGATTTCTTCCCCCTTGATTTCCAAAGTTCAAAGAAAGTGGAGACATTTCAATTAAAAATGAGTGAATACTAAGAATACTTACTATCGGCCACCAATTCTAATTAAAAATTTTCTCAAACTTTAAAAGTAGGAATATTTCTGAATTCGTCTAGATGAGCTGAGTTCAATGAGAGGTCACATGACATATATTCAACAAAGATTACATGAGAAAACCACATATTTAGATAAAAAGTTCCAAAATTCTATATAAGAAAGAATAAGGGCGATTATCAGCAATTCCAATTGAAATTAGTTTATTATAAGATTCTACATTGTTTAAACATAAAAACATCCACGATGCTCCTATACCAAAATTATTATATAAAATAGAATAATTTTTTAAAATGAGAAAATTCTTGCCAAATTATAAATTTAGTATTATTTTTGAATTCGTCTTGACGAGCTGAGTTCAACGAGTGGTCACATGACATACTTTAATCCAAAAATGACGGCATAAATCACATATTTACATTAAACGTTCCAAAAATTAATAAAATTTGATAAAAACTAAAACTCACCTGATAGAGGACTGTTGGGAACAGGTATCTTGCTAAATCCACCTCCTTTTGTTACGTAGGAATATTTTACAACACTTGCACAATTCAAATCGGCACTACTATTTTCAGCATTTACAAAATTATTTGTCCGACAAACGGCTACGATTACAAAAACAACTAAAATGTCAATTAAACCACGCCTGCTGTGGTAATTTGTTGATCTACACCTATTTACTAGCAAGCTTACAACACTTTTATTACTAGTTACAGCCATTTTTGTGGTTTTAGTAGTTGAACAACGGTTATGTTCAGGGTTTTTCATGGTTTTTGATAAGGAATTTATAGGGGAAAACTAGTAGTACTACTAGAACTACAACACACACAGAACTGTTTGGGTTGGTACCGATCAAAGTAACCTAAAACAAGCCGAACCAATCGGGGGTTGACATCAAGACTGGATGTTTGTAGGATTGTAAACTGGGATTAATCGAAGTTTAACGTAAAATAAGCACTAAACAAGCACCAGAGGTTCGCGATCACCATTGCACACAAACTATGAACGCAATTGCAAACAAAGAAAACAACGATTCGTAAACAAAAAGCACGGAAACATAGCGAATGATGCTTCAGGAGCGAGAATCTAAACACGAATGGAACTCAGAACTCAGAGTCAGAGCTGTTTACCTGCCGGCTCCGGCAAGCTAGTCAATGAAGAAAAGCACGAGCGCGCTCTAGTGTAATTTCGAGTGGTTGAGATTTTTCACCGTAGAGCGCAGCACTTCGTGATACAAGAATTGGCGCGAGACATGAATCAATCCTTGAACATGCCAGTTTGACATAAAAAAGTGACTCATGTGTTCGACATTTTTCGTTTGAGACTACGGTATATCTTTTCCAGAAGTAGTTGAGTGTCTAGAGAGTATTAATAATTGTAAATAATAGTATTTTACAACTAATAGTATTTTATAATTGTAAATTATAGTATTTTAATTGTAATAATAGTATTTTACAATAGTTTTCTAGTTTTGAAAACGTCGAGAACACGGAGCTTTACAGCCGAAGCGATCAGCTGAGGTTGGAAAGATGAAGTCGCGAACGTTTTCGAAACGTGTTGTGTACTTGTGTTTTTTGTACACTTTACAGAAAGGCTTATAAGAATAAGATGAAAAAGTTTTTATAAATACGACTTACGAATTCAACTTGCTGAATTCCATATTGGTAATTTCCGTTTTTTGTTTTAAAATAAATTCAGGATTCTAATTTCAACGAAGGTTGACCAAGTCGACCAATTTGCATAGAATGCGTTGCTAAGTAAATGGAAAATTTTGTTGACAGCTGATTTTCCCTATCTTGTACGGCTATAAGGCCCAAATATCAGCCGTTTATTCCGCACTAGTGTGGAAAATGAAGGTTTTCAAAACCGGTCAAGTAGATCGAAACTGGCTACTTTCTATCAAGTGTACCAAAAAAGTATTAGGCCTACTCTAATACGGCACACGCATTGTTTCATAGACTTCTGATGCTCCGAATCTAAACTACAGTAAACATAATCAAGAACTTTCACCATGTTTCCTATCGGCAAAACATGCGGTTATAACTATATCGGCGTGGTGGAATACCTTTTGGTATCTCCTCCACCAAATAAAGCCATACGCTAAAGCTAATAGTAAAAATGTTGGACTACCTACGTACCTACTAACGTTACTGTACTTACCCTACAATCTTTTTTTTCAATTATTGTTTGTTATTAATTTTTCACTTCAATCGACATTTCTCACATTTTGTTCGCCAGAGGGCTTTGCATCCTACACCCACAATATAGGGTAGGATGGTGATGGTGGTTGTCACACTGGCGGCTCCTAACCATGAAACAGGTGAAGTTCCCTATATTTTACTGTATAGCACTTCGCCTGTTTCGTGGGCACGAGCCGCCAGTGATGGTTGATTGTATTTTTGGCTTATGCGTGGGTAATGAGAGGGGTAATGTTATTGAGAGAAGACAACTAATATTTTTTGTAGTCGGGACTGACGGCTTATGAAATGTATTCGAATGTATTTCGTGATGTATTCTCGTGTATTTTATGTATTGGAGCATTGGAAGGGATACGATGTTGGTAGTATATACTCTTCAGTACATTAATTATTATCTATAAAGGTAAATTAAAGATTAAACCGAGAGGAATACACACTGTACTGTGTGCTTTAGACTTGATTAATGATTAGATAGGTACGGGAATTATTAACTCGAATTCTAGCATTATTTGAAGAATGTTGATAAGCAGTACCTATAGCGTAACAGAAATAAATGAAAATATAAGTATATACGAGTAAGTTACCTATATTAAACAAACTGAAACATTATCATTTACCGTACACTTTATCATCGAGAGCACTTAAAACCAAAAAAAATCTCGAATAATAATGATATTACATAAAAGGTGAGAATGAAAATAATCTATTACTGTGTTAATAAACGAAACATTTTTCAGCGAGTTATTGGTTGTTTAGTTGAGTAAGAGCTGTTCAATTATTGATTGATTCATTTTTAATTTGTTTGCTTGAAATACCCTTTGCATATCTATATTTTGTTGATGATTACCGTAGCTTTGATCTACAGTTTTTAATGGAATAAATATTATTATTTAATGGAAATTATAAGTTCTTTGCGGAAAAAACTGGGAATTATCATAATCTCGCATTTCACTAAAAATAAAATAGATACGATGTTCTAACAAATAATCGGAAACTAAATCACAAGCAAGTTCAAGCAAGATTGCAGCTATTTTCATTGCCCTCTCTAACTCTCTTGACAAAAACATTTGAAATAGTTCTGAATTCAGCCAGCAGATGACAGTAGCAATAGGGTGACTCTCACTTCTACTTCTATTGGACACGCCTCCAAGCTCCGCCTGCGCTCCGATTGGCCGACGATATCAGTTTGAAAAGTTTTCAAATTCGACCCCGAGGTGGCAGCAGTTGCCGGGTGATGTTTCAGATTTGATTTGGACACGCCTTCATGCCTCGCCTGAGCTCCGATTGGCCGACGATATCGGTTTGAAAAGTTTTCAAATTCGACCAATAGGTGGCAGCAGTTGCCGGGTGATGTTTCAGATTTGACTTGGACACGCCTTCATGCCCCACCTGCTCTTTTCTGATTGGTTGAAAGCGTTTTGTGAGTTCTGCCTTAGAAAATGGCTGCTAGCGAGAAAATGGTGGATGGTGTATCATTCAAACTACACAACACTGATTTACTTTTCACAATCTAATACCGGAGAATTGTTGAGAAACATAGTTATAGTTCTGGATACTCTACCTATACTAAAGGCTGCAGTCTGTTCATGTTCAAGCAAAGAAAACAATCTGGCAAGATGGAAAATGACACCAACTTGGTCAATATTCATTTAAAAATTATGAATTTGATCTCAAAATGTAGGAAACATTTTGATTTACAATTTGAGACCAAATTTGAACTAATATTGGAGTCATTTCCCCATCTTGCCAGAATGTCTACTTTGCTTGGAAAAACTACTTATGCCAGTGAGATATATGGTTGTACCGTATATTGTCACGGGTTGTGCCAGTTGGTTTGTTATATTTTTGGCTTGTGTGCTGGTTGAAAAGTTTTCGTATTCCTAGTGGTGGAGAGGGCACTTCTGGCACTCACCAAAGATGTTTATCTGCATTGATGGAATAAGAATCTGATGCTTTTGCGGCATAATTAGTCCCTATGTGAGGCATTCATTTACAAATTATCACATCATAATATTCCACAGATTCCATTGATGAGGATAATTGTTCCATATTAAATGAAAAGACAAATTGTCAAAAACAGATTTTGTGAATTCATATATCACTGAGTTTGATCTTAATGTAGGTAGTGTATTAATATTTGAAACTATTCATTTACATTTATAATCTGTTTTTAAATTAATATTACATTTCTTACTCATCGCCTGTACTAGTGTTTATAAAATATTGTATAATGTATCAAGTATTGAATAAATTGATTTGAATTTGAATTTATTGCTTGTTATTTTTGTAAGCGCAAGCAGTGAATTTGAAGAGCAAGTTTACAATGCAGTTGGAGTTAATTTCTAATTGAATAATCAAGCTTACTATGCTATAGCACTCAGGTTGTTGTATAACTCACTTTGTATGGATTCTGTAGGCCTAGGCTACTAGATGTTATACTTTACCAGGGAGCAGTTACTCACCTTCAATACAATCAGTCTTATCATAACTTGGTTAAAAAAAAGTAAAAAACGAAGAATAAGGGTAAATACTGCAATTTTAGCCTATACTAAATACTGATTGTGAATACTCCATAAGCCTACATTGAATTTTTTTTCCTTTCAAATGATATGTTAAGCAATTCGAAATTGTCTACTTACCTACATCTCCAGAACATCAGTTTTTGATAAAATTTACACTTTTATCAGAGATGTTGTGGAACTTATCCATAATTTAGACAAAACTGATGATGATGCCCTGAGCATTGAAACTCAAGTATGGTATTCTAAATAAACTTTGAGGATCTGACAACCTTTGTTTTCACTTACCTAAACATAAGTTTTTCATAGCAGTCAATTGAAATTGATAGCCTATTCATTTTTTTTTATTGTTAGTCCAATTTTTTTCTTCTCCAATTGAATTTCTTTTTCAATTATGAAAGACCTCTTCACACCACACGACGGCTTTCTGATGAGCGGAAGTGATAAAATGATAAGAAATCAATTATAATTCTTATATGAAAATGGCTTGTTAATACGAGACATTAGCAATAATGGTTCGCCGCCACATTGGGAATAAGCTAACACTATTTCTCAATAACTTAACATTTTGAGAGCGTTTAACTGAGTTAGGTGTTTTTTTCAGTTGAATTAATAAAAAATAATAATAAAACGACAAGTTTCAGTGAGCCAATAGTTATTTTCGGCAATGTCAAATTTCACGCTGCAAATATTTCGTGTCAATGAGCTTCCTTCCTGTACGATTGCGTATCAATTTTGGGCTTATTTGTATCACTACTGCGTATCACAAAGGCGCCATGTAAAGATGCCTTCAGAGGAAAGATAATCAACTCTCAATGAACAACACCTTTTTTAAAATAGATTATTTACTCAAATATCAACAATAACATGTAAATGAAATCCTTCTGCGATCTGATTGATCTGTAAGTTGGAATGGGTGATATAGTCTGTTCAAGCAAAGAAGACATTCTGGCAAGATGGGAAAATGACTCCAGCTCTGTCAATATTGGTTAAAACTAAAAATTTAGTCTTTTTGGTACAATCAAAATGTAGATCAGAATGTTTCTTACAATTCGTTACAAACCAAATGTATAATTCTTAAACCAGAATTGACCGAGCTGGAGTAATTTTCCCATGTTGCCAGAATGTCTTCTTTCATTCTTTGCTTGGAAATACTATAAAGCTTTCACCTCGTAGCACTGTGGATCTCATAATATAGTCTAAAAATGAAAGATAGGCTACTCTCAAAATAAAGGACACCTTTTTTTAAAATGAATAATTTACTCAAATATCAACAATAACATGTAAATGCGTGAGTCCATCTTCCGTCTGATTTATCTGCATGTTGGAATATGTGATAGCTTTCACCTCGGATCTCTGTGGGTGTTTGCCTATTGTAAACTGCTCACCAAACCCAATCGCTTTTATCTTGAACTGTTCTTTGTCGAATTCTACTATTTTGACTTTCTGAAACAATACAAAAACAATGCAATCTTATATCTCTATATTATAAAAGCGAAATGGCACTGATTCATTCATTCATTCATCACCAGAACTAAAAATCCACTGAACCGAATGCGTTCAAATTTGGCAGGCATGTTCAGTTGGACGTTTAGACGCGCGCTAAGAACGGTTTTTAAAAACTTTTCAGGGATACGCTAAATATTTAAGTTTTTCTATAGTTTTTCGGCGTTTTCTCAATTTTTTCGAGAACCAATCGGTAGAAAATGTTGATATTCGGTGTGCTGGTTCAGATTAGGTCTAGAAATGTTGTATTAAAATATTTTTGCAATCCAGTTATCAGGTTTTCAAAATTGTAGATGTATTGCGGGTTGCATATCTTCCGCCTTGATACGACCAATCCTTAGTGTAAATTCAATGGTTCAGCGAGATTATAGATAAACTAATTTGGAAGATACCAAAGTTTCAAACTATGTCCGATATACTTCTCAAGGTTACGCTCGATATTAGCGTTCTACTATTTTTCGGAATTTTAGGAGATTTTCTTAGATTTCCCAAGAACAAATTGGCAGAAAATGTTGAAATTTGGTAACCAGGTCCAGATTAGGTCAAGAAATGCTGTGTTCAATAAATTTCGAATCCCTTCTGAACGAAATTTGCAGGCGAGCCTGTTTTTCTCAGCTGCCACTGGCAGAGGTTTTGCAGGCGAGCGAAGCGAGCCTATTTGACTCACTTAAACTGCCGATACTGGCGGGGGTCTAGGGGGCGGAGCCCCCTGGCTAGACGGAGAATGCGAGCGAAGCGAGCCTGCCGGCTGTTTAAACATAAACACAAATAAAACTCTAGAAATTTGATTAGATTATTATTAAAAAAGTGATAGAAGAGTTACAAAGCAATGCATCTGACTACAGAGAATCAAGAGTGGGTATGGTCTGTCCAAGCAAAGAAGACATTCTGGCAAGATGCGTAATTGTAAATTACTCTGGCTCAGTTAATGTTTTGGTCTCAAATTGTAAATTAAAATGTTTTCTACAATTTAGACCACATTTATAACTTTTGAACCACTATTGATCGAGCTGGAGTCATTTTCCCATCTCGCCAGATTGTCTTCTTTGCTTGGACAGACTATAGGCTACCCACTTTCGATTCCTTCTATTTAATTTAAATGCGGTGCAATTTGACAATTATTTAGTTCAATTATTGTGATGAGATGAAAAAATCTATACAATAGTTAAGTTTAATGAGGGTTTAATGAAAGGAAGGATCTATAAAGAGAGGTTATACTCAGCATTCGTCATTCCGTTTCGTTTAATAGCGCTAAATTTGGATCCATGATGAAATAAATGAGTAGTCGAATATATAGATATAATATTGTGGAAAATAATCCACAAACCTATCATGTATGGTTGATTAACAGCTGACACAATATAATGGCGGATGCTGCGTCTACCTTGTCTCTATAGAGCCCTATATATGAAACTAGTTGCTATTCTAATCAATGATTAGAATTACCTAGTTTATCCAATGATTATAAATATTTTCTTAAATTGAAGTTATTCGTATCTTTTGTATAGCTGATGTCAAGAAGTTGGACGGTTTCGTCTGTCTCTTGTACGTGATGTAACCTACAATAGCTAACGTAAAGCATCTCTTATCACTTTTGATTTGAAAAAAAAACATCACTTGTTAAGGGTCTACATCAGCTGTTAGTTCGATTGTTCACAAGCCACAGAAAATCAGCTGACAAATTCCAAATATCATCCACCAGAAAGCAGGTTAACAGCTGTTTTGGACTGCCTATGGTTGATTTCTCAGTCAACTAACAGATCTTGACTGTCATAGTCTGAACTGACAGTGGATATAGATAACTACTTGAACAACTTATGGAACTACTTGACAACATCAGCTGTTGGAGCGCACAAGGATCAGACGAAACCGCTCAACTTTTTGGCGTCAACTATACAATTTTCAATGAAATTATATAACATAACAATATGAAGAAAATATTACAATTTTCAATGAAATTATAAGTCAGCAATAGGCTATTTATATTATTTCTTCTTTTGTCTTCATCCTACTTGAACTGTTGATGATAATAAGCTTATAACTTGGTAAATACTAATGACTTTCACTTCTACAACAGTACTCACGATTTTGTTGCTTGTCGGACGCGTTTTGTGGCACTGAGCCACATTTTCAGCGCACAAGGAGTAACTAGATAGTAACGAGTAACTGGATAGAGTACAGTCTAGTTACTCCTTGTACGCTGAAGATATGGCTCAGTGCCACGAAACGCGTCCGACAAGCAACAAAATCGTGAGTACTAAAAGTGAAAGTCATTAGTATTTACCAAGTTATAAGCTTATTTATATTATTTCTCAACTCACCCTAGCAATAAAGTAAGGCTCGGCGCTGAACAGGAACAGAAACTCATCCAAAAAGTGAAACAAGAGAGAGAGCATGTCGTGGCCCTCTGCCTCTATCTCCTGGGTTTCCTTCATTTCCACATACTCTATCTCTGTCATACACCCGAACAGGCCGTTGGCGCACTGTTCAAAAGCTTCATCAACTGTATTGCCCCATGAATGGATTCTGAAAAGAAAATTAGATTTTTATAAAATTTATATTTATAAAATATATATTTAATATTATTGAACATGGAAGAATTATTATATATTGCAGCACTCCAACTGCTGGATTCAATGGATCTCACTTGCTATCTAGTACATTGGTCAATATTGGCAGTTGCAGAAGTCCTTTGTCTATTTATGTAGCAATATATGGAGATTCTAATCAATAATTATTAATAATATTATTGAACAGTAGAAAATCAATCAAACATTTTACTATAGTCTGTCCAAGCAAAGAAGACCCTCTGACAAGATGAGAAAATAACTCCAGCTCGGTCAATATTGGTTAAAAAATGATTGATTTGGTCTCAATAGTGGAAAAAATTCTGATCTACAATTTGAGACCAAATCAATATTTTTTGAACCAATATTGACTGAGCTGGAGTCATTTTCTCATATTGCCAGAGGGTCTTCCTTGCTTAGACAGACTATAGTAGAATGTCCGGAATGGGGGTCCGGACCCCCCCTGGAAACGCTACTGGAAATCACGCTCTTCCACTCGATCCACAGAAAGAGGGGTGATGTCGGTGATGACATTGTTATTGGTAGTCTATTATCGTTTTATTATTATTTGTTCAATTATATATATTTTACGAATAAATTTTTTGATAAATACTTACTGCATATCAGCGGTATGATCTAGATCTGAAACAAACAAAAATTGAATAAAAATTAGTTGGTAATAAAAAACTAAGAATCTTATTTGTAAATTGGAATAAAATTGTTAATACACTACATCAATTCAGCTAGCAATCATTGCTTAAATGTGTGTGTAGCTGGCTACATCCAAATCCACTATAATTATGTTACTGGTAGGTGGCATGAATGTGATATATTGGGTTACCAAGGTTATTAAAGGTTTCTAATAACCTTGTTGGGTTACTACCATCATATTCAAAGTCCCCTAATGGGATTTACATTGCAGGGTTTTGTTGCCTCTTCTCCAAACCATACAGTTCTGGTACATCTATATAATATTTTTACTGATACATCTCAAATGATAAAATTATGAAAATCATAGTAGGTTCACTTAAAAGCCAATTGAGTTAAAGTTGAGACACATTTCCAAGTTTTTACCTTGACACCAGCCCAAATAGTTCAGCTGCCTGAACTAAAATTTGCTTGCAAGAAGTATGCAAGTCTGTTTGAATAACAAAATTATCACAGTTCAAGTTAGGACCAATAAAGCAAAAATAAATATACAAAAAAACTACTCACATTCATATTTGATTTCTGGAAGAAACCAATCTTCTTCCTTGATTTCTCCCATCCTTATAATTATCTGACACTTGGAATGATTAATGAATTAACCAAGGTAACAACTAATAAGGAATAAGAGTATATTTTAATTAATACTAGTTAAAATAGGTGATGACACACTTTGCTATGAAGCATGATGAGAATTTGAGAAAATCATAACATAACCTCAAAATTTTAAAAATCGAGCAACATGATAATCGATAGTCGTTGACCTTTTATCGATTGTCGTGACTTCGATAGTTTCTAAAGTTTGGCGCCGCTAACTGAAATTGAGGTTACGTTCACTTTTTGTTTTGTCTTTGGATTTGTTGTGTTTGTAGTTATTGTAATAATTATGTTTTGAAATTACGAACTGTTCAGAAAATACCTTGAAATTTCAACGCTGCTTTGTCTTTTCTCTAGTACTCATTTCTGTTAATTTATAGTTTTTGTCCTCATAGTTTGAACATGGATCGTTAATTTTTACATGCCTGATCTGATGGCTACTCAACATTTTACAGTTTGTACCCCGCCACAATCACAAGATGAACAAGAGTTTGACTTTGACAGCTTCGATTTCAACGATGCAATCATCAATTCAGATGCCGTTGAAGAGAAGATTCTTAGTAAGTAATTTTTAATTGCACTTTATTAACTTACACTGAATTTAAGAACATGTTTTATCCTGAAACAGATGAAAGGGAGAAGCTCATACTAAAGTATTGCTGACACTAACTAAAACTTTGGGCGGTTCCGTCTGTCTCTTGTACGTGATGTAACATACTAATAATTTATGTTAAGAATTTATTGTCTACCTTCTGTTTCTGTTGCTCAGGAACATTTTCTACGCACACGGACTTAGAAGAGAATTTCAAGTGAAGTTTCAAAGTATAATGATTTAAAGTATTGCATATTTCTTTAACCTTAACTTACTTTATTTTTCAAATGCTAGTGGTCCAGGTCAACAAGCGGTCACCCATCCAATAGGAGTATCGAGCTCTTGTCTCTTATGTAATATCATAGATAACTAGAGATTAACGTTTAAACTCGTGAGTCTATCAGAGTTTGGTGATGGTTTAAGAACTGAAAACGGTAACTCAATTCTTAATAAATCTGTGTTTTGACAATATTTTGTCTTTTCAATTACTATAATCTATTAATAACACGTCTCCAGATAGACAATCACTTCCAAAGGTTACAAAATTCTGTATAGTCTACAGATAACAGTCAAGTAACAAGTCTTACCGGAATCGTCAATGACTTCTATGTGGTAAAACATAAAAAAATGAAATATTTCGCCAACTTATGTATTTTATTTTAATCGATAATTTACAGAATACTGCTCTTTTCGATGGTTCAATTGCTTGGGAGAAACCAGGATAAATGCAGTCAACGAAGACAGTTTCCTCTCCAAAGGTGAAGAAGATTTCATTAGAGATGAATTTCTGCAGACATCAACTTGTGAAATCCAAGAAATATCCAAAGTTGAACTGTTTGGACACACTTTCGACAAAGGAGCATCGCTTATGCTGGATCTTGATCATCTGTACAATACTGCTTTGTGAGAAGTATTATAATATAATATTCCAATAAATTCAACCAAATTTCGTAACTTAATAAATACTTCAATTTTAACAAAAGTACTCACGATTTTGTTGCTTATCGAATCTACATACTCTTTGTACGCTGAAGATGTGGCTCAGTGCCCCGGAACGCGCCCTACAAGCAATGAAATCGTGAGTACTGTTGTTAAAGTGAAAGTTATTAACGAATTTATCAAGTTATAACTTGATTATATTTACAGATCAAGTAGGATGAAGACAAGAGAAGAAATTCAATTTTTGCACCTTTCAGTAGCAATCTAATGGCTTCATAAAGTATAATCTCAACTAACATTCCTTGTCTTTAATATTGCAGAGCTCCGACTATAGACATAGGTAGCTAAGAGAAGATAGCTATACTATTTTAAAGGTAGCTTTACCATTTTAAAGGTAGCTATGAAATAGGTTGACCTACAGAGACTGTAGCTAACTTAAATCAGACTATAATGAGAAATAATAAGACATAGATATTGTCAATACCTACCACTAATTTATTAAAATATTTACAATAGAACCATTGGTTTCAGGGCTTTACCTGCCCCATCCTCAGCTAGATTGAGGCTAGATATTGACAATATCTATGTCTTATTATTTCTCATTATGGAAAAATACCACAATATCTCATCAAATACAATTAATTTTTTAAATCAAACTAATTACACAAAGACCTACAATCTTTGTAGGTCAAGCTTCTTTCTACCCTTTTTTTATTAACATTAATTTTCAATTTTCATCAAATGTTTTATATCCGAAGTTCAAGTCGTTATGTTTGTGTTTTGTTCTATCTTCTATCTATCAAGTAGACTATTGTATTTTATCAAATAAATCAACATCCATTTATTGAGAAAAATCCATTTAATGAGACTATCCATTAAGTATTGTAGTTTCTCAAATGAATGAATATTAATATATACTCCATTTTTTCCATTCCAGGAGCAATCTAATGGCCTTACAATCTCAACTATCCGTCCACAATCCATTCCAGCCCTCCATGAGGACCTCCATTACAGACAGAACTGAAACCAGAAAACAACTCATCGAATTTTTCCTCCATATACGACTCTACATCTTACACCTGCTCGCCTCTCGAGAAAACTACGAAACAGAACTAATTCTGAATTATATCACCAGAAAATTGTGCCAAAATTTGCAGCGATTCCAACGTATCTTACGAAAATTTGTCAATTTAAACAAACCAATCCTCGAAACCTCGCATCACTCGTTGCATTGTTATTTGGAGCTGAGGTGGTTGAATTTGATGACAATTTACATTTTGTACAAAGCTAACGAGATTTTGAAAAATCAAACAAAAAATACGTTAGATAGGCGGCCTACACGAAATTCGGAAACAGAGGTTCAACTAGATATTGAAACAGTACTAGACTCTGTGAGTCTTTTAGTTTCGGATCTTGTGAAAGTTTCAGTTCAAAGATTTGAGAAACTTGGTTTAAAAACCGCGCTGAAATTATCGGGGCTCAGTTGTGGTTGTATGGAAGAATTGTGGATTTTGGTAAAAGTTCTATTGGGTAGTTTGGAGAAAATTGACTGTGATATTAGTAGTGAAGAAATCAACGAATCGAGATTTTCTTTCTGGAAAGTAGTCAATAGTGTTCTAAATAGAATTTGTGAAAAAACTGAAAATAAATCTGTGACGAAAGAAGTTTCACTGTTTGAAACAAACTTGTTGGAGAGTCAGATAGTTTGCAGTTCGCCAAACTTGTTCAAACTATGGTTTGTCAAATGTGTTTCAACCAGTTTCCTTGATAAAAATCGAGAAATTTCTGGGAATTATCTGATTTTGGAAAAAGTTTTGAAAGATGAGTTGAAAGACGATTGTAACGAAAATGATTTGAGACTTTTAGTAAATCTAGTACATGTTTTAGTGGTTGAAATTTGGGAACCCCGTAATGACGCCATCCTACTTTTATGGGAATACTATCATAAACGAATGAGTAGTTCTTTCTATGTCAATGGTGAAACTTTGGAACAAATGAGTGTAATTCCAAAAACATCGGACAAATTTCTGGAACAAGTCAATGGCAGATTGAACGATAGGGATAGAAATTTGAACAGTTTCCAACGATTTTTGAAACTTTTGGGACTGCATCTCCGTCGCACCGTTGGGGAGAAAAAATTCTGGAATCAACTCAAGGGTAGAATTTATTCAAAATTTCCCACCTCCAAAATGTTCGCTCTGACAGAGTTGGGTTTATACAATTTTGTCTCCCTTTTCCTCACAATCGCAGTTGTAAAACTGGACGAAATGGGGGAAATTTGTAAAAAGTTGCAAAACTTTCTAGAAATGACCAATCAGAATGACACATCTATCCGTGGTTTGGTATTCTTGACACATGTTACTGTACTAGATCTATTAGCTAGAAATGGGGTTGATTTTTCAACGTGTGCTGTACCAGTTGTAAAACTCTTGAACAATTTAGATATGAATTCCCCTGAAAATCTACGTTTGATCAGTAGTGGAATCGACTGTTTAAGACCGTTATTTGAAATCGAAAAAATCCCCCTAGGTCTCTCAAAACTCTTCGACGATTGGTTACATAAATACCTACTAATCTCCACAAAAAACACAAGTGTCAAATCAAAATTAGCTCAGTACATAGATGATTTACTTATGGAAATGAAAACAATACGCATCTATAGTTCACAAGACGTTGAAACATTTGAAGCACTCTGGAACCAGTTCAAAAAACTGATCACCGATCCAAATTTTCACCCTAAGAACTCTGATTTTCTGGGTAGTTTGTGTGGTAACTTCGCTATTGTTTCCACAAAAATCTACAGATCCGCAACTATGCTACGGGAGGTTTCCAACCTTGTAACCAATAGTAAAACTATGGAAGTTTCAATTTTTTGCGAGTTTTTGAATACTTTAATCGAGTACAAACCTTTACCAATGGCGTTGAGAGACCATGACACGTTCATTTTGAAACTTTGGATACGCTGCGAGGTGTTTGGTGCGACGACATCTAGCGGGAAAATACTCAACTACATCACCTCGTTACGTGAATGTCAAAATTTGAACTTGAATTTAGACTCAGAACAACCTTTAATTTCGTTTTGTGAAGCCTTAAACGTACGCTACACATCCCTAACCGATTTAAACGAGAAAAGGAACATGTGGGAACAAACATCCAGGTATTTTGATAGTCTCAAGGACTGGTTGGAACCGGTTGTGAAAAGTGCTGACAATGTAAATCTAGTGAAAAAAGTTTACTTTATGGTGGGGGGTATGGTTGATAGTGCGGGTGTGTTTATGTATGAGAAAGGAGGGGCTCAGTTTGGGGGCACGCTACAGAGGGTGATGGATCTGCTTTTGCTGACGCCAGCAACTAAGAGGCCCAAATTTAAGCTGCAGAACACCCTGTATGCGGCTGTAAATGAGTCGTTGTACTTGTTCGTGGAGGGATTGGTGAAGATGAGTGAGTAGCCATTATTTTATTAAATTTTTCAACAATAATTTACATTCTTAACTTTTACTCTAACAACATTACTGTATATTCTGTCCAAGCAAAGAATACACATTTTGGCAAGATAGGGAAAATGACTTCAGCTCTGTCAATATTAGCCTACTTGAAAAAATTATAGTAACTATTCTGATTTACAATTCGAGACCAAACTTATAATTTTTGAACCAATATTTACCGAGTTGGAGTAATTTTCACATCTTGCCAGAAAGTCTTCCTTGCTTCACAGACTATACGACTACACTATGAGTACCTAGCCTTATTTTTTTTAATCAATAAACTTAGGTTATTAACTTTTATTTTATTCAACAACATACAAATACAGAGTGAGTACTGAGTAGCTTCCAATTCACTTTCATATTTAGCCTATAAAATTAATAAATTTACGTTGATCACTTTCACTTTAAGAACAGTTCTCAAGATTTTGTTGATTGCCGCACGCGTTTCAGGGTACTGAGCCACATCTTCAGCGTTCAAGGAGTGTCTAGATATACTTTGTCCAAGTAGAGAAGAGATTCTGGCAGGGTGGGAAAATGACTCCAACTCGGTCAATATTCAAATATTAGTTCAAAAATTAAAAAGTTTGTCTCAAATGGTAGATCAGAATGTTTCCTACGATTGTGATCAAATCAATAAATTTTGAAACAAATATTGACCGAGCTGGAGTCATTTTCTCATCTTGCCTGAGGATCTACTTTGCTTGGACAGACTATAGTTCATAGCTAGATAAAGCTAAACTATTATTCAACTACTGTTCATCCTATAAAGTGATGTACTACTGTGATAATAAAGATTCTTATTCTTATTCTTATTCTATTCTAATTTTAGTCAGTTTTTGGAGAAAGACATTCAATGATATTTCTACATAAAGCATTAACAACTGATTGTATCTATAATGATTGATTCATGAATTTTTCTAAATTTTTCTAGAACAAG
This sequence comes from Sogatella furcifera, assembly GCA_017141385.1. Taxonomy (NCBI): domain Eukaryota; kingdom Metazoa; phylum Arthropoda; class Insecta; order Hemiptera; family Delphacidae; genus Sogatella; species Sogatella furcifera. The sequence continues at coordinate 693,172 of CM029558.1, read as the reverse complement.
ACGGCGACCAATTCCTGCAGAAAATGATCCAAGATCTGATCATCATCTACCTGCCCCAGTGTGTGCAACTCAGCGATCGAGCCGAGTCGAAAAAGTTCTCGCTGGTTAAAAGTTTCCGGCCCGCGTTGAAAAACAGCAGAGAAACTGTAATGAGAACCATTTTGGAAACAATTAGGATCCATTTTGTGAAACCGCGAGCCAGGGTACCGTCGCTGGAGTGTCGACAGGTTGGTTTAAACAAAAATTTTGTTCATTTCTTTTAAATCTCATAACTTTATTGAAATGAAATTATTTCAACTGTTATTACATACAACTGAGTTAGTTTGGCAGGTTTTATCATTGAATTTATCTTCCTCAGATTCCGTGCAAAATTGCTATTACTGTATTACTTTATTGTCTTCTATCTAAAAATTTTGGTAATTATCTCTCATTATCATCATCATCATCCATCTCATTATTCATGCGCATGTGGGCATCAGTCTCGGAAAAAATTATGCAACACCACTGGCGGCTCGTGCCCACGAAACAGGTGAAGTGCCCGTATCTTTAACTGTACAGTACTTCACCTGTTTCATGGGCACGAGCCGCCAGTGTATCAACACTGTCCAACTTGATTATTTCGTTTGCTACATCTTGTTCCATTGTTCCATCTAGTGTATTTTCTTGAAAAGAAAATTGATCCGTGAACACAAAGCTTACAACTTGAACAAGTGGAATTGATATCCACAAACATCACTAAAATATGGCTTTCTACTCTTTTTTTCGTGTAGTTGTGGAGGCGATTTTGTGGTACTCATCCATATAAAATGAAAATAAAAGATATTGTTGAACCACTGATTTATCAAAAATTGAGATACAGATTTCTGTCGATATCAATCTCTGGTAAACTGGTAAATCTCTGCTACCAGATTTTAATAATGGTGTGACTACCTTGTCTGTCCATTTAAAAATTGTTTTTTCTTGTTATCTCCGTTCCAGGCCATGAAGTTCCTCCACGACGTCCTCATCTACAACCGGTTTGAGACGGGCATTTTGTCGGCCATGCTGCGTCATGTGTGCGGCAACGTGTGTTCGATCATGATGTACGCTGAGGACAGTGCGGCGGGAAAAGTGGAGGCAGGCAATCTGTTGGTCGCCATCTTGGATTGCGATCAGATCAGGTCCACGGCTGATAAGAGTATTGGGTGAGTTTACTGATCAAGGTTATTAAAGACCTTGAATTATACTAACTTTGCCATCAATTTTTATTCAATCTGTCACTGGCGGCTTGTGTCCACGAAACAGGTGAAGTGCTCGTATATTTTACTGTACAGCACTTCACCTGTTTCGTTGGCACGAGCCGCCAGTGGTATCTGTTTGCCTGCTTGAAGATGGCGAAGAGGAATATTCATCAATATAAGGTTACTAACAAATTATAAGAAAATAATTTGAGAATCAAACAGTGTACTGTTTGTACACTGTTTGCCATAATAACTGAAGGTTTCATTCAAATAAGTTATAGCTGGCGCCAAAAATTAAGGTAGTTGGCAAATGACTGAATTTTTATCTGCTAAAAGAAACATATTCTACATCTATAAGATGAAACAATTTACAAAATAATTTGAATTATATAGCAATAAACAGAACACATAATTGTCACTTAATAAAACATTTTTATCTGAGACATTTTTGGCACTGCCAACATAAAATAAACTTGTGAGTTGGCAGTGAGCAGTTGGCAGTGAGTGAAAATATATTTCCATATATTTTATATTTATCAGCTCCACTATTATCAATTATTACTCCACTATTACTATTATTGCTCCACTATTACTACAGCTCGACTATTATTAATCTCAGCTCCATTACCTGAACTATTACCATTTAATACCGGACTCAAAAATCATGCAATTTTTCATTTCTTTTCAGTGTCAATTGATGCAGTTTGATGTTAATTATTAATTATATATCTTTCATGCTTATTATATATTTTAAGTGTTAATTATTCAATTTTTTCTCTCTATTTTTGTGTTTTCTCAGCGACGAAGTTATGCACATGTTCTCCGCCCTATGCCGTGATCACCTGGCCTTTTCCTCGCGTCAGCTGTTCGCGCTCTTCCATCAGCTGGCGGCTGCCTCGTGTGCCGACCTGGTGCTGAGGTTTGTGCCTCGTTTGGCCGAGGCCGTGGCCGATGTGGAGGCCAAACGGGGCGTCGGACTGGATAGGGCGCTGAGGGCGCAGTTGGACGGGCTGGCGAGGGCGCTCAAATATCAGTGCTAGGTGGGTAATTATCTAAATGAAATCAAATCAAATTGTGTATCCAGTTTTGGTTTTCAGGTCTTCGCCACAGTCAATAGACCGGGGAATCGTCAAGAAAATTAACTTGTTTAAAATGTAATTTGTATTTGTATAAAATAACTTTGTATTTATTAACAAAGAAAAACCAAGTACAGTCTGCCTAAGCAAGATGATAAAATGACTCAATGAAAATTACCAATTTAGTCTCAAATTGTAGAAAACACCCTGCACATGCCCTATTACTTGCATTAAAAGAGCATATGTGCTAACACTTTCATTGAAAAATATCATAATTATGATGTTGATCTGAACTACATTATTTTCTGGCTTCCCCCACCACTTGTCCAGATCCCTCAAATCGGAATAACCCATTTGTATAGTCGGTCCAAGCAAAGAAGATAGCCTATCAAGATGGGAAAATGACTCTAGATCGGACAATATTGATTCAAAAATTATGACTTTGGTCTCAAATTGTAGAACAGAATGTTACCTATAATTTCAGACCAAATTTATAATTTTTGAACCAATATTGACCGATCTAGAGTCATTTTCCCATCTTGCTAGGATATCTTCTTTGCTTGGACCGACTATACAAATGGGTTATTCCGATTTGAGGGATCTAGACAAGTGGTCGGGGAAGCCAGATCAACAACATAATTATGATATTTTTTAATGAAAGTATTAGCACATATGCTCTTTTAATGCAAGTATTAGTGCATGTGCACGGTACTAGAAGTTCTGATATAAACTACGTCACATTCTAGTCTTCCCACAAGTTTTTCATTTTGCCCAATTCTGTATCAGGCAATTATGAAGTAACCTCCCCTGTAAATTACCTTGAGTCATATAATGCTTGAGTTTTAATCCTTTGCTTAAAATACTTGGAAATCAAGTCGCAATTGTAAAGAAAGAATAAAGAATGTTAATATTCAACCCAATTATTACATACTCATGATCTTAGGCTACATTTTAAAATCCTCCGCATACAGTTTTGACCAAAAGCTTGAATATTCAATCCACTTGACAACTGAAAGTACTTGAAAATTTGAAAATCATAGCCTACTGATTCTAATCGAGATATTTATTTTTCAGGAGTTTCTATGTACTTGAAGACCTCAGAGAAGACAGAGCCATGGGAGAATTAAAGGAGATGGACTCTAGATGATTGTCTTTCATCGCAAAGTAGTTTTCTTGAACCATGAATTAACTTTGGTTTACGGGGAAAATTATATAAAAAAGTTCTTCTGTACAACCATTTCTGTTCAGTTTTATTCAGTTTTTAAATTGGAAATAGGCCTAAGTGACTCATCTTCTTGCCATTTACAATGACTCGCTTAGTTGCCATTAGGCCCAACTGTGAAAGTGATTTTAAACGCACTAAAAGTATTTATGATTAGTTCTAGTTAATATCTATTAACTTGGTAATATCCAAAAGTTCTATTTTGTTTTGTTCCATTTTCTGAGGGTGAAGGCCACATGAGCTCATAGCAATAGTAAGTTGAAGGTAATTCTTGTACAGTTTTATTTTAAGATAAGCTGACGAATGTTGTTGACTACTCCCAATTTGTTATTTAGTATTGAATTATTAAATTTTAATGTACCGTAACTTATTTAAATCTAACAATGTATTTTATTTGAATCAGTGTTTCTTGAGTGTCTCTTATTCGTATTACTTATGACTGATTAGAATGAATAATTTCAAATTAGTGAAAAATCTTTTGAAATACTATTTTGTAAATTGACTATAAGCTACATATTTTTAGTAATGAATTATAATTTTATGTAAATTTGTTTTTGTTTTTCTAGTTTTACCCAGATATAACTTATTTTATCTATTAGCCTTTTCGTTTTGAAGCATAATATAAAAATGAAGAAATCAGTTTTATATTGTTTTAGTATCCTTTTACTCATGTATTCTCTCTGACAGATATAGGTATAGCTGTTGCCAAAAGTTAGGCGGTTTCGTCTGTCTCTTATTAACGTGATGTAACCTACTAGTCTACTGTAACAGCTGATGTGAAGCATTCATTGTCTCTTTTGATCTCAATAACATCATCTAAGCATAACTAAATGACAACTCTAATTGCCAACATCAGCTGTTGGAGAGCACAAGGAGCAAACGAAAGCGCCAACTTATTAGCGTCAGCTATATGAATAGTGGTGTTTGATCATTCTGTCGCTAGATGGTGCTTATTGTCTGTAAGCGAGAGATTCCGTTCACATTCCTACCACTAGGTGGCAGGAGTGTATAGAGACTGAATAATACACCACAGAGGAAGGGTATAAATAAGACACATCTTTTACTTTACTATACTTTATCTATGATAATACAGTATATATTTCACAGTCTTCATATATTAGTCTACAGATTCAACCATTCAACAACTCAGAATCAAAGAAGAAGAAGAAGCTTGCTGTGTTTGAAGTCGAATCCAATTTTCATGAACTTGAAATAAACTCGAGAATGTCGAAATAGAGAAGATGCACGAAATATGAAGATTGTCTTTTCAAAATAAGAGTTAATTTACATACAATTCTACTCAACAAAATTAATTTGTAGCAATCAGTAAATTATAGTAAAGGCTATCGTACATTTTGTTCTCATTCAGAACAAATATATGCAGGGTCAGAATAATATGCACAAATAATATGGGTCAAATAATAGGCCTATGCACAATGCAGGGTCAGAATAATTCCAAGAAGTATAAACCTAACATTTCATTATTTTACAGATTGTGACTTATTTTTGCAATAATTTACAGTGGAATACTACTTGACACTGTGAATCATATAATTTCTTAAAAGTTCTATTGTTTGGTAAAATATTGAAAACTAAAGTCAAGTTTCAAAAAGTTGAGGCAAGTTCACTGGCGACACGAAACAGGTGAAGTGCTGTACAATAAAAGATACGGACACTTCACCTGTTTCGTGGGCACGAGCCGCCAGTGGGCAATTTTCAAATTACGGTCTTACAATTTGGTAAAATTCCAGTTTTGGTTCTCCACAGTACAATCAATCTTATCTCATCCCCTTATGTGCGTTTTTCTTATTTCTTCATGATCCCCTTTTTCCCTCCTTCATCACCTTCTCCTTTCTCTTCTTCTTTTTCCTGCTCATTCTTCGGCTGAGCTGATCTCTAAACTACTTTCCAGCCGAATGAGCATTCCAGTCTCTTTGTTATTGGCTGATTGGCAACACTCGGCGCCTCATCTTATTTATCAACGATAATCTCGAGTCATCTTGTGGTTAGTCGGAGAAGAAATGAAGAAAGAGAGGAGAGAATGATAAGACGGAGTAAGATCAATATTGTAGGTAGTAATACCTGTAGAAAGAAGAGAGAAAGAGTGAGTGAGAGAGAGAGGACGGATGAGAAAGAGTGAGTCAGTGAGTGAGAGGAATGAAGATAATAAACAATGATCAAAACTGTATATTGAATTGTTTAGTCTTACTTTTCAGATCTTGAGAATTTTCAGCATACATCGAATCAAAAGAAAGTTCTTGCTTTGTATTCTACAATCTTCATTAAAATTGATTTAATTTTTGCAAGAGAGAGATATTGAGATTGGAAAAATATTGAGATTGAACGTAGTAAATAAATAATGGAAGAGAACAAGATAGGCACCTTATATTTATTAATTTAATGTAAATACCATACCAACAATTGATAACTCTCACAGAAATTACAATTGATGATTTTCCAATACAGCGAATTTCAAAAAACTAATCTAATCAATACTTTGAATGCGATCAAATTTTGATTCATTGTTATTATAATCCTATTGAAACTTCTCCTTATATTCCCACAGACTCTTAATTATATAAATAAATCACCCAAGTACTAACTTTATAAAATTGTACCAACTTGAATTATAAATAAATGAACTATATACTAGCGTAAGATAGGTAGTGAATAGTACATCAGCGTTATAATTTGTGAATGATACTCAATCCACCATTTTCTCACTAGCAGCCATTTTCTCTGGCAGAACTCACGAAACACTGTCAACCAATCAGAAATGAGCAGGCGGGGCATGAAGGTGTGTCCAAGTCAAATCTGGAAGATAACCCGACAACTGCTGCCACCTACTGATCGAATTTGGTAACTTTTCGAACCGATGTTGTAAGCCAATCAGAGCGTATAGTAGGCGGAGCTTAAAGGGGCACTCCAATAGAGGCGTGTCCAATGGGAGTTGAAGCAAAACTCACCCTAGTGCTACTGCCATCTGCTGGTTGAACTTAGTACTATTTCGAATGTTTTTGTTCAAGTGTTGAAAAGAGCAGAAAGAATGGTTGCATATTGTTCATGTTTTTAAATGAAGGAGGAAGTGAGATGTAAAGAATATTATATTTTATTATTATAAGAAAACAAGGATATTGTCAAATTTCACTTAAGTATTATATAAGTTGCTTACAGTACCCGTTTATCACCATCAATTATACCAATTCTATTAACTCGTTTATTATTAACATTAATTTTTCACTCCCACTCACTTCTAGTTGATAACTTCTTTCAACTGCTGTTTCAACTCAATTGATTAATATGCTTTTTACATGAAATGAAACACTTTTCAGTTTCATTTAGGCTCATTTTTTTCATGTTATAAGGTTCAAGAAGTGCCAGAAATCACTAATGGATTTGTGATTTATAAATACAATTTAATGTGTAGGCCTACTGCTGTCCATTGAAAGGAAATTTGCAATGTTTCAACAGTATTCATAGTTATGATTATTGGTAATACAAATATTAATTACATCTGATATCACACGTACTTGACGTACAATAGACTAAGGCTCTATAAAAAAGTCTTAAAAAGCCCTACAATGAACTAAACTAGAATTCTAACAAATGGTCAATATACCGGTAGCTTAACTTTTTATTCGGGGCTCCTTTGATAGAATATTTCGCTCATTATCTCAATAACCAACAGGCTGTGACTCAATCGTAGGAAACATTCTGATCTATAATTTGAGACCAAATCAATAGTTTTTGAACCAATATTGACCAAGCTGGAGTCATTTTCTCATCTTGACGGAGGTTCTCCTTTGCTTGGACAGATTATAACCAACTTCTAACTGGTTCCATCGAATTTTTCAGCTAATTTTACGTACTTTGAGTCTTCGTAAGCATAGAAAGCAACAAAACTTTCTGTTCCGTATCAAGCGAGTAGCTCTCTGCGTAGTGACTTCGAGCGCCCTATCTTGCCAATGTTATTTCACCCGAACTATCTGAGGCTGGATAGATTGTTAGCTCCATTTAAACGCATGTTAAATCGTGAAGATTTCCGAGCGGGTCTCGAGTGAATGATACGCTTAAACTTTAAGTGTATTATGAGAGCAGTTCTTTCCGTAACGCTCCCATCTTCCCAATGCTATTTCTCCGGCCTTTCAGATGCTTGTAAGTTGAGGATGATACGCAACGCGCAGCGTTGTAATGGATTTTTTCAAAAAACAATTAAAAATAGTAAAATACGTAGAAATAAGTTGAATTATACATCGATTTACTTGGAAATAATTCAATTTTAGTTTAATGAATTCATTATTCCAAAAACTAATGGTTTCAATACGAAAATTCTTCAAATTCTTCTTTGTAAGTAGTAGACTATCGAATTTCATCAATTAATTCATATTTAAATTATTTTTAACTATTTAGTTGATTTAATAAAATTATATAATGTAAAAAGGGAATCTTCAAATAATTCTAAGGACATGTATCTCTTTTGAGAAGGTTTTATAAATTAAAATAATAAATTTAGAACTATTTAGAATGTTTTTAAATTTTTCACTTTTTGTAAGGGATTTTTTCGTTTGATAAATTTATATCTAACGCCAAAAATTAGATAGTTTCGTCTGATCCTTTTGCACTCCACCAGCTGATAATGTCATTAACAATTGTCATTTAGCTTTGCCTAGATAATGTTTTTGAAACCAAAAGAGACAATAGATTCTTTTTTCAATGATGTTTTCCATCACGACTGCTTACAATATTATATTAGTCTACATTTTGATCAATAAATAGCTCGACTTACTTGCAGTCAAATATTTTAATGTTTTAAAATAGATGATTCGCATTAGCTATAAGTAGTTTATATCAGGTACAAGCAGAGACAGACGAAGTCGTCTAACTTTTTGGCTTCAGCTATAGCCTATGTATCATCTTGTGTATCATCTTATGTATCATTTTGTGTATCATCTTGAAAGGTAATTGGACCGTGGAGATACAGTTTCAAAGATGGCCGCTAGAGATCCAATAGATTATTGTGAATTGAGGTTGACCTGCAGTAACTAGGCTGTAGATTGTTAACAGGTATAGTCTGTCCAAGCAAAGGAGACATTCTGACAAGACGGGAAAATGACTCAAGCTTGGTCAATTTTGTTTCAAAAATTATAAATTTGGTCTCAAATACTAGATCAGAATGTTTCCTACAATTTGAGATTAAATTTATAATTTTTCAATCAATATTGTTTGAGCTTGATTCATTTTCCCATCTTGCCAGAATGTCTTCTTTGCTTGGACAGACTATAATTTTAGTACAGTGATTCGCGTAAGCTGGGAAGACCCGTCGTTACAACGTAAGTGTGTTGCGATGGCGTCTCTTCTCAGCGTGCACGGACTATAATGGTGTTCTTTACTTTCAAGTCATTGTTACTGATGCTTTACAGCTGGTAGAAATTATGGGAATCCCTTCACTCATCGGCAATTTTCTTGTCTTATTCTCCTTTCGACTCTCAATTTGAAATTTGTAAAACATTATTGTGATCTATAGAAAGGAGGTACAAGCATGTATAGTCTGCCCAAGCAAAGAAGACCCTCTGGCAAGATGGGAAAATGACTCAAGCTCGGTTAATATTGTTTCAAAAATTATAAATTTGATCTCAAATTGTAGAAAACTTTCTGATCTACTATTAAGACCACATTTATAATTCTTGAGCAAATACTGACCAAGCTGCAGTCATTTTCCCATCTTGCCAGAGGGTCTTCTTCGCTTGGACAGAGTATATCACGAAAACTTCTTCAAATTTTTACCTTCGTCAAATACCTCAAATGAAAACGGACAGGTTTCGTCTGTCTTGTAGGACGTAATGTAACCTATTAACAGCTAATGTAAAGCATCTATTATCTCTTTTGATTTCAAATATATTACTTAGGCACAGCTAAATGACAACTATAATAGACATCATCAGCTGTTGGTGCGCACAAGAAGCAAACGAAATTGTCTAACTTTTTGGCGTCAGCTAAACCTCGACTGTTTCAATAATATGAACCTGTGAATTGAAATGTTTATCACATTTCTCAAACTCAGATATCTCAATCTGACGCTAATGTGTAGCAATTATTCTGCATTTTTATTCAATTGGAAGAAAATTACTTGAATCAATTCCATCTATCAGTAGAATGGGTCATGATAATGATAGAATCGTCCGTATTCAATAATAACTTCACTGTGATAATGTGAATGAAGTGCTACTATACCAGTACATGAGAATCGCATCATAAAGTGATGAATTTTTAGGTTTTTAAGGTTCGATAACAGTACAATAACAGTAAATCACAGAATCTGTTGTCATTCGTTTCTCGAAACAAAAATTGAAGACTAGAACCATTGACTAACTATACAATATACTATAGAATAGTACATCTACGCTATAACTATAGAGATTACTAGAAAATTACAAAAATATAGCAAAAGAAAATTACTTCTATATGTACTAGAAGGTATGCTTCGAGCAAAACGTCTTCAACTTCTTCATTTCCTGTAATTCGCCAATTATTGTTGCTTGTGATTGAGTTAGTCTTCAATTCTTCTTCTTCTTCTTTTTTCTTCCTTCTTTTCCTTCTGTCTATTCGCGACCATAACGAAAGGAAAATAAGAAGAGTCTAGTTGGTCATCTCTATTGCTGCTAACTGTTCCAAGACAAGTATGACCCGTTACAGCACTCTAATAACACACTGCTTGCTAGCTATTTCTCAAAATAAAAACAGGAGACTTCTATCAGCAGCAAGAAGAAGAAGAAGAAGAAGAAAAGAAGAAGAAGAAGAAGAAGAAGAAGAAGAAGAAGAAGAAGAAGAAGAAGAAGAAGAAGAAGAAGAAGAAGAAGAAGAAGAAGAAGAAGAAGAAGAAGAAGAAGAAGAGGACGATGAAGAGAGAAAGGATAAAAACCAAATAGGAACTTTTGAAATAATTGAGAGTAGTTCTATTGCTGTTATCAGCTAACAGCTGAATGCTGGAGCAGAAAAATAAAATGAAGAAGAAGAAGAAAAAAGAAGAAGAAGAAGAAGAAAGAAGAAGAAGAAGAAGAAGAAGAAGAAGAAGAAGAAGAAGAAGAAGAAGAAGAGAAGCGACAAAAGAATTTTGAAAATAGTTAAGAGTATAGCTTCTATCAGCTGAATTCTGAAGCTGGAAGGAGAAAGAAGAAAGAAAATAAGAAGAAGAGAAGAATGAAAAGGAGAAGAAGAAGAAGAGAAGAAGGAGGAGAGGAGAAGGAGAAGAAGAAGAAGAAGAAGAAGAAGAAGAAGAGAAAAATAATTTAAAAAATAAACTTCAAAATAGTTGAGAGAATTTAATTTTCTCAGCTTACATGAGTAGTGTAAGGTGGTCAGCCATAAATAGAATGAAATTTAAATGAACAATTCCCAAGAGGCAGCTAGAGCCGCGCGGCTCTAAATCCGCTGCTAGAGCTGTCCAGCTCTAGCAGCGCTGCTCTAGCCATCACAACTCTATTCACATAACTATATTATTATTATAGATGTCTACTCTGTTATTAGGACTACTACTGTATGTGTTTACTTAATCAATAAACACGGAAATTCACTTGAAAATGAATTAAAAAAGTGTGTGTGAAGTGTGAAAAGTCTGGTCAGCTCTAGCAGCGAATTTAGAGATGGGCGTTTCTCAGCTTACATTCATCGCGGTTTTCAATTGATCAATCCATCATTGATCAATAAGTTAATGCAGAGAGATGATGCAGAGAAAATAATTACTTGTGAATTCAAGTTGTTGGTGGAAAATTTTTCTTTCAAATTGCTGTCAGTGAACAAGATATTCAAATAGCCCAATTGAATTTTTTACTCCTTTTTGCTTTGGTTGCCGCGGCGCCCCATTGACCGCGGCGCCCTGTGCGATCGCACACTCCGCACACCCCATGCGAGGGCTCTGCTCATGAATTGCTAGCTAGAGAGCCATGCATGCTGAGTGTAATTTGCATGCTCGAGTACTGTACATGAGAGTAGTGATTTCTTTTTAGTGTTCCTTTCTTTGGTAAGTAGTATGTGTTGTATTGAATTCAGTTTGTTCCCACATTCTCTTCAGCCTTAGCAACAGTACAGTATAGGCTCTTGGCCTATTATTATGCTGTGAATGTAAACTGATAAAAAAGAAGTATGCAAGCAAAAGATTCACAAAGATTCACTCACTATTTTTATTTCTCATTTTCTTCTTCTTCTTCTGCTTATTTTTGCTTAAAAATTCAATTCGATTGTTGTATACTAGCCAATTTTCATAGATGAATAAATGTGATTCTATATTTACTTATATCATATTTATAGTCTTTATTATCAGAGGCTGGATTTGATAGCTTTGCAAAAATTAATTTCTCTCAAAATTCTTCTCCCTCCTTCTCAATAAATTTCTTCCACCTTGTCCTGTGATACTTTCTTCCTTTCTTTATCCTCTTCCCTACCTCCCTCCCTCCCTCATTCCTTTTCAATCTTTTCCTTTTTCCCTGATTTTCGCAGGGCTTCAACCCTTTATCATGCAACAGTCGCGTTAAATCGTTCCATGCAAGCAAAAGTAATTTGAGTAAGGGCGTTTCTGGCGTATAATTAATATGCGATTCTAATCTTGATAAGATCAGTAGAAGGTCACGAGGTTAATGTTTGAATACCTCTATATGTAAGAAAGAATAATTATTATTTAGTTATTTTACATACTATATCCTACTGTTTGTATCCTACTGTATCCTCCTCCATTTTCATTACCAATTATGGTATTGTCATTTGCCAATTGTCATTATAATTACAGTATTATCATGAATTGTTTCATCATTTTCATTATAATAATTTTATTGATGGCCTTTTACGAGCCTACAATACTCAATAATATTAGAATAATAGTTCACTATCAAAATGAGAATTGCTAATCAATTTGACTTGATGTATGTATGTATCATTCATCATTATTGTTTATTAAGTGATTGTAAGCTTTGTAAGTTTGTGTACCGGTATATTAAATGATATACCGTGTATAAATATCTAAGTGGAGGAGTGAGGAGACAAGGGGTATAAGTGGACAAAATAAATATAGTACCTAAATAAATAAAAAAGCAAGTCTTGAGAAATGCCAGTTTGAAGACTGTTCTTCGGTTGGTAGGGTCTAAATTAGACTTCATATGTATTATATTTATGATTAGTCACAATAGCTATCTTATGTTTTCTACAATTTTAATTTTGTGCAAGTTCTATTCAGACTAGCCTAGATTCGATTTTTATCTGTAGGCAAACTTTAATGAAACTATGGCAAATGAATATAAATTGAATTGAAATGGTAAATTGAATTATTACATTATCAATGCCAGTAGAAGAACTTGTGAGTGTTTATACAAAAGATATTCTTGATTGATTTGCTATTGACTCAGGTTGAATATCTTACGTTTCATCATAGAGAAGAATACTCATATATCTCTCTATAAACTGTAGTAAGATCTGTTTTTAAGATGAAATAAATAAATAAGATCCTTTTTGCTTCCATTGTTGAAGTATTAATTACGACATTACAGTAAATTTATCGTAAGTAATCGTTCAAAAGTGAAATATTAATTAGCAGTTCGTCAAGGAGAGTGAAAAGATGAAAGAAAGCTTTACAAAGAATTCAACCAGCTTCCTGTGTGAATGCTTCCATTGAATAACAGGAAGTCTAGTGTTTTACAAAGAGTGATTATTGAAGACTCGGCTACCAACCCTTATCAGACTACACAGCTTCGGCCACCCTCGTCATTAATTTTCATTCAGATTCTCCCCAACCCCTAACAACCCCTACTGGTCTATTTTCTGTGCAACTTTCTATGCATCAGGCATGCTGCATCTCCATACGCTTGAACATAGGAAGCAAGCGTGAATCGAACGCAAAATCAACATTTACATCCATACTTGGTCGATTTTCTATGCGTTAAGCATGATGCATACCCTTGAGCATTGGAAGCATGCGTGAAACGATCGCAAAATCGACCAATGTGGACATAGGGATTGAGTCATATGTACATCCTCTCACATGGTTGTGGGATGGGGAAACCATAGAGCATCCCCTAGTACTAACTTCCCTAGGGTGGAAGCTTACGAGAGGGTCTCTCGTATTCTATGCACCCTCGCTTGGTGAATAACACGGGTTCATATCTATACATAACTTATATATTGTATACTTCTCATACTGTAAACTACGTTACTTCAATCACTATACATAATAGACACTATACATATTTTGTACGATTTATTGTGTATATAGATATAAGAAAATATCGAAATAATATCAAAATAGATAATGGTGGATGGAAGCTCGCCCCCCAATTTCATGTTAGTACTTTGTAGATTGCTTATTGTTGGGCAAGTACCATAAATTGTTTATTACAGTACTGACAAGTTTTGAGTGTTGGAAGATATCTTTCTAGCAAGTAGCAAGACTACTGGTTTGAAATGTTCTGGCTGGATAAACATTGAGTTTTGTAAATGAAATTATTGAAACTCAAGGCATTGTGATAACTCATATGAGGTTTAATTCCCTATTTTAACAGAGTTCATTTTTTCGTTGTTACAAGATGTCGCTATCCAGATTGATCAACCGCTTAAAACTTAACAGACTTACTATAATAGTCTATAGTCTGACTAATAGTCTGTCCAAGCAAAGAATACATTCTGACAAGATGGTAAAATTACGTCAATTCTTGGACAGACTAAAACCAGGTGAATACTTTTCAATCCAACTGTTTCATTCAATACATGTTGTGTATCTTCTTGTATGTATCATATTGAATTATCGCATGTCACACTTTGTAACACTGGCGGCTCGTGCTCAAGAAACAGGTGAAGTGCTGTACAGTGAAAGGAACGGGCACTTCACCTGTTTCGTGGGTACGAGCCGCCAGTGCTTTGTAACAATGTATAATCAACAGTATTTGATAAAAAAATATGGAGGAAGATTTGGGCGAATAAGATGCATGAGAAGCAAAAATAAACATCGAATGAAATGGAAGGAGAGAAGAACCGGCGATTAGGTGAATCAACAGAATCCAATCAAACGATTTCCGGTGAATCCTGTTTTGTCTCTGCTTCTTCTGTCAATTATTGAGCCAATCCAAAAATATCCAATCAATATTCAATCCGCTCCCGGAAGATGGAACCAAACAGCTAATCCATGATAGAAACTTTGAGTCGATGTTTTTGCGAAAGAAGATATTTGATGGAAAAAATCAAGTTCACACGTTTTTGTGAAAGACGATATTGAATCAACGATGGAAAAAATGAAGTTCACGTTTTTGTGAAAGAGAATATTCGTATCAATTCACCACTTTAAACTTCTTTCCTTACTAGTAAAGCTGAGAATATATTAATTTTTTTCTGCGATTACATCCTATATAATTTGATCGCTCTACTAAACAGTATGTTCAAGTCTGTCCAAGCAAAGAAGACCCTCTGGCAAGATAGGGAAAATGAATCCAGCTTGGTCGATATTTGTTCAAGAATTATAAATGTGGTCTATAGATTAAATTGTTTCCTACAATTTGAGATCGAATTGATAATTTTTTAACCAATATTGACCAAGCTTGAAACATTATCCCATCTTGCCAGAGGGTCTTCTTTGCTTGGACAGACTATATGTATGTTTGTTATAATAATGAGCATGTTTTGAAGTTTAATAATCAACTATACTTATCTGAAAATCTCTGTAAACATTCTCATTGAACTTAATTGAAATCTCTTATTCTCATTCACTTGTTGAGTACTTATGAAGGTAATATTGTGGTAGTTATCGATATTAAAATATAAAAATACAAGATATTGTCAAACCACAGATTTATTAAATATCGAGATATCGGTTTCGGTTGCTGCACCATTTCTAATCTCTTCCACTGGCCTATCACTAATGAACTCCATTGAACAGCAAATCGGTGTGAGGGAGGGGCTTGTCTAGGCCAATGGCAGACGTTCACTGTGATTGGTTCAAGCAACTACTAATAGCGGAGATTAGAAATGGTGAAGCAATCGAAACCGGTATCTCGATTTTCATTAAAATTTGTGGTTAGACAATATCTTGTCTTTCCATTGAAAATTTGATTCACAATGAGCATTAATTTTGGCTGAATGAAACAAAGTTTCTTGCAAAAATCAAGTAAAATGACAAGTTTTCGAATAATAAAAATACCGCATTCCCAAAATATAATGAACTTTCACAAATCACACTATCACAGAGTTTTACATTGAGAGTTGAAATAAGTTTTAAAACTGTCAAACTTTTCAAGCTTTTTTGGGTAGACCGGGCAAGCAATAACTTAAATAATTTACTTGCATGTCTAGACTTTCTGTATTCTTTTTCTTTCTCTACCTCTCCTCCTCCTTATTTTTTCTTCTTCCCTCATCTTCTCCTTTGTCTTTTATTTCATTTCCCATTCTCACCCCCCTTTTCTAGACTTTCTTGGTATGTAATCGCAGTTGACAAAACAGTAGTTCTGAGTCCCGACTACCAAGTTATGTGAGCTCTATCAATTGTAATTGGAAAAAGGGGAAAAATAAGTAGACTTTTACAAGGGTTGGTTTTATGAACCGGGGGGATTTCGTCTCCTGACCCCCATGCGCCCCCACTCATCACTCACCCCAAAACCCACAAAAAAGTTTTTCCCCCATCATTAAAACCATAAATACTACTGAAAGCAATGAACACTCCAGCATGCAGTGAATAAACTCTCGAAACACTGGAAGCACATTTGTTGAGTTTGGAAAACCTCCAATGAGTTGGAAAGTTTAGGGAAAACACGAGATTTTTTAAAATTCAACTTCAACTATACGTCAACAAGTTCAACTTTAACTAAATACAACTAGTGTTTTCAATCTCAAACTTTCGAGATGAACAAGCAGTACTGAACAATACAAACTGTAGTCTCCTAAGCAACTTCAAACTTTAGTAGAACATATAATAAAGTTCAGGATAATGATATATTGAAAAGTTAAAGGGTAAATTGACGCTTAATTTGAGGAGTTCAATCATCGAACAATAACTATCACTAAACCAATATTTTATTCTATGAGTGAAGATAAAAATAAACATGGACAAATTTACATGTTCAATTAAACATACATTTGTTTAAAATATAGAATATAGATGAGAGTAGATAGTAGTAGGCATATAGCCTACAGCTGACACCAAAAACTAAGGCGGTTTCATCTGTCTCTTGCACGTAATATAACCTACTAACAGCTAATGTAAAGCATCTATTGTCTCTTACGATTTCAAAAACATCATCTGGTCGTTGCTAAACTACAACCAAAATTGATAAAATCAGCTGTTGGAGCGCACATGGAGCAGACGAAATCACCCAACTTTATTGCGTCAACTACACAATGAAAATAGAAGTACATTATATAGGAAAAATAGAGTATTCAATTAGTAAACAGAAAATTGCGTTAAGTAGTGAGTACCCAATCTCAATGAAAATGTTTTGAATCATTCTTTTACAGCAACTCCATGTTGTATTTCTTCAGATAACTGACAATCGAAGATGTCTTACATCGATTGGTGTGGTTGAACCTGATATTGATATCAAATAGTGAATCAATCTCCACTTATGAATGTGAATACTTGTGGTTTTAACGGGAATCTTAACCACAGTAGGCAAGTGAAAGATAATCTTCAACAATTTAATGTAGGTTTTTACAAAGTATAATGTTTAGGGATGAAGATGGCTCAAATACCATTGGAATAGAATCGATTGATTGGTTAAAAGCTTAGGAATTCAGGAAAGGTTGATACACTTCTTTAAAATAAAATATTAGCAACAACAATGAAATGAAAGAACAACATCTTATACTGCAAAAGAAGCGTTTTACATGCTCTGTTAACTGTTATGACTAATGTCAAAGTTAGGAAATTTTGTCTGCTCCTTGTGCGCTCCAACAGCTGATGTTGTCAACTAGAGTTATCATTTAGCTATGCATAGATGATGTATTTAAAGTCAAAAAAGACAATACATACTTATATTACATCAGCTGTTAGTAGGTTACATCACGTACAAGAGACAGACGAAACCGCCCAACTTCTAGGCATCGGCTATAACTTTTATGCAGAATAAACTTATGTATCTCTAGAGTTGTATGTCCAAAGTTCTTTTTGCTTTCAAGAGGATAATAGTTTACAAAAACCTTTATCAAAAGAGTTATAGATGATACTACATGAGATGGTACAATAATGATTCAAGACCTTTCAAATCGATTGTTTTATACGATAAAGGTATCATTTTGAGGGTCTTCTTGAAAATAAGTGGAACTGATGTGTACACAATCACATAGCTTGACCACAGAGAAGGAACTTTTCTTCTTGTGGCTTGACACATATAACCTGTCCAAGCAAAGAAGACCCTCTGGCAAGATGGGAAAATGACTCCAGCTTGGTCAATATTTGTTCAAGAATTATAAATGTGGTCTTAATAGTAGATCAAATTGTTTCCTACAGTTTGGGATCAAATTGATAATTTATTGAACCAATGTTGACCGAGCTTGAGTCATTCTCCCATCTTGCCAGACGGTCTTCTTTGCTTGGACAAACTATAGCTATAAAATAATATGCTTATACATAATTTGTATAGCTTAACAATAGCAAGGGTCTTTGAAATCAGAATACGTGCGACTCTAATAACTGCAAATAAAAGTTATGTTTTGTCATTGGCTGTTGCATTGAAGTTTACTGTATAATCAAATACTGTTAAAAGTATCATGCTAGTCAATTATTATGATTATTACTATCATCGCAAAGTCAACTGAAAGCTCAATTCTCATCGTAACATGTCATTCATCAAATTCTCTTATATTCTTCCTCTGTTATACTTCCTTCCTATATTCTTCTTCCTATTATTTCATTCTTTCTCTATTATCAATTCACCTCCTATTCCTGTTTCATTGTAAAGCTCAAATTCTTTTACATAGAGGATTTATTATTCCTTCTTCAGTGTTCTTTTATCTTCTCCATTCTTTCTTTTTTATACTCATTCTCTCACACCCATTTCCTTTTTTAATCTATTATTGTTCCCAGTTTCACATTACACCCATTTTCTCATTGTCAAGCACCTATTTATTCCTTCTGCATTCCTCCTGTGATTTTTTGCATTGAATTCTCATACATGTTACGATTTCGTTTCACACGAGTACTATAGTTTTTTACTCATTTTTCAAACTGTGTATAGAAGCTTGCACACAAGCTGTTAAAAGGTCATAGATGCAATTAGCTGATATGAAAGCTCAAAAGCTGTGTAGAACTTCACTCAATTATTTTTTGTTCTTCTATTCTTTTCTATTCTTTTTGTCTTTTTTCATTCTTATATTCTCTCTTCTTCTTTCTCATTATCCTTTTCTCTCTTCTTCTTATTCTTCTTTCTTCTCCAGCATTCAGGTGATAACTCTAAGCAGATGTAGAACTACTAATTCTCCCTCTTAAATTCAATTCTATTGGTGGCTAACAACTTCCTCACACTCGGTCGACCAATCACAAGCCAGTACAAGTCCACGCCCACAACGCCCTCTCATTGGCTGATGCCATTACGTCATCAGTCATCATGGCCTAGCATAGGCGGAGCTTGAAGGCGTGTCTAATAGGAGTCAAAGCAAATCACCCTATTGCTACTGCCATCTGCTGGCTGAATTTGGAACTAACTTATTTCGAATGTTTTCTCAAGAAAGTTGAGGAGGGCGGTGAAATGGCTAAAATATTAAATTTGCTTGTAAAGTTTCCAATTTTTGTTAGGACAAGTATATTTTCAGTAAAACTCAAGATTAATGATGATTTCCAATATTTTTCCTGTGAAGAATTTATAACTTTCTCTCTTGGGCTATGTGCTTTCAAGTAAATAAATATAAATAAATCAATTAATTATCTAAAACTGAATAATCAATAGGTCGCTAAAATTTTTCTGTTTATTAATACAGTACCTAGTACATTATTTTCATTTCCACATTATCTCAACCAGAAAACCAAGCATAATTTTTGAAACAGTTTTGCTCAATATAGGTAGCGGTATCCTATACTTATTCTTTATTCATTTCTGTCACCCTTTTGCTTATCACGTATTACATGTCTGAATACATGAGAATACATAAAAATACAAACCAATACATTAGAATAAGAAAGTCCCGATAATCCTTTTTTGCCACACAACAAGCAACATTGCGATTTCAAATGAGTAAAATGTGAAAATGGCAAGAAGCTTGCATCATGTTTGGCTTATTAGAATATATTGGGCTATATGTTGGATTGCATCTGCCGCAGTATTTTACATTTATTGAAAGTAACAATCGAATTGAATGGTCTTGATGTATTTAAAAAAATCAGAAAATTATAGTTGTCATTCAGCTATGCATGCCTGGATGATTTTTTTTGCTGCGGATGATGCCCACATAAGTATTCAAATCTACTTGTGCGTGGGTAATGGAGTGTGCGAGGGTGATTTATGAGATGCATAAACGATCATGCCTCTGCTGGGATTCGAACCCATGACCGGGTAGCACTAGCAGCCTGAAGGTTGTAACGCCCCAGACCACTCGGCCAACCCGGCCGGCAAATAATTAATAATTATTTATCAGAAGAGAACTAGAATCTAAGCTATGCTAGAACCTTGATCATCTTAAGAAACACAATTAATTGTACCACAGAGACTGTAGTCTATAGTCTAGAAGTCTACATTACAGAGACTGTATAATCTGATGATTAAGATTATATTATTATAATTATACAGTCTCTATAGTCTACATTATACAGTCTCTAAACTGATTCAATCGTATGAAATTTGAAAGAAAGTTTGATCTCTCAAATACGATTTAGAAATGTGCGAAGGTGTGGATGCTTCAACCAACCTGATTAAACCACTTGTTATAAATAGTAATAACAACAGCTTACAAAAATATATACAGAAAAGAGTCCAGTATATAAAGAACAGCATATCTATCTATGTATAGTCTGTCCAAGCAAAGAAGACATTCTGGCAAGATGGGAAAATGACTCCAGCTCGGCCAACATCAGTTCGAAATTTTTAATTTGGTCTCAAATTGTAGATCAGAATGTTTCCTACAATTTAAGACCAAATTTATAACTTTTGAACCAATATTGAGCTAGCTGGAGTCATTTTCCATCTTGCCAGAATATCTTCTTTGCTTTGGCAGACTATAGCCTTTAGTATAAATAGGTAGAGAATATCCTGAACTGTGTATCTGTTATCTGTGAGAGGAACCAGTTATTTTGAAACAGAAACGTTTTTTGATGGAGGAGTGTGAACGGGTTTATACACTGGCTGGTTCCAAGAGAAGCCAACAAATAAAGTCTGGATGGTTCTATTTAATTTTTGGGAGTTGAAAACACTAATAATTGACTTCTGACACTCAGGTAGAGAATGGAAACAAAGGATGGGCTCACAGAGCAGGTGATGGGTGAACTGAAGAATTTCAAACCATGTATTTAATTAGTTCTACCCTTCAATCTTCAACCACCACACGTTCTTTGCTTTGAGTGAGTTTTTTTTTCAAAATAAACACTCTTTTACTCGAGCTTCGCCCTGAATTCAGGAGCCTAGCTGCAACATAGGGGATCAAGAAGTGGAAAAATAAGTTAAATTGGTTTCATAACACTAAACAAAAGTGCTGTTGTTGTCAGAGATTATAGAATAATAATTCAGTTTTCCTGTACTTTATAATTCTATTCTATTATAACTTAGTTTTTTCTATTCTCTTTGTGGCTTTCCTATTCTCTTTTTTCTATTCTCTTAGTGGCTAAATTGCAAATTACAAATGATCACAATCAGTAAATGTAAATAAAAATAACAATTATTGTTATTTTTTAGATTGTTATTAATTCTAGACTACTTCAATCAAGAAACGACCAACGATCATTAAAATACGAAAACAATCGATTTCAACCACCGTGAAATAGCATTGGGATAATTTACCATGAAATAATATTAAATGTCATAATTTAATGGACGTTAAATTCAATTGGATTCTCGTAAAAATGACCGATAACAGAGTAAATCACAGTATTAATCGTAAATCTATAATCCTCAATTCTCTATAATTAGTAGAATCTTAGTCCCTTCAAATAATATTCCATAGCTTCCACTTTTCCATTCATAGCTTCATAGCTTCCTCAATACTCCATTCATAGCTTCGCCGAATTATAGAGCAGCCGTAGCTATGAATTAAGCTTTGGTATCTTCTCCAATTCGTAATAGACCTTTGGTCCATGAACTGCGAATTATTGAAGTTTTACGGTATATAAAATTAATATTATCAAAGTATCTTACAATGATATTCAAAACAAAAGGATCTGACTAGAAGTCTGAAATGTTTGCAATACAATCTAAAAGAGACTACAAGGTTTCTAGTAATCTCCATTCAATAGAAGGAAGGAAGCCTATTTTGATGTGTAAAGTATGGCTTTTTATAGAGGGATACCGTAACTTTCGGTATCATGAAATGGTGATACCTTTGAAAGTGCAAGTGATAGGCTAGTTCGAATTGTAATCGATATCGTATCGGTCTTTTTTTGTTGTAAGGGCAGGTGCTTTAACTTTTTGCACTGTATTATTGGTTCCCTGAAAACATCTACCGATAAAAAAACTGTAAAAAAGATGGTATCATATTACAACTCACACAATTTTTTTCTTACTTATCTTATCTATTACTAAACACCTACTACCATATAACTTACTAAAGGTAGGTTTCACGGGCACTACAAAACACGGGCACATGTCAGTCAAAGATGCAATAGAAACATAGAGTTGCATAGAGAGCAACGCACTCTGCTTAGCTGGTTTTACAACGTTTTTTGATTTGCATTGCTCTATACAACTTCCTGTTTCTATTGCATCTTGTACCCGACATGTGCCCGTTTTTTTTTAGTAATTGGAACCTTTAAACAGAACTATGCTCACTGAAAAAAAAATATTTCACTTACTAACTCTTGTTTCAACACTTTCAAATACCCTTATACAATTCATCTTCGAAGTAACTACTACTTGTTCCAATTTGATTTCATTGTAGGGAAACTTCCAACAATTTTTGAGAAAATATGAGAACCTTTCCTTCTTTATTCCATGCACATGGTACAACATTGTTTGATTGCCTGCATTTTTAACGTTTTACGCAAAGATATTAAAATTTCTTGTATTCAAAAAGAATTTCCGTTAGTAACTCAACTAAGAGCCTAGATTTGTATCTTTCATTTTTGAGTATAATATGAGCATGATAGACTTATCAGTATACAGCAACTTCTCTAATAATGTTAAGTCTGATGATTTCTCTAATGATAAGTTCATTCTACGTTCTATGTGTCAGAACGAATGATCATGATCATTCTATGATCATTGAAATGATAAAATTGGTAGAATTGATGGTGAGGTGATGTTGTGAAATCTCTCCATAATAAGAAAACTTAGATTTTATTTTGTGAAATTTGACAACATCTAAGTTTTCTAACATTGAAATGAATTTAAGCCTGCAAGCAGAAGCGAGGTGAGGTCTAATTTATTTCCGTGTTGCATTAAATGTCATGCGTTTCAAATCGAGTTTGTAGGAAAAAGGAAAGTCACTTGGTCTAATTTTTATTGACATCTTGCTCTGAAATTTGCTTTTCTTTTTAGAGTCAAGAAAAAATCAAATGTAACTGAATTATAGTGAGTAGCCTTCAACCTACTTCACATATTCCAACTTATAAAGCATTAGAAAAGGTACAAAAAATAAGTAAGTTCATGAAATTTATTCCAGTTGGGACTTTTTACGCTGTAATATTATAGTTTCAATATAAATAACTGTACGATGTTTATAACACACGATATAGCAGATCATTGATTGCAAACTGAATAAACATGAATAGAAGATGGAGTCATAAAATTCAATATCTGTATTAAACTTTACACAGAAACATAGATCAGTTTTGTGATTATGATTACCCTAGAATTAACTATTTCACATAGGCCTCTTCTTTAGCTATTCACTTTGAAAGGTCATTGACTTTAACTAAAGTCTGTCCAAGCGAAGAAGACATTCTGGCAATATGGGTAAATGACTTCATCTCGGACAATATTGGTTCAAAATTTATAAATTTGGTCTCAAATCGTGAAAAACATTCTGTTCTACAATTTGAGGCCAAATGTGTAACATTTTGAACCAATATTGTCCGAACTAGAGTTATTTTCAACCTTGCTAGAATGTCTTCTTTGCTTGGACAGACTATTCATGGAGAACTGCTTGCCTATACATATTTTCATCACATCAACAAAACAGGTTTGTTCAAAAGTAAGTCAGGAGTTAATTAGCGCTTTTAATTACCTAGAAATATTCCCAACAACTAGAAAAAACTGTTTTTATTGATATTATAAAGCAGTAGTATAAATTTGAGAAGTCTGGCACACTGTGTGCCAGAATATCTTACTTTTCTAGTTGAATTAGAGTTTTTTGAATGAACTCATTTGAAAGTTGTTCACATTTAAAATCAATTCAAACTGAGATTTCGTTTATACCAATGATCTTCTAGACGTCTTGATGCTAAACAAAACAGTAAATTTGAACAAACTAGGTTATTACGGTTGAAGAATTCAGATTACAATGATTTTAGTATTGAATAGACCTCTGGGAATTGAACCAAATTTTTACTCGAACAAATTTGTTAAAATATTGTTTGCCTTAATAATTGAACTCAATTCTAATAGAGAAATTTGTGATCCTCTATGAGATATTGTCTCATAGAGAGTTCCAGTATTACATAGATCTCTTCGAATTCTACAAAGTTAAATTCACTTGAAATCGGCTTTAGTTTGATTATTATTAACTTGTTATTCTATGAGACTTTTTCACAGTAAAATGTAATTTTCAACACGTGTACAACGGGTTGATAAACTAGGAAGGTCAATCAGGGCATAAAAGAAAAGAAGTTTTAAACTTTGGTCTGCTTTTGTAAGTTCTAGATGTCCGGTAATATATAGTTTTCACAGTATCTATATCACTTCAGGTGTTATAAATACATGTAGCGGCTTGCTTTTAACGTAGAATATACAGAAATCAACGTAGTATAAAGATATATATAGTGACCGGCTTTTAACGTGGAATATATAGTACTCAACGTGTTATAAACATATATAGGGAGTATATAGTACTAAACGTAGTATAAATATATATAACAGCCGGCTTCTGATACAGAGCGGTCTAGGTCATTAAAATTCCCACGATATAATCGCCTTATCCTGTGGAAGAAGATTCCATTCTACGATACAACAAAAACTTCACAGAACTTTTTCAATTCCAGCCTTGTTTCGTGCTCTAGAAGCTCAAAAAACTTTGCGGTAGGCTTGTTAGAGCAGTTTTAATTAATAAGTTTCATTAATGAAGTCCCTAGAACTGTTTGCTTGAAAACAGCTTGAAATTTCGAGATATATACGACTTAGGAATTTCACTAACGAAATTGTGTTTGTTTTAACTAATTTTGTTTCATTTGTATATATATTGTTTTTGTTTCATATTGCCTATGTATCATCTAGTGTTCTTTTTTTTTGAATGACAAGTATACCGCGAGCCACAACTTGGAGGCTGATTGGTTATTTGAATTTTAAAAATAAATTCCTAGCTTTCCTCGAAAACCAAATGAATCGTAACTCTGGCTTATAATAAAGACAATATGATGATGTACATTGTCTTTATTTATAATTTCAACTATAAATTTCTTTCATATTTCAACAATCAACAAGTGTACAAACTACTATAATTTTATAAAATGTTTTAACGGACTGTTTCTCTACGTTTATCACTTCATACTTTTTTTATAATGTCATACAAACTTTATCGAGTAGAGAATCAGATATTTTCATCTACAACAAGGACTATCCAGATATTTCTTATCAATTTTCCTATATTTCCATGCTAATTGAATGGAAAAATAGTTTTCTAACAGTAATTAATTAATGGAAGCCAATATTTCTTCTTTATTCACGCACCACTAAAATATCTCAAGAAAATATTCAATTTTAATAAGATAGGTACTTAAAAGTTTGTTTTGAGCTTACTAGAATTGGTTTTTAATTTTTAATAATTAGTTGCGGTAGTTTCTGTTATATCCAGTTTTTTGTTGGGAACTCTGATGAAATGATCTGAGAGAGCTTTGAACCTACCAGATAATTTCAGTGTCAGGTGAAGGACCAAATTGCTCTTACTGAGAGGAATACTCAAAACGTATCACGAAACTTCTGTTGCTTACGAATTTGATACAGAGGAATAGGTATGTAGTGACATTTCAAATGGGAGTCGATTCCATGACAGTGTTTATAACTATGAAGTTATATAGATGAATCCCAATCTCACAATGTACAGTATAACGGTATAACACACTCGTTCCTAAGATTCAAAATTCGCCAAAAATTTCAAATTAATTTAATTAAATCTTGCCAATTAATGATCATAGGAAACATTCAATTCCTTTTATAACTCAATAATGTAGAAATAAACTGAAGAGAAGGGAAAGATACAGATTGAAAACAATTATTCATGTATTTGACTTTGTGTGAATGGAAAAAAATTATCGTTATTCTCTTAAAAATAAATCACATCTTGGTTAATAACACTAATGCCCGGTTTTTCCAAGCACACTCAAATTTGAGGGGCCCTCAAGTTTACTACAGTTTACTACATTTCCTATACTTATCATAGAAAATTTCAGCTGTTCATCAAAATTTGAGGGTCCCTCAACTTTGAGTGTGCTTGGAAAAACCCGGCATTAGTCTCAACAAGAAACAAATACTCATAGATACTTTGTAAAATAGATTCTTTCAACAGAAATTCATTCTTCAAGGCATTCTTTGTATTTATAATCAAAGGGTACTAGACAGAAGAGAAGAGAGGAGGATTCTTATTATTTCACCTACCATGACAAGAAATTCGGTCAAAAAAATTTTAATCCTTTGTCTGAGAATCCTTTTTCTAGAACTGGACCTTGTTTTAGTGCCTTCCCTATACTTTCTTATAGTAGATGTTAACGAAAATAATGATAAGAAAATGCATTTTTTTCCTCAGCTCTGTTAGGATAGTCGGCGAGCGGTCTGCGGGAGCATATGAAGCTGGGAGCAAACTCAGCTAATTATTTCGCTCTTGTGGAACGCTTTCAGACTGTCCAGACAGAGCTAAGCAGTGAGCACCAACAAAAGACATTCTCCAACCGTCTCTTTCATTATTGGCTTCTTCTTTACGAACTAATAGGTATAGTCTGGTCATTCTGCTCTATAGTAACATTATGCTCTATAATTTGAGACCAAATTTATTATTCTTGAACCAATATTGTCCGAGCGGCAGTAATTTCCCCATCTTGCCAGAATGTCTTCTTTGCTCAATCAGACTATACTTTGTTGTGGATCTCTTCTTAATTAAGCACCTATTCTCTCTGATGAACCCAATTTTGGATTTCATGTTCCATACTAATGTATAATTGTGCAAAACAAATTAATTTTTGATTTGAAAAATATTAATTAACCAGCCTCCTGCTCATCCAATTCATCATTCAACAAATTCATAACAGCCTGTTTGAACTTCCGCTTCCTACTCGCTGTCAACTTATCAACATCCGGCACCAAACTTCTGAAGAACGTCAACGTTGCACTTTCAACTTCTTTCGGGGCAGATTTTGTTCCCGACTCAAAATAGTTCATTGCTGGTTCAATCATCATACTATCAACCAAAGGTTTTGGTTTAATTCTAGCTAAAACCGTTGAAGATTGTGCAGGAGTATTCAGCTGAAAAGATGGTGTCAAAGCTGGCGGAGGAATATTGTATTGAGATGATGAAGTTGTCATCGAATTATTGCATTGCAGTCCTAATTGCAACATTTGTTCGTCTTTTGTCACATCAACTGTTTCCAAATCCAAATGAACTAATTCGTCATCTTCATTAGTAGTTTCATCGGCGAATTGTAACGGCTCCGATGAGGAACTATTCTCTTGGGCGGCGCGATAAGGTCCCACAAATTCGTTGATGAACTGCATTGAGTCAAATAGATACCACTTTTTTCGCTTCCGGCGTTTGGAGCCTGGGGCAGAGAATTGTCTAGCTTCCCGGAGGACTCGGTTGTAGGAGTTTCTCAGGCAGGTCCACTTGTACTTACATTCGGAAACTGAAAAATGAAGAAAATCTTTTTCCAAACCTCTCCACCTCCACTTGTATTAAATACATGCATTCCACTTGCATTTGGATTCTAGAGAAATGTGTTTACTTTAGGTACTGATTAAGGCAGGTTTTCAGTATAGTCTGTCCAAGCAAAGAAGACCCTCTGGCAAGATGGGAAAATGACTCCAGCCTGGTTAATATTTGTTCAAGAATTATAAATGTGGTTTTTTTAGTAGATCAAATTGTTTCCTACAATTTAAAATCGAATTGATCATTTTTGCACCAATATTAACCGAGCTGGAGTCATTTTCCCATCTTGCCAGAGGGTCTTCTTTGCTTGGACAGACTATACTACAAGTCATGGGCACATATCAGGTACAAGATGCAATAGATACATGTATAGTTGTATGGAGCACTGCAATTCGAAAATAAGCTGACCATTGTGTGTTACCATAGCTTCCTTTAATAGAAGGCCATGGCCTAAAAATTGACAACTATGTAGAGTAGCAAATTGGGTTCATTTAAAAGCATTAAAATCATTTTCCAATCAGCTGTTCTAATGGATGCATTTCTTGTGTGCGTTCTCCCATTTGACTTACTACAAATCATAAGCTATTTTAATAAATAACTGTCTATTATTAATCTTTCTTGCTAATCTCTATCACAACCTATTAGAAAAAAACACAAAAGGAATTCTATACAAAGAGTTTCATGGACGTTTTTCATGGAAATTATGCTCAAGGAGAGAAAAACCAAGTCAACATGATGATTTGTATCTGTACTTAATGCTTTCATATGAGAATACTGTGACTACGGTGCGACGTTGCCATATTATTAGGGCATGCCCTTCTATTAAAGGAAGCTATGGTGTTACCCTTTACAAATCTGTGTTTCTATTGCATCTTAGAACATGGTTGTGCCTAAGCGACTCTTGTACAGTAATGGAAACAAGGCTTCAAGGTGTGTGTAAATGTTTGAATTTCAAGATACACAAGATGTTGTGATTTGTATGAAGTACAGGTCTTGTAAAATGATTGAAATTCTCTGTATCAAAGTGAGTCGTACTTTGTGTCAAACATTTGAGCTTTGGTATCTTCTTAAAAGAGAAAATTCGACTAAAGGTTGTAACGTCCCAGTCCACTAGGCCAACCCGGCCGGCAATATTGGGAGGGTAGTTGATGGGAGCTGAATCAGCCTAACTACTGTAATTGGTTTTCGAGTAATTTTACGACTTTCAGTTGGTATTGTCATAGATTAATTATCATCAGATTATCTCATATTATTTCTCTATGGTATTATATTGATCACTGTACCTATTAACTATGAAAAAATATAAGTGAAATTCAAGAGTGGCTAAATTTTTAGCGAGACATACCTGGAACTTTCATTTCCTCAGAGATCTCTTCCCACAGTCGATCAATCACATTTCTATTGGTATGATCCTTCATTTTGAAGTTGTAAATTGCAGGCCTCACCTTGACAAGTGCCAATAGTTCTTCTGCATCTAATTCTCCAGACATCTGTGGAAAATCATAGATCCATTTAACTGGACATTATGAAATTCTTGATGAATTTACATTGTTTTTACTCTACTTGAGAAAAAAAGTAAGTTGTCGGCTTGAGCATTATTTATAGGTAATACGTTTTTAATGTATCTAATGAGTGTTATTATTGTGTTGTTTATTAATGATAGTGCAAAAGCAGAGTAACCTTTTATCATGTAAATATGTGTAAAATAAGTTGATAACCGAATCAATATAGAGGGCTGAACCAACGAGTAAGTTAATATCTTTTTCAACATAATATTGAAGTATTAATTTTATTATGTAGTTATTATTGAAGTGAAATAACTATTGACTAAATTATTCTCATTCATTTAAAGTTTTGCCTATTTTAATCTTCAAATAATTTAACTTATTAATAGCAGGCTAATTCTCAGGAATAAATTTGTCGGATAAATTGTCTATTTTGTTATTTCAATTTTCATTGTTAGCCTACCCCTTCTTTATATAGCTCTTGCCAAAAAGTTAGGCAGTTTCGTCTACTCCTCAATATTGTCAATTAGAGTAGTCATTTAGCTATGCCTAGATGATGTTTTTGGACTCAAAAGATACAATAGATAGGTTCTTAACATTATCTTTCAGTACGTCACTGGCGGCTCGTACCCACGAAACAGGTGAAGTGCTGTACAGTAAAAGATACTGGAACTTCACCTGTTTCGTGGGCACGAGCCGCCAGTGTAGTACGTTACCTTTAAATAACGTACAAGAAACAGACGAAACCGCCCAACTTTTTAGCGTCATCTGTAGTAAATTGCACGAAACACTATGCATCGTATGCTATTGCAGTTTACAACTTGTTGTACAATGTAGCCTACAATTTACAACGTGCAACGTGTTGCAAGCTATTTGCAACGTGTATCCTCTCAGAGATATTCTCGTTGCACGTCTGATAAGGCCCACAATCCAAACCAGCCGCTTGAGAAATGGAATGTTTTGTTTGTGATTGCTGTCCCAGTCCCAGATCGAATGTTTCAGAGGTTATCAAGCCTAGTCTAGAAAACGTTATGCAGTATGAAACAGCATAGAAAATATTAGAATATAGATAGTAAATTGATAAAGATTTACTGTTTCAGAAACATAACTTACCTTTCCTGAAAAACAAAAATCGACATGAATCCTTGAAACGTGTTCTAAACCGACTGAGGTCAAGATAAACGAAACGTTTTGTCTACATGCAGAGTGCGCTAGTTCACTCCAATCGAAAACCTGTCTGGCTTGAAGCAAACTGAAACAGCTCTAGTCGAAACAGGACACGTCCAAAGTTTTGTTTCATTCTGTGTGAATTCAAATAATTATGTTTAAAATTTGAGATTGAACTATGGCTGGTACATTTCCATGATTCATTTAAATTGAAAACCAATATCATTTTTTACAACTTCCAAAAATGTTCAATACAACTTCAAACTTTTCTCCAATCCAATCTTTTCTGTAAAAGTGTAATTTTATCAATTCGCAGGATATCTTTCTTTGTATCCTTGTGAGCATCCTTTTCGTATCTTCAGCAGGACTCCAGTTCTATCCTTCCACCCTCCTCTTCACCCGGCTACCACGAACAGTGAAGGGAAGAATTCGGAATTCTACAAAATGGCTGCCAGATCAATAACTGGTGCATGTGATACAACCTGTGCTTTACATTGTCCGTGTTTTTCTACTAATTCTAATTGTGTTTGATGTGTGTAATTAGTGTTAATACTTTATTTGAACGACAATTAACCTTAATTTACAGTTTTTAATGAAATATTACCTAGTGTTTACATGATAAACCTGTGAGGAACATCGTGTCTGTGTTTACATCTACCATAACAGGTTATAAAACAAGTGTTTTTGAGGGTTTTTCCAACGATAATGAGTGATTTAACTGAAACATAATGAAGGGGTTCAATGTGTTTTATAATTTAAATGAATGTGATAAATTTTTATCATCTTACATCTCAGTGCAACATCAAAACTATGAAAAATTGATCACTTAGAAACAGATTTCTGATCGAGCAATGACCCCTCACTTGCTAGGCCTTCCGATCTCAATGGACATAGACATTTTTCAATATAGTCGAAGATATTTTCATAAAAACAATTTTAAAAGCCGGTGGGAACGTTAGATGTGTGTCGTTTTAATAAAATAATAGGTGTTCAAATAATTTCCTAGTATAATGTGCTCAATATTTAGGTTCCTTTTCGTTGTTTTGGGTGTGAATATTTTATTAGTTTCTTATTGTACAGCCTATTTATTGGTTTTAACCGACAATGATAGTCCGGGTAAAGTTATTTTCAATGCATCTACTTCGCAAACTAGTAAAATTCCAAGGGTGTACTCGTTGAATACTCATAAAAGTGCACCGGCTGTCAAAAAATTGTTCGAAGTTGATTCGTCGACTGGTGTGGTTACACTGAAAAAGAAATTGCAGTGCGATGGTGTTAAATACCCGAATTTGTTTACAATTTATGTGGATTCGCTGTCAAATGCTACCTTGGATTACATTTCGTTCCCGCTGAGAATCTTGATACATGGATGCGAGGATTTGAACTTTGATGGTGAGTTATAAATAAAATTTTGAGTGATAAGCTGACAATATTCGTTATCATTAATAAAAGTGTAACTTAGTAGCTTATTCTGTTCAATTTTTAAATTCTAAAACCTTTTTGATATACCTGACTTTTGAAATACACCAACATCAAAGAAAATCTACTAAGTTACTGCTACTTGGATAGAATCACTCTACTAAAGATGACTAGTTATATTAGATCTTGTCGCTTTGCTAAAGCATTGATATTTCGTAAAGAGTAAGATTTGAAGTTGAAGTCCTAATAGTTTAAAATAACGTATTTAAAATAGTTGTGAGAAATTTACGGGAACTCTAGTAACTCTAGTGATGGAAGCAAAACACTGGACTGCCATAGAGGAATTAGATAATAATCTATAATAGGAACTATTAACTAGGAACTCTATATTATAGGAACTCGTCTCTCATATTATATACTACCGCTAGATGAGTATTCCTGGCGGCTATTAATATAATTAGTTTCTTTGAAATCGGCATTGATCTTTTGTAGAATATTTTTCAGACTTCATGAAGCTGCTAATGCTAATACTCTACTCTAGAGTTCCTAGACTATCTTTAAAGACGTGAAAGAAAGATTGAAATATTTTATTGCCAAATAAACATAGGCTACGTTATTCATTTATGAAGATGAACAGTGCCTCCTAATCGCGTTCAATGAGAACTATTACGTACAAATTGCTATTACGTGGTTGACTGTAATTGAGATATTATAGTTGATGTGATTCAATTATTATTGACAATATGGTAGAGATCAGAGCCTTTAATTAGGAAATTATCATCAATACGAATAATTATCTTTAGGGTACATTATGTGCGATTATAATTTCAAATAAAATTTACAATTTATTGTAATTTTTCAAATAATAATGCTATCAATAAAATAATTATTTAACGAGCAATACCTGTCAAAACTCGTTTGATGAAAAAATAAATCACCCCGAATTAACATAAAATTAAATAGTGACTTCGACGAGGGAAGCTTGAAATAATCTTAAAAAAAAGAAATAAGTCCAAGTTATCTGTAATTAATGTGAATTTAAAAATTATTATACCAAGTTATTCTGTTGTATTTCACAGAGTATAATTGATTTCACGTTGCAATTAACTCTAGGAATATATTCTTCTCTAGATCTTTTATTTCAATATTCTTATTATGACTCAAAAAAATTCATCCGGCATTTCAATAGGCCTACATCTTTATCTCTTCTTCAAAATAAATAATTTTGTACTCAGTTTCTACCATTCAACGTTGCAATTAACCCTAAGAATTAATTCTCCCCTGAATTTTTGTTCCACAATTACTATTCTCACTAAAAATAGTTTATCCGGCGTTTCAATGCGTAAGTGTTAATCTTTTCTTCAAAATAAGATAATTAAAATAAGATTTTGTTATTTGTATGACATTTATTAATTAATGCGCAATCCGTGCGTTCAAATTCAACCGTGCATTAGAAAACTCTATTGAAAGCTGTGAGTATTATTTCTGAATTCCCCCAACTGTTTCCTCCAAGATATGAAATGCGTAGGGGAGATAGCAAGGATAAGGTCTGTAATTAGTGGATGAAATATGAAAGGGTTTCCTCATAGAAAAGGGGGAACTAACTGGGTCAACCCTTTCAGTTACATTCCACTGTAGAAACAATACTGTTGCTTTTTATTTCATGTCTAGTTTCTACCACTGGGGAACGTAGAATCAAAAATAATCTGTTAGAGTGATGAATTTTGGATAAAAAAAGTTTCTTTTATCACTGGCGGTTCGTGCCCACGAAACAGGTGAAGTGCCCGTATTTTTTACTGTACAACACTTCACCTGTCTCGTGGGCACGAGCCGCCAGTGTCATTTATGTAGGCTACTTGCAATGATTGATTTTCTTGCTTCACTTTGTGTTCACAATATTGAATATTATAATTTCTTAGATCATATTTATTATGGCAGATAAAATTTGAATTGAGATTTTGTTAGGCCTATCAATTTTTTGGTTTCAATCTTGAATTTTAGTGTGCTGTAACACACTGATGGCTCTTACACACGAAACAGGTGAAGTGCCCGTATCTTTTACTCTTTTACTGTACAGCACTTCACCTGTTTCGTGGGCACAAGCCGCCAGTGCTGTAACATTCATAGTATTATTATTCAGGTTGTACATCCGTATCTTATCTTTCATACTTTATGAACCAACAATATTTTGTATTCGAAACATGATCTGCTGAAACAAAACCATTGAGATGCATTCCATTATAGAACAAAAACTCTGTTGCTTATAGGCTAATTATTCCATTTCTTCATTTTTTTACTACTGGCATTGTTCAATAGCCTTCGAAGAAGATACAGGCCAAGAAGGCCTGAGAAATCATCATACAGTTTTATTGAACCATTAATGAAGCAATCAAATTTGAATGCTGTTTCAATAGTATTTGATTCAATATGAATAACTTCTATTCGAAATTGAAAAGTCTTCTTTCACACAATAGTATAAGTCTTCTTGTCAATACAACTTACGTCCCTACTGTAGGTTATCATATCAAATTTGATCTATTATTTTATATTCTTGGAAAGGAGTTGAACCATACAGCTCGATGAATATTTATTCACATTTTTTATAGAATCATGGAGAAGTTATCAATAATTTATTATCAAGGTTGAGTGGTAGAAAGGACTTTCTAGTCCTAACTCCACCTAATAAAGAATATTTTCATTTCATTCCATCAATCAGTTTTCCGATTAAAATATAGATAAGTTAATCAGTAAAATTTAGTTGGTCGAATCTCATTCATATTAATTGTTCTTAATAGCTTTCGTAGACTCTACATTAACTGATAAGAAAATTTAGATTTATATCAAGTTCAATAACTTACACAATAAAATATAATTTATTTAATTACAAGATCATCCATAAATTATAATACTGTATCTTCTCTGTGATACATACAAGCGTCAAGCATTCACTGAATTTTTACATTAATATTATTTTTAAATGTCCGCCTAACCGGTCAGTTTCCCGATACATTTCAATAACGTCTTAGTATTAATACTAATAATTGATCATGTTATTGTCTAAAGTTTCGATAAATTTTCTAGAAAATTTATAAGATAGGCTACACTGACCTAAAACGTTTAATTTTTCGTTTGTTGGAAACCCCTCCTCTTGTTTGAAGTAGGCGTTCCATTTCCCCACCCACAGGCAACCCCACTCCTACTCAGCCAATCGCAGCGCAGTATGAACGGCCAATCCGAGGCAAGCCCTCTCATTGGTTAACGCCGTGCAGCTCTTGTTTACTAATCTCCTTCAAAATGGAGTCTTTTCGAATATCTGTGATTGTACAGTGGCTTATTCGTCAAATAATCACTAATGGTTAGTCTGTCTAAGCTGGGAAGATGGGAAAATGACTTAAGCTCGGTCAATTTTGGTTCAAGAATAATCGATTCCATCTCAAATTGTAGGAAACAATTCGATCTACAATTAAGACTACATTTAAAATTCTTGAACAAATATTGACCAAGCTGGAGTAATTTTCCAATCTTACTAGAATGTCTTCTTTCCTTGGACAGACTAAGCTTATACCTATGTAATGATTATTAATAATAGGTACCTATGATTATTTAGAAGAAACTAATTGTAAAAGGATGTCTTCTGG
Organism: Sogatella furcifera; assembly: GCA_017141385.1. Lineage (NCBI taxonomy): Eukaryota > Metazoa > Arthropoda > Insecta > Hemiptera > Delphacidae > Sogatella > Sogatella furcifera. The sequence continues at coordinate 657,757 of CM029558.1, read as the reverse complement.
TTGTGTCCACTTGATTTCATATTGTGAATTTTGCCTGATTGCGTTTTTTACTCTGGTGTATTTAGTATTTTAATAAATTTTGTAAATAAGTTATACCTCTATTTTATAATGTCTCATTATTTTATATTTTCTATACTCAAAGACTCTTATTATTTGTCTAAGTGATGCTCCAGTGCGCGGACGGAAAGTTATTTCCTTGCGCTCAGTAAATTTGTCATTTGTTGTACTTTTTTATATTTCTAAAAATTGTTTTATTGTATTATTGATTCTGTATATTTACTTTTGTTTTTAATGGCAAATAAAATTTCTATTCTATTTTATTAATGTTATCTCAGTTGCATTAAATGAAATACAGGCTAAATATGTTGGCAAAATGGAGTCTATTGAATAACTGTCGTAGTATCCTATCCCTAAATCGATTTTTCTCTTTTCATTTCATCTTACTTTCTATCTTAGCCTATTTTTTTATAATTTTATCTAAGCTAATTTGATTTTTTACTGATTCGTTCACTTCCCGAACTAATTACAGATGCACTTCTAAAATATTAGGTATCTAGGTTGTATGTTGTATTTTAAAATAAATTATCAATCTATTGGTAATCATTTGAATTTGATTTGATCAATTATATCTAAAATTCTGTTTTGCAGGTGAATCGAACCAGATCGGATTGTCAGAAGCAAGAAAATGGCCGAGCGATACGATTGCTACCTTCTCGGTTCCTGTGCCAGAGTGAGTACAGTATTAACAAATTATTCAGAACATTTATAAATTTAAAATAACTTACTTTTTAATGCGAAATAAAGTTAGTAGACTCATTTTAATACGATCTGAATCTATCACGCCTCAGTATGTTCGTTTTTATATAATTTATCCACGATAACTTGAGACAAAGTAAACAAACTTTTTGCGTGTGTGTGCGTTTAAATATGTGGTGGCCACCACAAACGACAAAACATGACTTGGCAAAACGAATGTTCCTCAATTTTTTTCGGGACTGTGTCGTATCGTAATTTTCAAATTCAAATCCAAATTAATCTTTATTCAAAAATATATAAATTACATAATACATGAAACAAAGGTTAAAACTTTACATAAGAAATGTACTATTACATAAACACAATTGTAATAATTTAGATGAATAGCACCCTGCTTGAACGATAAGTCCGTGTGCATTTCTTTCAAGTTATTGTGAATGAGGTATAATTGAGTAGTTCAAGTAATTATTTTGATGATAATTTATTCTTTTGAATTAAAGCTCGGCACTCTTTTACACATTTTCTATGTTAGCTTGTTATTACATATTGAATATTTAGTTCAAGGGAATACTGAATAATAAATGAATATTGTGAAGCAATAATATGTAAGTTGAAATTTACAACTGTGCCAGGTAGTCTTGGACAACCCTCCAAGAGACTGGCCAGGAGAAGCTTCTGGACGACTAGACTCAGTCAGTCGTGTGTGAGACTCCGCGCCTACATTTCGTGCCTAAATGCTCCTCTTGTTGCAGCAGAGTCAACCTTTTCGCACTGTTCAACAAACAGCTTAATTAACCAATCTTTTTCTTTAAATATTTCAGCTACGAATCAGGCGCCCTGCCCATCCCCCCCACCGAGATCTGCCTCCGCAGCAGTCAGCTGATCGTCAACCTGCCTCGCTCGCTGGTCGCCGCCACAATTACAAACGCGTGCAACCTTACCTACCTGCACACGTCGGACGCGCGGTTCGCAGTGGAAACGCGTGCGGGTGATCTGGTGGCGGCCGAAGACTTGTGCGTGCTGGCCGAGCCGCCGTCCAGTGTGACTGTGGCCTTGGAGTACAAGTGTGAGGGGGGCGCGAAGGAGTTGGTGTCGCCTGTTGTGCATTATATTAAGGTTAGAATTCAGATTATTTCTTACTTCTATAAATTAAAATTGAACATTTTTACAGATCCAAGGTTATTCCCCTATAGAGCAGCGGTATTACGAGCATGCATAAATTGTTATTGATTCATTTTTCTGTTATATTTCTACATTGTGAATTATTGTAATGCTTATTCAAGGAATAAATAAATAAATAAATAAAAGCAGTTTTGAGAAGATTGTTGTTTTGTCTCCTTTAAATACTGATTTGTGAGGTTTAGGTGCGCTTTAGACGAAAAGGTTACTGAACATTTTTTCTTCAAAATTGAATTCTCTACAATATTAAATCATTCAAAATTCCGCTCAACAATGAGATATCCTTCCTCCATCCCTTAAAAGTTGAAAAATAGATGGAAGAATTATTAAATATTTCAGTACACCAGCTGCTGGAACAGTTTTTTGAACAGTTTTATTCAATGGATCTCGCTTGCTATTTAGTACATTGGTCAATATTTGCAGTTGCAGAAGTCCTTTGTCTATTTATATAGAAATATATGGAGATTCTAATTAATAACTATTATTATTGAAAAATAGAGTTTTTTAGCTTATTTAGCTTATTATCTTAATAACCATGAACTTTACGAACTTCTAAATGGTTTTATTCGATTTCTCAGCTTATTTTACATGATAATTGGACACAATAGTACCCTATTGAAGCCACTAAAAAATTAGGGTAAAAAAGTGGGAATTCAGAGAAAAGTGGGAAACCAAAAACTACGGCTGTGTGAGTGATTGAGGACTTCCAGACATTTTGAAAATGGTACTTTGATATGTTTCTCACCCAGGAACGATACCGTAGAGTATTGGTAGGGAGTTCACATACAACCTGTATAGAAAAAACATAATATAGGCCTAATCTTCAGTGATAAATGAAGACCTGTTTATCAAAGAGTATTTAACAGTAAATATTCTAAATCACTTATTATTATGGATTATGTCATAGTGAAGAGGAATGCATTTCACCCAGGAGGGTCTTGATAACAAATTAAGTTAAGTGCAAGTGAACTTCACCTCTTATTTTGGATCCTTGATCAAAATTGGGAAAGACAAATGAATAGTAAGGGCTTAAGTTTGTTTTTTTCTTTCCTTTTCATGTGTTTATGTCAATTATTGAAAAATATATTAGTAATTTTAATAAATTAATTTTGCAGATCTACTTCTCGTACCGCAAAGAGGACGCCGACTCGCTGCGAGTGCGTCGTGACACACAGAAGCGAGGCGCTCCCACCTTTGAACGTGTGCTGTACTTGGCCTCGGTCAGCGAGGAACAGGCGGCCGGAGTGTCAGTATGCACGCTCACTGCCAAGGAGGGTGCAGCTGGAGGTGGTAATCAAACATTTCAATTCCAATTCAATATATTCATTCAAAAGGACATTACAAAAATGTTCCCGCTAAACCTTGCAATTTTACAACAGGTGCCTCATTATACAATATAATACAAATTGATAACATTTAATTTTTACAATGAAATTGAACTTAATTAATTAAGAAATAAAAGAAGTAGATATTATAAAGAAATCAGAACCACAAAGTAAAGATTCCGTATTCTGTGCTGAAACCATAAATAAAGTGAAAAGCTGGTTTAGTGTGTAAAAAGTGTTAAAAATCAGCGATTAACATATTCTCTGCTCCTGCTTGAAAAACCTTGTCAGTTAGAGTTGTCATTTAGTAATACCTAGATGATGTTTTTGAAATAAGGAGAGACAATATATGCTTTACATTAGCTTTTAGCAGGATAAATCACGTACAACAGACATATGAAACCGCTTTTGACGTCAACTATTAATCAAAGAGTGAACAATGTTTTTCATTTTTTGATTTAATATCCTATTGATACCAAGGGACGTACAACTCTTTAAAATACTAATCACTGATGCATTTACAAATCTCATTTTGATTATTTGTAAGATGAATTTATTGTAAGAATTATTGTAATTAATTATTGTAATGAATTTATTGATGAATTATTTGTAAGGAAAAATGAATGTGGACAGTTTAGTATGGTATCCGGGCTCTGAATGTGAGAGGATAGTATTTTATTGTTTGTACTTCTGTACTTCATTCAAGTTGTTCAACGTTTAGCATATATTCTACCCACACACAATTTGAAGCAGTAGTGATTCATTTATTTCATTCATGTCATTAACAGTATACATTATTTTTGTTCCAAAACCTGGTATTTTTAATACTGATATTGCAGCATTAAAATACTGTAAGTTCCTTGTAATTCAAAGTGTCTTTTGCCAAAATAAGCAATTATATAATTTGATTTTTCAGGAGGAGGAGGCTTGCAGTACAGCATGGTGTCACTGTTGGATAGTCGGTCGCAAGCTATGTTCGGGATTGATTCGAAGACTGGAGTTGTCACCACTATTACCAGTTTGGATAGGTGAGTGCATTGAATTGTTAACTATTTGGTTATTAATTAATCAAGTTGCTACTTGGTTTTGGGATTGCTCAATCGAAGTTGATGCTCTTCACTTATAGTTATAGAATCAGTCACTATATAGCTAGTAGCTAATACTTATATTCTCTTAGGGCTACTGTATTTGTTGAAACTTTGAATAAATACAATCAAAGTACCATTTTTTAGTAGCTACTAGATGCAAAATTGAGACTCAGCAACTCCTTTTAAAGTTAATAATATAAATCATGGATATGGATATTTTCAATAATCATTGTGTTCAATCAATAATTAGGAATCTCCATTCAACCATTTTGCTTATCATTTGTTTTAATTTATGTATGTTTTATGTGACAGGGAACTTTTGGACGTGCACTATTTCCGTGTAACCGCCATGGACAACTCGTTCCCGCCCAAATCGGCCACCACCACGCTGCAAGTCAACGTCTTAGATGCCAACGATCACGCGCCTATATTCGAGGCCATGGGAGGCGAATACCAGGTCAGGTTTACTTCCATTTTATTGAAATTATGAGATAAATATTGATAATATTATCTATGTTACAAGATGGGCATTGAAGGCTTGAGAATTATTTGTAATTCCGTCTATCTGAAACATTGAATAAATAATTGATTTCCTTGAAAAATAAACAAAAAAGCAAGCAAATACAATGAAATGAGTACAAATTACATTCAGGTTTAAAGTCACATTGCAAGCCATTATTTATAAAATCAATATTATTGACAGTGTACAGTATTATAAAAAACTTCAACAACTTGATAGCTTCAACTGTAACTGACAGTAAATAAATAAATAATAATTTTATTTCCTTAAAAAACAAACAAAAATAAACTAAAAAGCAAGAAAATGTAATGAGTACAATTTAAATTTAAATCCAGTTAGTGTTTAAAGAATAAAGTTTTATTATTATTATTTTTTTTTTTTGGAAATTAACCTACTTAACTATGGGAACCCCATGTGCTAGAGTAGGTGTAAATAAGCATATATAAACAGTGTACATAAGCATAGTAAAAATTCCTAAAAAATAGGCTCGTACAGCAGTAGAAAAGACATTTGTTTAATTCCTGAACCAGAGTCCACCTGGTTATCAGATCGGCGCGTTATCTTTCCCCCACGAGCCACCCTCTTTGTAATATGTCATTAAAATTAGACGTTGTTATTTTTATCACCATTGTTTATGTTTGGAGATTTGATCCAATCACATATTTTTTCCATTTCCACCAGGCCTCAATCCGCGAATCAGTACCCGTCGGTCAGACGGTGACCACAGTTCGTGCCACAGACAAAGACATCGGTCACAACAGCGAGGTGGAGTACAGCGTAGTCAGTGTGGACGGAGGCGGTCTGGACGATAGCAAGACGGCGGCCGATGTTTTCTCACTGGATAGTAGATCGGGAGTGCTGACTACCAGGCTGCAGTTGGACAGGGAGCGGACGCAGGTGTACACAGTGGTGGTGGCGGCTACCGACCAGGCGCTGCCTCCTGGTAGGATAATGAAATTGTTTTTTTTTTTTTGGTAAAATGGAATGTTTTTGATAGGATGGAATGTATTTGATCTATGTTTTTAAATAATCCACATCTTCAAGATGTGTTTACACTTTTACATGCTTGTTAGAGTATTGCAGGGCTCTATAAATAAAACTAGTTTTTCCAATTGTGAGTGCTGACTACCAGGCTGCAGTTGAATAGGGTTGCCTCCTGGTAGGAAGAAATTTTTATTTATTTTTTAGAGTAGTTCACATCTTCAATATGTGTTTACACTTTTTCATGCTTTATTAAAGCGATCCATGGTCTAGGGTCACGGTCAGGTCCTAGTCTTATAGAGCGATCTGATCAATAATAACGTAGCCTACAGTATTATCGTGAATTATTATACAGTTATTTTTGGCACTGCCAACATAAGAAGTTCTTGTGTGTTGGCAGTGAGTTCACAGATTCTATTTCATTATTCTGGTGATGGAATAACATACAACTCAAATCCAGTAATGGAAAAAGATCAAAAGATTGTAATTATCATACTAAAACTATACAAGAGCTTAAATCAGATAATAATATAATATAATAATACGATAATTATTATTATGGTGATATTTTGACGCCATCAGGATACTGTTGTATTCAAGAAAGAGAGCAAATCTACAAAAATACATTTATTTACTTCTATTGAAATATGTTCTACTAACCTGTCAAGTGTGATTTGATACTACTTCTTATCTAGTCCACTGTTCAACCTAAAAGAGAGGAGTATTGCTCGTTTTTTATATTTATATTATCCAATTTACTTAATATTTTTATCTGTATTCCTATTCTTTGATTCATACCACTATAAAATCAATTTGAAGAACACATTTTGCTCAATCCAATATTCCATGAATTTTAAATGCATTTTGGGTGTGATTTTCTTGTCCATGAAGTCATTAGGGATTCAATTTACAATGTAGTTACAATATTATGGAAATTGATATCTGCTCATGTTTGAACCAATCTTGACCGAGCTGGAGTCTTTTTCCCATCCTGCCCTTGCCAGAATGTCGTCTTTGCTTGGACTGACTATAATAGCCTACTGGTCTTACAGGGGTTGATTCTTAACATTTCCCTTAATATTGCAGGCACCCGCAAATCATCCACAGCCACAGTGGTGGTAAGGATTTTGGATGACAACGACAACTATCCTCAGTTTGTGGAGAGGACTTACACGGTGAATATCCCCGAGGACACCAACTGGAAGGATAACCCCGTTATTGCCACTGTGAAAGCGACTGATGCTGATGAAGGACAGAATGCTGCTATTAGATACGCTATTATTGGTAATTTATCCATTTTTTGAAACAATACAAAACACAAAAATAGGATGAAAACAAAATTATGCCAAAAACGTCTGTTTTTCAAATTGTCAGAAATATTCAAAGGTTATTGACATTTTTACGCTAAAATTCGACCAAATAAGTTGAGTATTTTCACGTGAAATTTAGTTTGTAAGAGTATACTGTATACGATTCAATTTTACTTGAAAAACGCAACAATATATAGCTAATGACAATCCAGTCTTACATTGTAAGACTTACTTGTATAGTATAGCTGGCCCCAAAAATTTAGACGGTTGCGTCTCTCTCTCGGACACAATGGAACCATTGAGTATATCTATTGAGTACTTATATCTATACTCAATTATGGAACCTAATCACAGCTAATGTTGGCTATTTTTATGGAACACTTGCAATATTGAATTCCAATCCCATTATTCTGTCATTAAACTCAATTTCACGCACATGACTCATTTGTCTACATAACTCATATTGTCGATTTTCTAATCAAATTATCCTTTTTAGATTTTAGGAGGTTAACGTACATAGCCCATAATAATAATCATCAATCTTAGAGCTCAATATTCACTTTCAAAAACTTGCAGTGTTCAATTCAATCTCACTTATTCTCAGTCTCAAAACTCAATATCACACCTCATCAATTATTGAAATTGAAATACTTTATTCTCGACGTACCATTTAGTAAGAAATCAGACTTTCCCAACCGTTTTGCGAATCACATCTAGGAGCACTAAACCTTCAATCTAATAACATTGAGTGGTACCTACGTTTACGGGAAACTCACCAATAAAGTTCATATGCATTTTCATTTTTACATCCCTTCAACTGTCGATTTCTTGACCTCAATTGTCAAGCACCCAACCAAATTAATTTTTTCTCTCGCAGGAGGCAACGTCCAAGGCCAATTCTCCATCGACAGTCAGAACGGCGAGGTGACCCTTGTCAAACCTCTGGACTACGAGAGCATGCGCAGCTACCGCATCACGATTCGCGCCCAGGATGGCGGAAGTCCTCCCGATCGAACACCACTCAGCTGTTGGTCAACGTCAAAGATGTCAACGACAATGCGCCGCGTTTCTACACGTCGCTGTTTCAGGAGTCGGTGCTGGAGAGTGTGCCCGTCGGTTATAGTATTGTTAGAGTGCAGGCGTACGATGCAGACGAGGGGGAGAATGCGGCTATCAAGTACTCGTTGCGGCCTAATAGTGGTAAGTGGAACTTATTTATATATTATATTTAACTGTACTTACCCAAAAAATAGTTATTTGTGCATCTAGGGACTAATAATTAACTTTTTCTCCCTGAGGGAAACTGTTGGTGCCCGAGGCATAGCCGAGGGCGGCAATTTCCCGAGGGAGAAAAAGTAATTTAGCCCCGAGATGCGCACAACATTTTTCCTCCACCTACACCAATAAATACTATAAGAATGTAACAGATAAGTTTAATCCACCATACTGTCGTAGAGATGACATAACCTCACAATTGAAAAGCCGTAGCTATTTCCTGTACCTAAACATGTCGAAAAACGCTATTTCTTTTTACTGTCTGTAAGAGATGATCAGCTGTTTGGATCAATTTTTCATATGCTGCATTGATGGATGACGTCACCCATGTTATTCTTATGGTTTTACTTTACTCCCTAGGGAAAAATGATCAACTTTTTTCCCTAGGGAGAAAATGTGAAGCTTTATCATTTGGTTCCAAGAAGTAAAATGCGACTTTAGATAGTAGGTGGAGGAAAAGGGGTTTTCAATGGAACAGTGGGTTACAAATAGAGCAAAAAAGCACTTTCTCTATAATGAAGCAGTTGGCTTTATAAAGAGAAAAACAAATAAAAGAAAACCTCTACCTACTTATTGCTCTAAATTATACTCATATTCTTGTTCTTCCCTCCTTCTTATATTTTACTTATATTTCTTCTTATACTGATAGTTCTTTTCTTACCCATAGTACTTCTTCTATATCATCTTTTTCTTAGTGTGTTTACTGTTCTTCTCTTTCTTGTTATTCTTCTTCGTGTAATCTTTCTACTCCTTATTTTCCTCCTTCTCTTTTTGTTTATTTTTCTCCGATGTATTTTTATAATTTACATAAATAAAGTGAATGAATCTGAAACTGAATCTTCCTTGTTCTTCAATACTTTCTTCTCTACTACTTTTATATATGTCTATAATAATAGACATATTTTGTAAATAAATATTTCTTTCTCCTCTTTCTTGCTGTTTCATTTGACACCTTGCTCTATTTTGTGTATATAGAATTACTTTTTCACTCTTTCAGGAAGCACAACCGACCTACCGATAACAGTTGACAGCGATACAGGGTGGCTGCACACTAACCGTGCCTTGGATCGAGAACAGAACGCCAAGTTTCAATTTCAGGTAAGAAAATTCAAAGAATAGAAACTATATTGTAGCCACATATGAGGTCTTCAGACTCAGATACTATAATACAAGCGTCAAATATGTATAAAAATTGTTGATAAGTTGCATTGTCATGACCTTATGTCACTTGATTTTCAACTTATAACTTAATATACCAACATATTCCTATCTAATGAAATCTCATGCTAAATGCTGTTGTAATTGGTGATTATAACTATGATTATGAGGACTTTATAATAAAAAATCTAAATTAATATTTTTCAATATGATTCCTGGACCGTAAATTATTTGTTTGAGAAGTTATAATTATTATTAGCGTATGGCTTTATTTGGTGGGGAGACCAAAAGTTAATTCCACCTCGCCAACAACCATGTTTCGCCAATAGGAAGAAGTTTAAGAAGTGATGTGTTATCATAAACTAATTTGGACTTCATGAACTCAATTGTATTTGATGTGAGATATTGTGGTATTTATTCATAATGAGAAATAATAAGACACATAATGTTGTTAATGCTACTAATTTTTATTATACTATTCACATCAGTACCATAGTTTCAGGATTGGTGCTTGGGTAGGCTACATGAAACAGAACTTGCTAAAAAAATAAAATTAGAACTTGTTGTTAGAGTTCCTTGTAGCCTACCCAAGCACCAATCCTGAAACCATGGTACTGTTGTGAATAGTATTAAAAAAAATTAGTGGTATTGACAACATCTGTGTCCTATTATTTCTCACTACATGAACTTTCACCCAAATTTTGAAAATGAATAGTAAGGGCAAAGCCTGATTTTGATCTTTCAAATTATTTAAAATTTGATTATATGACTGTAACTCTGAATTGATGGAATGAAATGATTATGAGGGACAATGTCTATCGACTTCAGCAAAACTCAAACTGACTTGAAAGTTTGTTGTTCACAATTTAATTTTCTTATTTTCAGGTGCTAGCAATAGACGGAGGCACGCCCGCACGCACAGCCACCGCCAGTGTGATAGTAACCGTGCAGGATGTCAATGACAACGACCCACTCTTCAGTCCCAAACAGTATGAGGCTGTGGTCAGAGAGGATGATACGCCCGGAACTCCCGTTGCAAACGTCATTGCAACGGATCCTGACGAGAATCCTCGGTTGCATTACGAAATTACAGGTATGTTTAGAACTTTGTGTCTTCGAATGATACAGAAGTCTGCTATATTTGATACTTGATATGATAAACACGATACTAGGCGGCTGAATTTAATCCCGAGCAGTATTAGGTAATTCGTGTTCTCGATAACTCACTAAAACCATTTTAAAGCTGATAAGTTAGGCGGTTTCGTCTGTCTCTTGTACGTTATATAATCTACTAAGTACTAACAGCTTAAGTAATGGATCTATTATATCTTTTGATTTTAAAAACAACATCTAAGCTTAGCTAAATGACCACTTCAATTGACAATATGCAGCGTACAAGGAGCGGAAGATACCGCCACTTATAAGCGACAGCTGTAACAAACATGTTTTAACTTAACACTAAACTAACTTAACTTAACACTTGAATCACAATTGAGTTGATATACCAAGGTGAAATATATTGTGTCTCATGCAAGCCTGCAGAGTTGTTAAATTTTGCAAAAAATCAATCTCACTTCTCAATGATTGCACTATGTTTATTCATTATTCATCTAAACATTACTTTAAAGACATTTCAATCATTTAGCACGAAAATTATATAATCTACTTTCTGAGAACATTAAACACATAAATCATTCTGATGAGTTGAAAGTAATCGTACGTAATTGGTTAATAAGTAGAGGAAGAATAACGAACGCGAGTATAGAAACATAATTTCGAATCTGATTTATCATCTACGACGACGCTTAATGATTTTGTTGAATAGTTCGGACTGTGACAGTCAAACCGGAAGTGCAAAATAGCTGCAAACCGACAGGCCAATTGCCGTTGAACAATCAGCTGTGAAAGATCAGCTGTGAACGATCAGCTGTGAACGATCAGCTGTAAACGATCGAACTGTCAGTACGATCTGACAGTGGACGTGGACTCTAATTATAAATAAATAGTGAATCACTAATATGCAAAAATCACAAAGATACAAACCCCACCCTTGCTATAGAACCGCCGTTGTGGAGTAGCTCAATTTCCGCTTACAAAAACACTAAACACGTAGTATAAATCTCCATCAATAATAATCTAATCAATTCTCTCTATTTTTGTTTACAGGAGGCAACACCAGAGGTCGCTTCGCCATCACCACCCAAAACGGTCGCGGCCTGGTCACCATCACCCAGCCTCTCGACTACAAACAGGAGAAACGCTTCATCCTGCTCGTACGAGCCACAGACTCAGGGGGGCGCTACGACACGGCGACAGTCTACGTGAATGTGACGGATGCCAACAACTTTCCGCCCGTGTTCGACAATGCGCCCTATGCGGCCAGCGTGTTTGAGGATGCGCCCAAGGGTACCACGGTGCTGATTGTGGCTGCTAGTGACGGGGATGTTGGAGAGAATGCGCATGTGAGTATCGAGAATCGATTTTCGAGATATCGATTTTTGAGACATCAATTTTCAAAATATCGATTTTCGAGATATCGATTTTTGAAATATCGATTTTTGAGATATCGAGTTTTGAAATATCGATAGCTGATGTGTTGATAGGTTTGGGACAATCGTTTCATCAATCACTTTTTCTAAGGGTGACGCTCACGTGAGCTCGTAGGCATGAGCGTTGGTAATGAGAATGATGGATGATTTTAGACGTGAATGTAGGGAAAGTAATGTTTGGAGTCCAAAGTACTTATTTGAGTATTGTTATCGATCATTATTGTTTGATAATTTTTTGAAATTTATGGCTACTGGATCAGGAAAACAAGACGTATTGATAATACAGTCATTTGAATTGGGTAGATTACAGTTAATTTGTCATATATACATTTCATGTTTTTTTTTGTTACAATTGCGACTTGATAGCAAGCATTCTAAGCGAAGGTGATAATGAATGAGTGAATGATGATGTTTACATGAATGATTGGCGGAGATATTAGAAACGTTCGTATTGATAGGGTGGTCAATGGGTGTGGTATCGAAAGTTGTTAAAATTGGTGGATTTTTGTGATAATAATCATAAAAATTGTAAGCCTAATCAATAGTTTAATCACATCTTACTTTAGAAGAACATTAGTTACTAAAGGATAGTGAAACGACAAGTGGAAAAATACTCAGTACAGTATATTGAATAAAACAAACCTAATTAAGGAACATTACAGCAAAATTAATTATTGCTGATGAGTGGAATTTCAAGAGCAATAGATCAATCGAATAACATTGATCAAGTTCAATTTAGAACGGGTTTTTAACAGTTATCTTCGAAAGAATGATAGATGCTGAAAAATGGTATCACTTTCAATATTAATAGCACATAATTTAATACTGTAGACCTTGTTCATAGTAAATCCTGCATTCTATACCTAATTAAAAGTACAGTATTGATATTCATTTATTTGACAAAGCACAGACAGTTATTGTCCAAAACGTATTAATATTATTCAATAGAAGCTTGCTATTCTCAAAATAGTAGTGAGAGAAATTGAAGAAGCTCAAACAGGTGGGCAAAATAGGAAAAACGCAGTAAGACAGATCAAAGAGAAGAGAATCAAATTTGTCCCTTTGATCTCATTGAACGATAGACATAGGCACGTAATAGCTGCTATTACTATGAATTGTTTGATGTCGAGTGTCGTAGTAGATACCGAGAATCTCGTAGTAAGCTCTGTTCATTCATAAAACCGCGTAGTAAGCTGTTTTCATTCATGGAAACGGCGAACGTAGTAGCCTTCTCAAGGTCACTACGAACCTGTTGTAGTGACCCCGTACCTGTACCCGTATCTTTCACTGTATAGCACTTCACCTGTTTCGTGGGCACGAGCCGCCAGTGCTCGGCACATTCTCTCGAATGCTTTGTCAGCACTATTCACTCGTAAACAACTTGTACCGTATGATTTAACGTAGCCTACGATATGCTTTGTAAGCACTTTTAGTCCTTCTAATTGACGCTTTTGCATTGCTAACTGTTATCGAATCTCTTTCTCATTGTCTCTATCTCGTTCTCTCTCTTTTTTCATCACACAGAAAGCCAACAAATTCAACAAATATAGCCAATTGATAATAACTTATAATTTTGAGCTACATTAATAATAGAAAATAGTTATTACAATAATGCAATTCTATTGACTGTATCATTGATAGTAACCCTACTATTTTTACTCTTATCAATTTCTGTTTCATTTTCTGTTTCTGAACACAGATCTCTCAAGTATGCTATAGCTGAGGCCAAAACTTTAGGTATCAAGTTTCGTCTGTCTCTTGTAGGCTACGTGATGTAACCTACTAACAGCTGATGAAAAGCATCTATTGTCTCTTTTGATTGAAAAAACATCATCTAGAAGTAGCTGAATGACAAGTCTAATTGACAACAACAGCTGTTGGAGAGCACAAGAAGTGCAAGAATCACTCTGACGTCAAGCTATTTAGTAGCCTAGTTTATAAACAAATAACTCAAGTTTCAAGTGTGAACACAACTTTTATTTTTAATATCAACTAATCATGTGCTTTCACCATGTTTACTATTGGCATTGTTATGTCGGCACTGGCGGCTCGTACCCACGAAACAGGTGAAGTGTCCGTATCTTTCACTGTACAGCACTTCACCTGCTTCGTGGGCACGAGCCGCCAGTGTATGTCGGAGAGACTCGTTCTCTCCAACAAATGAAGTCAATTGATAATAACTAATCAAAATTGAGAAATATCCATATGGGTTTGGTTGCGGGGAGCTACCCATAAGAGTCTGTAGGTTCCACTTACCTTGTTCACAATCTGGTCACCGATCCGAAAGCAGTCCAGAGTGTTTGTGACTTAACATCACAAGCAGCTGTCAACCGTTTTCACTGAGCAACCAGACACACCACACATCAAAATTGGGAAGAAGGGACGTTTTGGACCTTGTCTGCGTTTCAATCCTATTGCATTTTAATCTTGTAAGTAAGTGATGAATAATAATTTTATTTTTATCTACAGATAATCTACTCCCTAACCTCCACCCTGGGAGAATCGGATGACTTCACCATCAACCCTCAAACAGGTGCTATCACCACCCTGAAAGCCCTGGACCGCGAGACTCAGTCGGGGTATTTGCTAACTGTCACCGCTAGGGATAACGGTAATCCGCCCCTGACAGACACGACAGATGTGGAAATATCGGTGGCAGATATCAACGACAACGCGCCGACATTCTTGAAGGACGGATACACGGGATCGGTGTCGGAGGATGCGCTGGTTGGAACCAGTGTGGTGCAGGTTAGTAAATGGGGGTGTTCACATTGAGGCGATTTTAGAGTTCAATGGTTTTATATGGGGGTGTTCACATGGGCGATTTATTGAAATCAATGGTTTTATATGGGGGTGTTCACACTGGCGATTTCTTAAAGAATTTCATGTTATTAAATGAGGGATTTCACATGGACGATGATTTAGGAATTGATGTTATTGGATGAGGTTGTTTAGTAGGTAACCAATGTTACTACATGAGGGTTTAAAATTGAATTGAATTTATTTGTTTTCGATACAGATACAAGCATACAATGTACAATAACAGCATACATATTAAAAAAATATAAACAGGTTTACAATTATGAAACAACGCTCACATGAACCGTTAGGTTTGTTAATTCAATGTTATTAGATGAAGGTGTTCACAAAGACTTTTTTAGCAATCAATGTTATTTGATGAGGGTATTCATCAGATGATTTTTAAAAATTCATGTCACTATATGAGGGTGTTTACACACGATTTTTAAAGTAATCATTGTTAGTTGTTAGATGGGGTTGTTTACACATACGATTTTTATTAATTAATGTTATGAGATGAGGGTGTTCACGCAAATGATTTTCAAGAATCCAATTCTATTACCATTATTTCAAGATGAAAATATTATTAAATTTTTCATCTTTAAATATCTGCTTCTTCTGTTCACAGATAAGCGCAACAGACGCCGACGTAGGACTGAATGGACGCATAAACTACGCGCTGGCCGAGAACGTCGAGACGTTTGTGATAGACGCCACGTCGGGCGTGATAAGGACCGCCAAGGCACTGGACAGAGAGAGCGTCGCTCGCTACGATGTGGTCGCACTGGCCATTGATAGGGGAGCGCCGCCACTCACTGGATCGGTGAGTTTTTCTTTTAAATTCTTATGAGTTTAAATGAGGGTATTCATACACACGATTTTTTGTAATTAATGTAATTAGACGGGGGTGTTCATACACACGATTTTCTGTAATTAATGTAATTAGACGAGGGTGTTCATACACACGATTTTTGTAATTAATGTAATTAGACGAGGGTGTTCATACACACGATTTTTGTAATTAATGTAATTAGACTAGGGTGTTCATACAAACGATTTTTATGAGATGAGAATGTTTACACTGAGGCAATTTCAGTTCTTAATGCTAGTATATAAGTGTGTCCACACTGAGACTATTGTAGTGTGTAATGGTTTCAAAGATAAGTGAGGTTCATACTTAGTTATGATTATGTTAGTTATGATTCATACTTGAGATAAGCGAGTACTGTACCGGTATGCAATGGGGTGATCACACTGAGGCAGTTTTAGTTTTCAATGCTATCATATAAGTGTGTCCACACTGAGACGATTGAAATGTGTAATGTTTTCAAAGGTAGGTGTTCATACTGATACAGGTGTAGTGTGCAATGAGTTTGAATGAGGGTGATCAATGAATACATTTATGATAACATTATTGAAATAATTTATTCTTCGAAATAACATAACAATTCTAATCATATTTGTAAATAACTTGTCTTCAAAAAACTTTTAAATTTTATGACGTATACTGATTCCAAACTATTTTCTGATATCTCCAGGTTTACAATCCAGTAACAATCAATATAGGCTATTTATTTTTAAAATATTATTTTTATTTGTATTTATTGATTTATTTCATTCTATTTGCAGGTTGTAGTAACAATCAACATAGAAGACGTGAATGATTCGCCTCCAGCTTTTGAATCAGATAAGCTGACTCTTTACATAGCTGAGAACTCGCCTGTCGGATCCACTGTTGGAGAAATACTGGCTATCGACCCTGATGAAGGTAAGTTCATTATAAAATATATCAAAGTACATCCAAGGTTATTATAAAAGAAGGTTGCTCCTTAACTGCCTGTTATTGGGCAAAATGAAAAAAAGGTGGGGAAGACTGTAGGTGGTATGACGTAATGAGATTAGAACTTCTAGTACCATGCGCTCATATTTTAAACGTGAAGTATAACATGTAGCTGATCTCAAGGTAATTAGATAATCTAATTACCTTGGCTTATCTGAATTATATAATTTTCTAGCTCCTCCACCACTTTCTTAGTTTCCTCGCATCGGAATAACCTTCTTGAACTACCTATATTGATGTTACCGTACACCGATGTAATGAATTTACCAAATTCCACATTCCTATTTTATTGGGGTTATACTGGGCATTTGTAATGATTCAAATTTGAATTTGACTTCAGTATTGTCTAGCTAAGAATTAGGCCAGAGTCATATAGGATGCGAGCTGGTACAGCTGACACCAGGAGAGTTTGGCGTCTTCGCTGCTCCTTGTGTGATGTTGTCAATTGGAGTTGTTATTTAGCTTTGTCTGGATAAAGATCATGAAATAGAAAATAGCTGATGTAAAGTATCTTTTGATTAGTATCTTTAAAGTTTATTCATAAATTAATGTAATTGAGTTTTGTGATTATTTCATACTAATACGCTACCTTTAAATAATCAATTATTTGTTGTCTCCTAGGTCCCAACGCAGTTGTCCACTATTCGATAATCGGCGGTGAGGACTCCAACAGTTTCTCACTGGTGCGCAGACCGCAGACGGCCGGCGCCGAACTTCTCACCATGGTCGAACTGGACTATGAGAGCGCTCACAAGCGGTATGAGCTGGTGATCAGGGCGGCCTCCCCTCCCCTGCGCACTGATGTGCATGTGGAGGTGTTGGTCACCGATGTCAACGACAATGCGCCTGCGCTAAAGAATTTCCAGGTGAGTTGACAACAAACTTTCTTTCTTACCAATGTGTTTTTGCCAATAGATTAATAAATAAATAAATAAAATATCGTTTCTTGATGATGGAGCTCAAGATCCGTCATTTAAGCCACGTTTTCACTGGAGTCAATAACTTTCGTGATCAACTCATTATTATAATGTATAGACTTTCATATTATATAACTTATGTGTGTTGTATGTTACATATTATATAACTAACAAATGTGTTGTTAACTCCGGTGTAAACGTGGCTTTAGAGGGTGATGCTGGTTTTGATACATCAAATTAAGAGGTTGATTTAAACGAAAAATAGATAAATCAACCTGATCATCTCACTTTCCGATTTCATCAATGAAATATGAAGTCATGATGCGCTGAATTATTAGCTACCAAAGTCAATGATATATAATAAATAATTTATTCAATCAATCAATAAAATACAAACTTGAGTAAAATAGGCATAATGCCTAAAACTGTTCCTAAAAAAATTTATAATAAAAGCCCAAATGAACTTTAATGAATCATGATTCAATTATTAATTTCACCCAAAATTAAAAAAAATAGGCCAAGTAATCAATGTAATACAAGATATTCAAATATATTTTTCAACCTCATTCTATTTTATAACAGAAGCATGCAAATGCAATAAAAGATGCAAATTTTTAACTTGATCAACTAAACTTTCATGAAGGTTGATGGAATTTTTAATTGTGCACTAAAAACTTTACAAAATGAAACGATTTCAAATACAAATACAGGGTGCGGCAGCGAATCGGGCGATTTTGAAACGAGTGTCAAAAAAATTAACGAATTTACAGAGTCGAACAGTTTTTTTTTTCCATACTATCACATCCAATCAAAATCAGAAATACTTGAAATTGTTCAATTCATTTTCTCACAGTTTAAAAACCTTCAACTTTTCAACTAATAAACGGAAAATACCCCCTAGTAGTGTTCTCATACATTTCAACCGCTCCCAACCACAAAAACAACTTGACACAACACAAGAACACATTCATAAACATCAGTAAACACGAATCAAATGTCTCCAAAACCCTCGCGATTTTATGAAAATTTGTAGCGCTGTCTATGAACTCTTCAATCAGGGTACACATTGTGAGAATCAAGACAGGTAGGATAAATAGACCCAGATTTTGTTCAACACTTCGTGAATTTTTTAAATGAAGTATTTTTGTGAAAAGTTTTATACGGGATTCCAGGTTTAACAATAAAACAATGGCGAAAAGTAGGTAGGTTGCGATTTGTAGGGAAATAACCGATGTAGGTCCTAGGGGATTTGTTAGGAGTAAAATAGGTTTTCTTTGGTTTCTATAGTGTAGATTATCACGAGGTTGGTCGGAAAATTGTTGGATTTTTCCGTCGGCTGTCAGAGTCCACTGGGAACGTCCGTACTCTTTTGCAAAGTAGCAGGTTGTGAGGTTTAGTGCTACTAGAAGTAGGACGCGGAATTGTAGAGTGAATCTGAGGTGTTTGGTTTTTGTGTTTGTGGAGGAGGGTTTGGGGATTTTTAGAGTTTCGAAGATTTCTTCGGCCGGGTTGGTTATTGTAGCGTTGTTGGATTGGTCACTTTTCATGGTTTTCAAAAAATAGAGTTTCTACACTTTCAGTTGATTATAGTAACTTAGAAAAATCGAATTTTGAAAAGAATATTCAATAATTGAAGTTTCTTGGAAAAATCTCTACACTTTTACTTCTCAGTAAGATTTTAGAACTTGGCAAAAACTGCTGAAACGTGTAGACTTCGCGGAATAGTTAATTGACTTGTTGAATTGGTTGATTAACTCAACTGGTTTTCTGAAATTGAAGTCTTCAAACTTTCTAAAACATGTTCTCATTGCCAGTTTAAAACTTGTTGAATTCACGAAATAGTTGATTGATTAAGTTGAATCGGTTGATTAACTAAACTTGATCGGAGTGAGTTTAGAAAATTCTAATTTTGAAGAAGATTATTCAACGTTTAAATATTCACAGTACCTAATTATCGAGGCTGAATTTATAGTAATCATGCATCTCTCTATGTTTATTGTTTTTATTGATCACTGATATATGAATCAGTTGTTTTTTCATTTTCAGCTGATGTATCCAATATTTCAATTTAAATTATCTGAAGAAGTTTCTTGTTTCATGACAAGCTGCTGTGTGTAATAATTTTAACTGAGATTTATCATAGACAATGCACTAAAAAAATACAGAGAGGAATCTGTTTAAATTGCTGGAAAACTCCTTGCTGTTGTTCAGAGACTGTACAATTACTCACTTGAAAAAAGTTGAACTCATAAAAATAGTCCTGTGAGACTTGATTCAATGTGCCCAAAAATGTATTTATCTAATTTAATGAGGACAAAATAAGCTTTAGCTATGGAAAAATAATAGTTATTATAATTATTCTAGTAGCTGCCCTGTTGCAATAATGTTTCTTGATACTGTATTTGAATCGACAGACACCTGACATGGAACAAACATGTAAACTATGTAATAAAGAAAGTTTCTAAAGCCATAACCATCTATCAATTCTCAGACCTTAATGTAAGGATCGATTGTATGAAAAATGGCGAAAGTAATTGCCCTATTCCAAATTCATGATTTCATTGCGTTTTGGTTATGTTGACAAAAAAATCATATGTTTTATTATAAAAATAATTTCTGGTACATTTCATAGGTAGGCCTACTGAATGTTTACGAAGTTGACAATGGATTACACTCGCGTTTCGTCTTTTTTTATGTTAAAATAATGTGGCATAATTTCTTGAAAATGTAATAGTTTATTATAAATGGGCCGTCTGTGTTGTGAATATCCAACTATGATAATTAAAATTATATTTCTATTTTCACGTTACCTGATAACAAACTCTCAATGGACATATTGGTTAGAAAGGTTTTCATCGAAATTTTGAAGTGAAAGACAGTTCGATAGTTTTTATTAATAATTTTGAAGACCGTTTTATTATTGAGAAATACGTTTTTCTTGTCATAGACGATGAACTAGTTGGAGTAAAAAGAGAAACCCCAAAATTAAGAAGTGATGCATTTCCCTTAATTTTTCTCAACCATCCGAAATACCAAGGACCCCCAATCTGAGCATGTTCTGTTAAAAATGTGTTCACGAAGAGATAAGGATAATTCCATAAATTAGTGCAACAATGTCACTATCTCTGATTTTCAAATAGCATTACCATAAGGAATTCAGATTTGTTTTTATTTATATTGTTGAAATAGACAATGTGCTTTTTATAAAAGTGGAAGACGAAGTAAAAGTGACCTCAGTGATCTCCCTTGTGTAACAGCTGCAAAATATTAAATGATAAGGTTACAAACAGGGACTAATTTATGACTGTACAAACCGGTAGGCCTAGGCCGTACCAGTACCTCTAAGAGGGTGAGGTAGAGTGAATAATTTCAGTATTTAGTCCAAGATATGTGAAGTAATGGTAAAAATACACAACTCAAAAGCTTAAAGAACACTTTAAAAACACGTCTGGAGGAGTGAAAAATTCATTTTTTTGATGGATACTGGAGTGTAAAGAAGACAAGATTTCTCAAACTTGCCAACCGGAAGAAAAAATCAAATCAAAAAAGCAACTGGAAATATTAAGGGAAAGTTTCAGACAGAAGATAGTTAAAATGAGCAGCAAGTGAATTGCAAACATGTTAGGAAAAACTGATTGGAATTTGAGTGTCTTGTATTTATATTTTTCACAAAGAATAATAAGTCAGATTCTAGTTAGAAATTCATCATATTGTTATGATTTTTAATTTTGTATTTGAAATTTATTATTTTGTAATATCATTATGTTTAACAATAAAAAATATGCTATTTCTGTCTTATTACTTCTGCAGAATAGCAAGTTGAACTATTGCTATTACGCTTGGCTAGGCCCATATTGCCGCCATCTTGTTTTGTACATTAAGGTCTGAGAATTGATAGATGGTTATGCTAAAGCTCAATCCTCCTAAAAGGTTGAGCACGTGTGTGTCAGTATATTCTGCTAGGAATCTCTCCTAGGAGTTGAAATTCAGCGCACGCTCATGTTCAGAGCCTCTTTTGAAATGGTGTGCTGATCTGTGAGGATATGTACGAAGAGACAATCCAGAGACCATTAAAATTATATTAATTAATTTATTTATTACAGGTGATCTTCAACAACTTCAAAGACTGTTTTCCGTCGGGCGCCTTTGGCATGATCCCAGCCACCGATGCCGACATTACCGACAAGCTCCAGTTCAAAATCATATCGGGAAACAACGCCAATCTGGTCCAACTCAACGAAACAACCGGCATGCTCAGTTTGTCGCCGCAGCTCAACACCAATGTGCCAAAAGTGGCCACTATGGAGATATCTGTTACTGGTGAGCAGTAAATAGTATTTTAATTGGTTTTCAAATAGTTTAATTCTTATTTTGGGTGATAATGACTGACAATGTGTTGAAGCTAAAGGTAGGCTTCCATTACTACAAGTTGCAGGCTCATGTCGGGCACAAGATGCAAAAGAAACACAGAATTTTATGGAGCAACGCAAATGAAAAATCAGCTGACCAGTGTGCGTTGCTCCATACAACTCTGTGTTTCTTTTGCATCTTGTGCCCGACATATGCTTGTGCATTGTAATGGAAACCTACCTTTGGACCCGTATTATGAATAGTATTTTAACGAATTTTTAGTTAAAATTGTGAGCTGATTGAGGTGAGACTCATTATTTTAAATGCGACCATATCTTGATTCATTTCTGGTTTAAACTGCTCGTGATAATACAGATCTTCGACTGCTATTTGTCAAAGTTATCTTGTAGTTTTTCAACTCCTACTTTATTCAATTACTGCTTTACGAGTTTCAAACCTTGAACTGCAGCTTGCATATAATTTTATAGCAATGCATTTTCTCATGTGAATAGGAGCGTAACTTACTGTTGCCATTTATCAGCTGTAATTGCTCAGTAATCAAATCAAATTCACCTCTGCATACTCTCACATACATCTGTACTCCACATGATGTGTACTCACACATTATTGTAATCTATGAGCGCTATCCTGCATGGTAAGGTTTGAATAGAGTTTAGCTTGTTATTTTAGATCTTTTGCGAATTTTTATCTATCTTGTTTTCATTCTAGACGGCGTTGTAATGAAGTAAAATCAAAAATTTTGGATGTTATCTGTTATTTTGTATATTTTTTAGTTCTATCAATTGCTATTCAATATAATTACTTTTGGCTATCCAATTTTAATTCCTTTACAAATTTTTCTTGTTTGCAGATGGTGTAAACGAAGTGAAATCCACTATGCAGCTCCTGGTTCGTCTGGTAACTGACGAAATGCTTTTCAGCTCTATCACAGTGCGTCTGGGAGATATGACCGAGGAGGCCTTCCTATCTCCGCTGCTCGGGTTCTTTGTTGAGGGACTGGCCGCCATTATACCCTGTCCCAAAGATAATATATTCGTGTTTAGCATACAGGTGAGATACATTCGAATAATATATGTTGTATTATAAATTTATTCAAAATTGAACCCCCAGAATAGACTGCACCCAAGGCGGTCATATGCAATAAGTCATATTGAACTGAAAATGGCAGAAGATTATCTTTCAAATAAAGTAAATTCCTAGTCAATGTTGAAAAAAAACACATAATTCTACAATATAAGAAAGCACAATTTCATTCCATTTCAAACTAATCAGTAGTTTGGCATAATTCAATCAATGTCCAAAAATGTTTCACATTTTTGCAATTTACAAAATACAGAATTGTTTAGCTGGAAAATGTCTTCCATACACGACGTAATGTATTTATAGAGCATTTCAGGATCTACGTTTTGAGAGACTGAAATTTATTTATTTATTTAGCGTATGCTTTTAACAGTGGGGAGACCCAAAGGGTGTTTCACTTTGCAATATTATAACCT
Organism: Sogatella furcifera; assembly: GCA_017141385.1. Lineage (NCBI taxonomy): Eukaryota > Metazoa > Arthropoda > Insecta > Hemiptera > Delphacidae > Sogatella > Sogatella furcifera. The sequence continues at coordinate 634,193 of CM029558.1, read as the reverse complement.
CATTTTTCACAAATCTAAGTGATTGAAATCTATACTTTACTCAAATGTAAATTGAGAAGAAGTCCGTTAATGTATTTCGGGAATGCTCTGAGGCTGACCCAATGCAATTTAAGATTATGTATTGCAATGTATTGTTGTTGTAATGCTATTATGAATGTTTTCTTCCAAGAGACACATGAACGGACTTTTGTTTTTGCTAAATTTGAGTAAAATAAAGATATCAATCATTCAAAATGTAGATCTTGGAATGCTCTAAAAGTTCATATAAAACATTTACCTATAAAAAGATTCTGTATTTCCAGTTTATCTAGTAAATTAACCAGTTTATCTTGTATTTTTAGTTTATTCTGTGAATTGGAGAAATGTGTATGATTTTTGACATGGATAGGAAAATCAATGCTAAACTACTGACTAGAGGAACTCCGTGACGTCAGTATGATAACTTTTTCATCTATTTGCTCTACTATGGCCACCTCTAATATTCTGTTTAATTCCTTGATTTCAACCTACCTACCTCTGATATATAATCGTATGCTCATCTCCAATCTGATGTTTCGAATGTGTAAACATTAATATCTTTTTTCGCTTACAGGACGATACGGACGTGAACGCGCGTATCCTGAACGTGAGCTTTTCAGCGAGGCGTCCCGACGGCCAGTTCTACGCGCCCCAATATCTGCAGGAACGCGTCTACCTGAATCGCGGCGTACTGGCGCGTCTTGCTACCGTACAGGTATTGGAAAAAATACTGTATTAGGGTGCCCTCAATTCACATTCATAGTGGAATAAAAGATAAAGATGTCACGAAAGTTGATATTGATGAATCAGTTGTAATATAGCCACCTCCAATAAGGCCTTGAAAGTGGCAACTATTTAGAGTAGGAAATTGGGTTCATTTAAAAGCATTGAATTCATTTTTGAATCAGCAGTTTTAATGGATGCGTTTCATGTGTACGTTCTCACATTTGACTTTCTAAGAATCATAGCTGTCTTAAGACCTAATTGTCCATTTTAAATCTTTCCTGTTTATCTGCTTATTTCTATCTAAAATCAGTTCAGAGGAAACACAAGAGAAACTATAAAAGAAAAGTTTCATGGTCATATTTCATGAAAATTATGCTCAAAAGAGAGTAAAGTAAGTAATTATGCATGATTTGTGACTGGACTCAATGCTCAATGCAAGTAATAAAAAAAGTTCCATTGGATATATCCCCATAAAGCATTTATGCTTTGTTACCGAGGTAACAATGGCTGGAGATAGTACAGTACATATTTCATCTAGCTTTTTTCAATTGTTTGTACAACATCTTACTGTATTAGAATTTGTAAATTGTATTTTATTGGCAATAAATTTCAATTTCAGTATATAATAATATAATATTTAGTGGCTTCATCAAAGTACCTACCAAAATTTAATGGTATTATATAACTTATGGTGAAATTATGGAAAAGGTATGCTAAATACTCAATTTTCAATTGATAGTAATTGCATATTGAATCATGTGATGCTAGTTTCAAGTAATAGAAGTTGTAGAGAATTGGATTCTGAAGAAATAATTTTTAATTGCCGTTATTGTGCTGAACTCACCCAATGCTTGGAAATTGCAATCAAAAGAATACAAAATGAACAAATCTTTTGAATTAGAGTTTTGTCAACTTTGCTGTTAATAAGATTTGCATGAGAGGAACAGAAGTTCATTATAATTTATTCAATTTAATTTTTCTTAAATTAATTTCGTATTTGTATTTGCAGGTGCTTCCTTTCGACGACAACCTGTGCGTGCGTGAGCCATGTCTGAACTTTGAACAGTGTCTGACCGTGTTGAAATTCGGAAACGCTTCCGGTTTCATCAGCAGTGACACAGTGCTGTTCCGGCCCATATATCCGGTGACCACTTTCGCCTGTAGATGTCCGGAAGGGTTTACAGGTAGGGAGGCTTTTCAATTATAATTCATATAATTTCATTTCATTTATTCATTGAAACATATAGACTATATAACATAATCCTTGGAGTGGGAAACCTTTGACAAGAACAGAAATTTGGGCTCAGCCTTTGGACTATATTTTATCAAAATTATACTTAGGACTATGCATCTTCTTTCTATCACTATGATTTTTACATTAGATGAATAAATAAATTGATAAAAATTATTTGGAAGATGAAAAACAGACTTCGCCCTCACTATTCATCTCCCGAATTTTGATAAATTTGAGTTAATGTAGTCAGAATTTGAAAGAATATTGTTACATAGCACAGTAATATCTGATAATTTTATAAGTCACAGCTCAATTAAATAATGGTACGCTTATCACAGCTCTGACTTCAATCCACTCTGAGGCCTCTTGAAGATTTGTTTTTTTGGGTAACCAAGACAAGTCACTACCTAATAAAAATACTTTGTTTCCAACATTAAGCATAAGCACTACATTATTATGAAAATATGAAGAAATGAACGTTTATTTCCTTGAAAAACTAATATTAAATCAATTATAAAAATTGCATTAAACTTCACAATTAGGGCTATTTCAAAATTGATAGATAAAATAAAAATAAAAATCAAATACCCTTTTAAACTATAAAAATATTATCACAAACATGTTACGGAGCTCTAGCCTATACTGAATGTGATTGAATATTGGATTATTTACATTTTCATACACTAGTTTCAGAGAAGTTTCATTTCTTCAACTGTGCCTGTACTACATCTTTAATGTTATTCTTATTGTAGATGTACATTTTCACTTTCCAATACAATTTCAATTTGACCTACCGTATATTATAGTATGTATTGTATTTGTATTAAATTTTTCGAAACGCAATTAAATTTTTTATTTTTTCGATTTACAGGCAGCCGCGAACACTACCTCTGCGACACCGAAGTCAACCTCTGCTACTCCTACCCCTGCCAGAACGAGGGCACCTGCTACCGAAGCGAAGGCGGCTACACCTGTTCGTGTAAACCCGGCTTCGCGGGCCGCAACTGCGAAATCGACCTCTCAATCGACCAGTGTAAACCCGGAGTTTGCCACTCGGGCTCCACCTGTTCCCCACTAGTCACGGGTGGCTTCGTCTGCGACGACTGCGCCCCCAGCGGAACATTCGAACACTACAATCAGCTGTGTCAACTACGCGGCAGATCCTTTCCGAAAAACTCGTTTCTAACTTTTCCATCACTGAAACAACGACATCGGTTGCATATATCTATGAAATTTGCAACGTTGGCGGATACGGGTCTATTGTTGTACAACGGAAGATACAACGAACAACACGATTTTATCGCGTTGGAAATTATCGAAAGTGGAGCCGGAATTCAGTTTTCGTTCAGTTTAGGTAGTGACGTCACACGTGTGGCAGCCCGATTGAAAACCGGGGTAAACGATGGGAATTGGCATCGAGTTACCGTGGATTATTTCAACAAAACTGCCTCGATTAGTTTGGATGATTGTGATACGGCACTAACCATCAAATACGGCGAAAAATTGGGGGAGACTTGTGCCAACCGTACCGTACAAATTTTGGAGAGTAGATGTGCCATACTATTCGAAACCTGTCACCGCTTCCTAGATCTAACGGGACCTCTACAAATAGGAGGCCTACCTTCACTGCCTTCTTCAACAACTTTCCAAGTACGTAGTAAAGATTTCGTGGGTTGTATCGCCGACCTGCACATTGATCACAAGCTGATCGATTTGAACACCTTTGTAGCAGATAATGGTACAGTGATTGGATGCCCTCAACGAAAATCCTACTGTGTGTCAGAACCTTGTTTCAATGGAGGAACTTGCAGCGATGATTGGGGAACTTTCCACTGTGATTGTAAGGAAGGTTGGAGTGGGAAAGATTGTTCCCAGTCAATTTCTCCGGCTTGGAGGTTCCATGGGGATAGTTTACTATCGTTCAACCCCCTACTACGCCCCATTCTACTACCCTGGTTGGTGGGAATATCAGTGCGAACCCTACAATCCACCGCGTTCCTACTTTCGGTACAAGTCGGACAAAACTCATCAGCTGTTTTGAGTTTAGATGGTGGTATGGTTGTGTTTACACTAGATTTACAGAGAGCTGTACTAGTTTCCGCAAAGATTAACGATGGAAAATGGCATAGAATCGAAGTGAACTGGAACGTAGGTGGTGTTGTAACCTTGACGCTAGACAACGGTAGACGTTCGGCTGCGAAAACGTTGAACGCTAAACTTCAAGGGTTGTATGTGGGAAGAATTGCGGTAGGTTCTACCGAGGACGATTTGGACAAAAAGCTGGGGTTCAACGGTTGTATACAGGATGTCCGGATAGGAACCGCGCAATCGATTCTACAGCGAGCTACAGTGAAAGTGGGTGTTACAGATGGGTGTACAGATTCAGAGCCCTGTTCACATCACAGTTGTACACCACACAGTCATTGTGTGGCAGATTGGGAAAGGTATAGTTGTCAGTGTGAATCGGGCTTTGTGGGGCCGACTTGTAAAAGTGTGTGCGACATGAATCCTTGTGAACATGAAAGTGAATGTGTGGAAGATCGTAATGAGGTTAGAGGTTATAAATGTATGTGTAATAGTACTCGTTTCACGGGGGAGTATTGTGAAGAGATTGTTTCACAAGTATGCCCCGCCACCTGGTGGGGGAAACCGGTTTGTGGACCGTGTAGATGTGATACGGAAAAAGGGTATGGTGCAGATTGTAATAAAACCACCGGAGAGTGTTATTGTAAAGAAAACCATTACCAACCCCCAGGTTCAGATCATTGTATACCATGCAACTGCTACCCCACAGGATCCTATGGTGCGGATTGTGATAGTTTGACGGGTCAATGCCGTTGTAGAACCGGTGTTCTAGGGTTGGCTTGCGATCTATGTCCCAGTCCCGTGGCGGAAGTTACGCTACGCGGCTGTGAAGTTGTTTACGATGGGTGTCCACGGAATTTTGCTGGAGGACTATGGTGGTCACGAACGAAATTCGGGGAGGAAGCTATCGAAAATTGTCCACAAGGTTCCCAGGGGAAAGCGTCCCGTATTTGTGATGATACCAGTGGACAATGGTTAGAACCCAACGTTTTCAACTGTACCTCGGATAAATTTGTGGATTTACGACGCCTTCTAACACAACTGGAATCTGGGGATGTGGGGATTACAACTTTTGTAGCCGTGGAAGCTTCCAATACCTTACAAAAAGCTACAAATCAGACGGAAAATTTGTTTGGAGCCGATATACTTATCACGGAACAACTGATTGATCGTTTACTATTGTATGAAGCTACACAAATGGGATTGAATTTGACCCACAGCCAAGACAAAGATTATATACAGAACATTGTGAGTGCTACCAGTGAAGTGGTCAACGATAAACACACAAATTTATGGTTTAAAATCGAGGAACTCACGGGAGAAAACGCGGAAACTTTGTTGTTTACAGTTGAAAACTACTTGAAAACATTAGCACTAAACCAACGTGACACGTTTACGGATCCCTTTGAAACAATCTCTGATAACATGGTTTTAGGATTGGATGTTGTAACTTATGAGAGTCTATTTGGCTACGAGTCGGAGAGTTTGAGTTTGGACGTGTTTCCCGGTTCATCAGGGAAAGAAACTGAAAAAGTTATAATACCCGACACTAGTAACATTGTACAACCTTTGGTGCAACACGTGAATTTGGTTGGTACAAGTAATCATCAACCTTCAAGATCTTCAAGTCCCGCAGTGATTTTTCCCAAGTACAATAACTATGTACAAGATTTGAACAAGTTTGACAAATTTTCACACGTTATGATACCTGTTGAGATGTTGGGTATTAAACAAAATAAATTCGGCGAACATAAGGTTAAAGGCGAAAATAGCGGGCAAGCGATCATAGGTTACGCACAGTACAAAACTTTGGGGAAGGTGCTACCGATGAGATACGATATGACGGTGGTTAGTAGGTGGGGGGTTGATTTGATCGTGGCCTCACCTGTTTTTACGTTAGTAGCGATTGTTATGGATGAAGGGGTGCATAGTTTGTCGGATAGCAACCCCCTGCCGGCTCCTGTGAGGTTTAGGTTGTGGTTGAGTGAGGAAGTGAGGTCACCGAGGGCTAATCCACAGTGCGTGCATTGGACCAATGCCAGAGGGTTTGGGGAGTGGTCGAGGGCTGGATGTCATACCGAGCTGCCGCTGGGGAGTTGGTGGAAGAGGTGATTATGATTCAATTCTATTTTTAATTCCAAATGATTGGGTAGATTTTTATCAACTCGAATAATTACATTACAATTTTTCATCATTTCTTCATTCAAATCAAATCTCATTGCTAACATTAGTACACATTATAAATCACCCTGTGTTTGAAGAAAATACATCTTATTAAAATATAAATTTATTCGAATAAGTCTGGATGGGTGAATATAACAGGAAAAATCAATGAATTATTATTGAAAATAAAATTATTCCCCTCACGATATTGAAAGACACATAATTAGATTGTATCAAATTTTTTATTATGAATATAATTAAATACAGAACCTTTGCAGAAAAATAATGATCAATGAAGTCGACTCGAATCCATTAGTGTTATTTGAAGAATGAAGTGGAATGTGAAAATTACATCTGTTATTATACTGTATGATACATCAGACAGTCTGTCAGTCTTTATTATCAAATACCATTTGAATGAAGTGGGATTATTTTTTTATTCAACAAAACAACTTAAATATTCAGTTGTATCGTATTTAAAGTATTTGTTACTCTTTAATATTATAATAACAAGATTTAGCAGAGAATAATACAGCTAATATTCTTTACATAAGCTATAATGTAAGGTATACATGCTGCAAAGAAGAGTCCAAATAGTTTTATCATAAATACTCTAATGTATTTGTCTTCCACACATTTTCATACTGATAAGTTTGAGATTTTACTAGAATGCTGTAAGTTTAGAAGAAATATATGAAAATTTTGAAACTCATTTTAATCAAAATTAGCCTCATTCCACACACAAAAATTTTTGGACGTCCGGATTTTTGTTCAATTTACAAACTTTACTAGATTGAATGAAGCTTGTCGAACACATGATGTGCGCAGAAACACATTATGACATCAGAGAGACATTGTTTTCGGCAAGTTTTATTCAATTTAGTGAATTTTATCAAGTGAACAAGAATCCGAACGTGCGAAAATCTTGGTGTGTGGAACGGGGCTAAGGCCGGTATTATACGATAATAGTTCTATTATCATAGTTGAAAAGAAATGAAAATATGATTTCGTATTTTTATCTCTTTCCATATGATCATAGAACTATTATCGTGTAATACCGGCCTATGGAATTGAAGAAGCAAGAGCAGTCTGTTTTTGCTTCTCCTCTTATTATACAATACGTTCGTCATTGAATGAAATAAATAAATACTGTATTAAATGAACGTTTTCTAATACAAATTTCATTCTTATTTTCCAGATGCCCCCGCTACGACAAAACCTGCCACAGATCAGCAACACCTGTTCTAATCAACTGCACCTGCAACCATCTCTCCTCCTTCGCCGTTCTTGTCGACCTAATCCAGGACGACCACCTGATCGAAACCACTTTGGTCGAAGACGCCTCCACCTGGATCGCATTCTGTCTGGCGTTGTGGGCCTTGGCGATGGCCACTTTCATGCTATCCATTTTGCGCGCCAAAACCAACTCCAGCGCCATCTACACTAACCAAGCCCTAACTCTGCTACTAGCCGAACTACTATTCCTCATCGCCTTAAAAGCTAGAACCTCGTTAGTAGCAAGTGACGTACCGTGTAAACTAATCGCTATGGCACTACATTACCTCTGGCTCTGCGCGCTAAGTTGGTGGTTGGTTGGATCCATACATTTATACCGCATGTTGACCGAGGTACGGGATGTAAACCATGGCCCCATGAGGTTCTACTACTGTTTAGGTTACTCCCTACCTGCAGTAGTAGTTTGTTTGGCTATAGGCGTACGTACGGACCAATACGGGAACATATTCTTCTGCTGGTTATCTCTCTATGAAAGCGTGATCTGGAGTATGATAGGTCCCGCCTGTTTAATAATCTCGGCAAACCTTCTAGTTTTAATGTTTTCTTTACGTGCGGCGTTCACTGTGAAAGATCATGTAGCAGGCTATGGGAATTTGAGGAGATTACTTTGGTTAAACGTGGTTTCCCTACCGTTGGTTACAGCTTGTTGGCTGCTGTGTCTAATCTCGGCTTCAGAACACGATCCAAGTTTAACCTACGCTCTATCAATAACTGTGGTTACACAAGCTTGGTTTCTGTTGTTTGGTTACTGTTTAAGTAACGCTAGGGTGCGGTCTAGTCTGTATCGTTTAATGTTACAAATGATAGGACGAAAAGTTCCCCCGTTAGACGTTGATGAGGACGAGGAAGATTTTCAAAATCGGGGAACATCAACCCCTAGAAATCTACAACCCACCCGTTCGGCGCTGGCTTACCGGTCGGGTGGTGCCGGGGGTGGAGGAGGTGGTGGAGGGGGAATGGTGACGTCACAGTTCGATATGTCGAATGCGGCGCGTCGACATATTGGAATATCGACTTCATCGACCACTTCGAGATCGACAACTAAGACGGGTAGCAGTCCGTATAGGAGTGATACGCAGTTGAGGCAGACGTCTACCTCGACTAGTAATTACGATCACTCGGCGTCGGATGTGCCGGGGAGTATTGTAAGGCAGACACAGCATACGTCGGATTCTGAGTCGGAGGTTAGTACAAAAAAGAACAATCTATCTTATTTACTTACTATTGACATAGTAACGCAAATCATAACATGGTTAAGAGCTAGGATTGAAAAACTAGGCTAAGCCTGTATTTATTCCTAAATTTTGATAAATTATTAATCCAAGGTGTATAGAATAGTAGTATTACTGTTAATCTGTTATTAATGAACTAAACAAATGGATAGACAGAAATCGATTGTACAGTATTTGATGGGATATTGTGGTGTTTCTCCATAATTAAAAAATACACAGATGTTGTCAATACTAAATGAAGACACGTTCTACTAATGGTGTAGAATCGAGGTATCTTGATTTATCATAAATCAGTGGTTTGATACAATATCTTGTGTTTTTATTTAATAAGGATTACTATCACAATATCACCTTCACAACTACTCAACTAGTGACACTGAGGATATAATGTTGAAACGATTCAGTTCAATATCAAATCCGAAAGTTTTTATGCAATCTCCATCAATTTTCTCTCAATTTCCACAATTCTTCATGAAGAAGGTGGTCTCTTGATCCATGACGCTTTCTCAAGCGTTAGCTCGAGCCATCACAACTCTATTAACCCAACTATATTATAATAATGTTCACTTTGTTATTAGGGCTACTAATGTACCGTACTTGAAAATGACTTAAAAAGAGTGAGTTTCACAATTTATTGATTGTGCTCATACCTATGTAAATGTATATGTATATGCTACCATGTATATGTATATGTTAGAATGCTACCTTAATATTCACTAGGATTAATAACTCCAATTAGTTGATTTAAACCGTTTTCTTACTGTAAAAACATTGAATTGCATGTCGGTGATGAATCATAGTGGATGATGTTTACAATCTCAACCATTTTTTCTTCAAAATTATACAAAATTTAAACATTTTTGAACCTTTTTCGCATTGAACAATTTTTCACCTTTTTTCATGAAAAATTCAACAATTTCTCCCACTTTTTTCGCCAGGTATCAGCGTCAGGCCGCAGCCTCGACCTGGCCTCCAGTCACAGCAGCGACTGCGACGACGATCGCTCGGCCACGGCGACTGCTTCACGGCGACGTCGCGGCGACAAACAACAACTGTCGGTGACAGCTGGAGGCATTCAGCCGTCGGTCACAGGCGACTGTCTGACCGGAGGCCTGTTGCCGCCCAACATACGCTGTGACAGCGTTGCCTCGTCGCTAAATCTGTCACATCGCGGCGGCGGCGGAGGAGGGGGAGGTGGAGTTGGAGTGGGGGGGATACAGCCCCCGCCACAGTTGAATATCATCGCGAATTCGGAACTGTTCAAGCCGATCTATGCGCCCAGGTGGCCGAAGGGTGGGGGGTATTCTACAGGTGAGTAAATTTAGGGGATTATCTATTGTATTTATTACAGGTCTTTAACTCTGATCAATTCAAGGCAATTACAAGGGAACTATGAGGAGATGGAAAATAACTGCTCAAATGTTAGCCGTTTGGAGCATCGTGATATCATAAATAGGCCACGCCTATGTGTTGATAGTAAACTCCAGAGGTTTCTTTTGGAATGCTTTTTCTTCAACATACATTCAATTAATTTAATATTGTATTAGTAGACATTTCCAAGTCAAAGTTGGATATTGATTATAATTTATAAATAGCACGGATTCATGACAAACAACATAACCCAAGTCAAATTTACCGAACGTAATCCTAAATTTTATAAAATTGAAACAAAAACTCCATCAAGTATACCTATAGACATTAGCTATACTCTTAAGGTCCGTCCATGTATAGCAGGTCGGGAATATTCCGTTGCACTAACAGTTCAGAAGTCCTTTTCCATCCATTCTTAGTTGCATGATTCATGGGCATTCAATAAAAGCAAGAGCAACAATCAATATCAAGATATGAAAGTAGTCGTTTTGACAATAATTTTCTCAATTTCCAGTAGAACAAGTAGCCCTAGACGAGAGTTTCATCCCGCATCGTTGGACCAACATGTCCGGATCCACGAATGTCTCAGACAGTGACATGAACAAAGCGTCTAGTGCGCATGATCCGGGCCTCAATCTGTACTACGCGCCGCACCACCCTAGGGAGCCTTCTCTGTCGGATGCTGATGACAAGAGCACGCTCGGCGAGAAGTATCTGTTTCCCTATACAGGTAAATAATTTTTATACAATTTTCAATCAATTTCTCATATTTATATTTATTGTTGTTTTAAATTTATACATTTCCATTCTTAATCATTCATTGGTACTTAAAAGCCATTATAATGATTGTACGGCTTTATGCAGAAAGAAAACCTTCCCACAATCAACTAAAGGGTGATTAAAAGTTTAATCAATCAAATTAAGTGATGGTAAAATTATTAGATATTGCAGTACACCAACTGCTGGATAATTATTAATTTTAATAATAATTAATTTGAATCTCCATTTATTGCTATATAGATAGACAAGGACTTCTGCGACTGCAAATATTGACCAATGTACTAAATAGCAGGCGAGATCCATTGAATGAAACTGGACCGGGCACAGTTTCATTCAATAGATATCGGCTGCTATTTAGTACATTGGTCAATATTTGTAGTTGCAGAAGTCCTTTGTCTATTTATATAGCGATAAATGGAGATTCGAATTATTATTTAAATTAAGAAGTTTATTATGTATGAAAAAGTGAAAAAAGACATCAACATGTTAATCTCACTTCCCGATCTAATGTGTATGAAAATGTTGTCATTTATATGTGTCTGGTTGTCTACTGTGCTGGCATGTATCAACTCCTTCATGAGATTCACTGTTACTGCACGATAAGCTTCCTCTTCCATTTAACCTGTCAATTTTCCTCCTCCAAGTCATTGATGTTTCGGGGCTCATTAATATACATCAATCACTTAAAATGACCCCACCCGAAGTTATAGGGGTATGTTGATAAGTGATCGCGAAATGGAAGTGGAAACTTTTCGTGCAGTAATAGTGAATTTTATGAAAAGATTTGATGCGTGCTAGCGCGTCATGGAAGGACGGACACATGCATGGCCTCGATTTTTTTTTTATTAAAAAAATAAAAATGATTTATTTTGATAAGTGTAATCGGAAAGTGAAATGAACATCTTGATGCATTGTTTTCCATTTTTTGTAAAAAACAAACCTTTAAACTTGGTATATTAAAACCGGCGCTCTTTTAGAATCACCCTTTCGGGTGAGCAAAAAGAGCCATTTGAAGACTTTTTTCAAGAAGATGATACGAGCACTCTGTATACGAGTCTGGGAAAAATGTATTTGTGTCTAGATACAAGGTTAGCGTATATATTATATATAAATTGTAATTTATTGTCACTGTTCCAATGTAGTTATTACATATGATGAATAAAGACTTTTCTATTCTATTCCTTATACTGGTTTGCTTTTTCATTCATCACGTTTCAAATCTTCCACCCATTTTAAACCTAATTTGTTCGTCTATTTCACAACGATTTTCCAGTTCTACGAATTATTTCACAATATACCTGTTGGTCTAGATTTAATTCTATTTCCCTTTTTTCCCCCCAGCCGAAGAAGACCACTGCACCACCCCCCGTCACCCACCGCCCGCCTACACCCCTCACAGCAGTCGCAGCCAATCGCACAGCCAACTGAGCGACTACCAGCTCCCTCTGATGGCCTCCTATCAACAGCAGCAGATCCCCTCAATGGCCGCCTCACAGCATCAGCTGCTGCCTTCGTCGCCCAGTCCGCTGGGCCTGATGCATCCGCATGACTTCGCGTGTCCTGATATATCCGAGACTGAGTGAGTTGTTTTTACAATACGTTGATGAATATAGAATTTACAATATGGAAATGAATTGTATTATAGAATAGAATGACATGGCTTTTATTCTATCTGGGAGGGCGAAGCTAGGGCGCAGCCGGCCCTCTCTTACACTTTCTCATTCACTTTCTCTCAGCCCCCTCTATAGAGACTATTTTTCATTGACACAATTGCGACTTGATAGAAAGTTAGTATTTTAAGCAAAGGTGATGATGAGTGAGTGAATGATGATGTTTACATTGTGAATGAAAGTTGATGAAAATTTACATTACGTTTTTCACTTTGAAAAGCACTTTCAGGCCCGATTTAGACAGAAGGGACATAGTGACGAGAACATGACGTGGACGTGGACATGACGTGACGTTGAGTATTTTCACAGAAGGGACGTGGGATGGACGAGTGAAAGACATGCTGATCTGATCATCCGATTGCATAGTCTGTCCAAGCAAAGAAGAACCTCTGGCATGATGAGAAAATGACTCCAGCTTGATCAATATTTGTTCAAGAATTATAAATGCAGTCTTAATGGTAGATCAAATTGTTTCCTACAATTTCAGATCAAATTGATAATTTTTGAACCAATATTGACCGAGCTGGAGTCATCTTGCCAGAGGGTCTTCTTTGCTTAGACAGACTATAGTAGTCCTGTTTGTTTACATTGTGGGTTTGTTTATTTCGTCTCAATTCATCGTGAATGAAATATAGACGAAAAATGTATAATCATACACGTACACATACACATATATGTATAATCAAACGTATAATCATAGTGTGGTTTTTCTAAGATCAATTTTTGGTGTAAAACGTTCCATAACAGTAACGTAAGTCAAGATAAAATTTTCACCTCCAGCAGCCATACTTTTGTCAAGTTTTTTTCAAAATTTTAATGGTTTCTTTTGAAGATGATGCCCACATAAGCACTAGGGCTTGTATGTGGGTAACGATAGGGTCGTTGATAACAAACAAAAGATAATTAGAAACTTCATATAAACAATGTTGACTGTGCAACTGAGTTAATACAAAATTTTCTGTCAATGCTTACAGTGAGGATGATTTGGTAAGTCTAGTATAATTTCAGCTTTTTTCTAAATCATCTACAATAATAATTAATAAATGAAAAGACTACCACATGGATAACTACCACAATATCAATTTCACAACTACTCAAAGAGGACAATAATAATTATTATTGATTGCAGTGAAATTATAATAATTTTGTTATTAATTTGTAACATTGGAGTTTCTCGGTTCAACTCTCTTTCAAGAAGATACACAAGATGGTACATGTATAAAATGGATCAGTTTGAAACTAACGTACGTTTCAATAATGATAAAATATTTTACAATAAATTTCAATTTGACTGTTCAATTTGATACATGTATCAAATTGTATCAATTGTATGATAAATGTATCAATTCTTGAAAGGAAATCGAACAGCTCAATCTTGATTATAGCTGACGCCAAAATTTTGGGCAGTTTCGTCAGATCCTTGTGCTGACAGCAGCTGATGTTGTCATTTACAAGATGTAATCGAATTCAAAAGAGTCAATTGATGCGTTACAGCAGCTGTTAGTAGGTTACATAACGTATAACAGATAGATGAAACCGCCTTATAATATAAGGCTTTAGTATTTGATGAAGCTTTGGCAGTGAATTGAATTTGAAAATTAAATAATGTTGGTTTATTTCTCTTCTTTAGTGTCTCTCATTTATTGGAAATAATAAGTTTTCACCAAAATTGCATCAAATTAATGAGATTATTATTTTTACAGGAAAGATACGAGTGAAACTCCGGTATGAAGACTTGAATGACTGAAATAAATCAATCATTTTGTAAATATTGTACCTCTCAAATTTATATTTAATTTAAACCATTCTGTAAATACATATCTTGCTAAATCCTGCCATATGTTACAATTATGCATTTCATCGTTGAAAATCTATGCATTCAATAATTAATTACTTAAGAATTCGATCATAAATGAGTTCAAATTACATGCATTCGATCATAAATTAGTTCAAATTCTATGCATTTGATCATAAATTAGTTCAAATTCTATGCATTCGATAATAAATTAGTTCAAATTTTATGCATTTATCATGAAACACGCGCATTCCAAAGCCAGTATTCAGATTCAAACCGTATAGATTTATCATAATAATTAAGCTTTTGCATCATTTTATTCTTGAGATAAAAATGAAATCTAAAAAAACTTAGTCATATTCACAAGGCACTAGTTGTACTTAGGATCTCAAAATGTGAAGATTTTCTAATAGTAGTCAAATTTAATTCGATGAAACATGATTTATATTCAATCATTGTAGAAATTATAACATTTTTAATGTGTTTTGTAGTACAATTTTTATAATTTGATAGTTTGAAATTAAATGCTGTAGTACAATTTTATTAGTAGATAAATTGAGTTGATCTGTTTGAGCTCGTATTTATTAGAGTACAATCTATATTTCTAGCAATATAAAATGGTGATTTTTAAAAGTAGAACTAAAGGGTGATCGAAAAGTCGCGCAAACAAACTAATTTGCTTTCTCATTATTTAGGTTGCGTGACTTTTTTGATCACTCTCTATAATTTCTGTATATTGGATCAAATTTGGCTTGAATTTAGTTGATGTATAGCTTTATTTTTGTATTTGTATGAGAATAATTGTGTATTTTATATGTATTGTAAAGTAGTTACATAAGAGTAGTTTTTAAATGTTTATTTTAGTTCTGGTTTCAGCTGAGTCTGTTCTATAAAAATGTAGTTTTTTTCCTCTGTAGATATGAATAAAATATATATTTAATAAAAATCGTAAATTATAATTAGGTACCTATACATTTTTCTAGTTCATCAAAATCATATCTTCATGAAGCAGGAATTTTTCGCTAGAGACTCATCATTATTCAATATTCATTCATAAAATTATTCATTTGTTGATTCATTTAACAGAAATTAATACATTTCAATTGGTTAAAGACAAAGAATAATGTCTAAATCGTCTTTCATCTAAGGTTTTGATGATTTTGAAGATATTAGGTTCTAGTTATCAAGTAGCCTACTCTAAAATCTCCAACTTGAGTTTGAAGCTGTAAGATTAAGATATAATATCACATCCTCTCCATACTTCCAAATTATATTTAATATTCTCTACTATTCGGTAACTAATTTGTAAAACGTCAATAAGCTGGTTTTCATTGAATTTTCAAAATTAATTTGAAGTCAAGTACAATAAACACTTTTACATATATTTCTATTAACTAACATATAGTAATCTAAATCTATTGAACCTTTACTGTAGCATGTAGATAAAATTGTATCTTCTATCTAAAAAAAAGAACAATAAAATTAATGTGATTGTAAGGGGCCTTTAAATGTGTAGATGAAAGGATTGGTAAATATTTTTTCCCAATTGAAACTGAGCACCTGAAGAGTGAGAATTTAATGGAAGAAAAATAATTTTATATTTTCATAAATTGAACAGATGAAGCTGAAACTATTATTTTTATTTTTAATGTTTAATAATTGGTGATTATTCAAATAATACCAATAATGAGGCCCAAGCGAATAAGGTGAGAAGTAGATGTAAGAGCAATTTCTCAAGTTCTCAAAATTTGAGAAACTTTGTGAGAAATTCTCCACTTAGATTTAGATTAGATTTTGAAGAAAATAATTTTTAAAAACATTCTCTATTATTCCTTACAATTATAATTCTATTTCCCCGTTATTATGGTAAACAGTATTCTAAGTTCTAACTATCGTACTGTCGTGCATTTATTAGTTTATATTTTGTTAATTTTGTAACTTGATTATTATTTATATTATTCTTTAAGGAAACTCAACTTTTAATGAATTCGTCCATTCCTACTTGTGATATTTTATTTGATTGATTATTTTCTATCAGTATTATAAATCAAACTTTTTATACATTAGTTTTATTATTTTATACACATTTTCTACTTTTGTATTTATTTCAAGTCCCATGAACAATCAAATCTGTTGTACTGTATTTTTTATAATAAAAACGTGTATGCTCATATATTTTGAAGTAAGTGAAATTTGCTTTAAGAATTTTATAATATATTTTGAATTCTATTGTGAGAGACTATTCTGTAAAATATGAATGTACTTAATTTTGATAATTTTATACTTTTTTATAATATTGATTCACTGTAAACACTACTTGAAGTGAGGACAATATTGTTTTTATATTTCTCTATTTCTTTTGAATATGAATACTTTGAACAGTCTTTTTGAGTGAGGAAAAGTATATATTTTCTACCTTCAATTTCAACGAATAATTAATAATAATTGTACTGTATTAAAGCCATAAAATATTAATAAATTTAGTCATGAACATCAGAGTCTTTAAACGATTTTCATATAAGGAGACTCACTATGGGTTCAAAGATTTCTCAAATATTTTAAACATAATTGAATAAAATCACTAAGAAAATTTCTATTGTGGAATATAAACTTAGCAGTAGAATAGCTAATTTGTAGCTTAAAATTCTAAATTTTCGTGCAAAATTTTGTCTTGGTGCTCTTTATTCATAAACTCAGGATTCTACTTATCACTGCCATTTTTTTCGTTTACCGTAATTTTCCTCTCTCATAATTTATTGGCAAGAGTTGAGAAATATTCCAATAAACAGACACTATAATTATTAATATCATTGAACAATAGTGAAAATGATTAGCTGAGAATGAAAGTATACAGAGTGATACATAAGTTACTTGACAGAAATGCATTGTGATGAAAAATATTTTTGGCAAGTGACTTATGAGGAACTCTGTATCAGAATTCAATGGAATTAATTAGTAAAGGAATGATGCAGTAATAAGTTGATATTTTCATTTGTAATTACAAAAATCAAGGCCCATCTACACTACTATAAATTTGTTTTACTTAGCCTACAACATGTTGCTGAAAACTGACATGTTTTGCAACTTGTCCCACGGATTTGTTGCAATGGAAAGTAATGCCTTCTATTTTCGAAATCTTTACATTATCATCTATGATCTATCTCAACAGGAGGAGAAGGAATTATTTAAAAAGATTCTGATGTATTTTAATCAATAAGTGAAGTTGAAATCTGTAGATAAATATTTATTGAAGAGCCATATTTTGTGTCTATATTATGTTATAGTGCTATATTAATCTAATGTAAATATACAAGGTTGAATTAGGAAGTATTTGCTCTTTCTTGCTACTGTTCCCCAGCTTGGTTAAGTAACAAGCGCTCGGTGCCCCTTTTGGATTGGTGACCGCACTTTTCAAGTAGTTCTATCGAAGGTTCAGGAGTCACTTATGAGGAAAGATTCACCCACTTGATTTCCTGTATTATTCACCAACGTTCATTGAATTTACAAGAATTAACTTACTTCGATTTTAATTTAAAAAATGTTCAAAAATTAATACTTTTTCAGTAGAGATGTAATGCAAGAACTTAAAGCAAATACTTACTGGTTAACCTATCATGGTGATAGCCTTTTGTTTTAAGCTGCAAAGGAATTGATGAAGTTTGAAGGATGCAATATCGAATTTGAAATTATTTCAATTTTTTGCTTAGTTTTATTGTTGAGTGCTTTTTCTGTCAATTTTATTCTGTTCAATGTAGAATTTTGATGACTATGAGACTGTAGGCTATAATCTGTATAGATACTGATTATATGATCTCTATAATGTTGACAATTCTTATAATCATCAGAAAGGATAATCATACAGTATATGAATAACTTCCCAAAACCTGTAGCTTCAATATAACAGTGGATTCTATGAATAAATAAATAATACATACATTGATACTATTCTAATATTTTTTATGAATAATGTCAATAATAATAGCCTTGAAGACCAGACATTTGAAACATTTCGACCCCAATTTTGTTATATCTAGACCCAAGGTTTGAAATTTTCAATTTCATTTCAGTTCACATTATTCGAATATACAATCTACAGCTATTCGATTCTTTTCAATTCAAATATTTCTTTATTTTGACACAGCTAGCATAAAATTTAAAATGTTTTAGTAAACCTTTTGGTAGCCACTAACAGTTAGTATTGTTTATTATACACAATGAAAATATTGTGTGTAATCAATCAATCAAACAATCAAAAATACTGTATTGGCTTACTGAATTGGTTATAATGAATTGGTTTAATATTTAAAATTTCATTAATAATTGACAGAAAATGCATCCAACAATGTGATATCAAGATATTTTCAAATAGATTGATGAAAAGTTAAGAAAGATCTTTGTGTGTAATATTATGCAAAATGATTATTTTATTGATATAGTTTTCTAAATTAACTGAAAAGAGTATTTTTTATCTGGTATAGAGGATGGAAAAGAAAGAAAGATAAAAATGATATTTAATAATAAATAAGTCTTGAAATATTGTAAATAATTTGTAAACTTAGCCATAGATATATTTGCTTTTGTACAATTTGAAATACATCCACAGTAATTTAATTGATTCGTTTTGTTTTTCTTCTGCACCCTATTTTCTCAAGAGAATCAAGATTTCTTTTCTAATTTAAATATTTAATTAAGATAGCCATTTTTATTTCTTAAAAAAAAAACAGTCAAGATAGTCGAACGCCTAAATCCTTGAGATTTGAGAAAAATATAATGTTGATGTGAAGCAGTAAATTTGTGCAATTTTTCCTCCATTTCAACTTTTGAACTTCCATTTCAATTCTTGGGACGAATCATATGAGCCTGTTTAAAGCAAAGTGGTGTAAGTCCATTTTTTTTAAAATTCCAGTTCAATTCAGAAATCGATTCTCCATTCAAAGATCTATTAAATGGAATAATGACGTAAGTCCTAGTTCATCTCTGTGGCACACAGATTATAGCTTTAGAAATCCTTTTTTAGAACAGGAAAAAAATGGACACACAATCGACTTGCATGCATTTAACATATGAATCTTATTTAGAGTATGTTCGATATTTCCTGTATTCTAGAACTTTATGAAACACAATTTGTGTATAGTCTGTCCAAGCAAAGAAGACATTCTGGCAAGATGGGAAAACGACTCCAGCTCCGTCAATATTGGTTCAAAAATTATAAAGTTGGTTTCAAATTGTAGATCGGAATGTGTTCTATAATTTGAAACCAAATTTATAGTTTTCGAATTGATATTGACCGATTTAAAGCCATTTTCCCATCTTGCCAGAATGTCTTCTTTGCTTGGACAGACTATACCAATCTTGAAATTATAAAGATTGTAGGTTTACCAATGAAAACACAAAACACATTGTATTTTAAATGAAAACACAAAACATACAGAAATACAATTTTATTGCACATTACAACAAACATAATTACATAAGATTAGATTAGGAATAGAATATTAAAAAAAATTAATTTTCAAAACCTGGTGAGTAATCATGATTATTTGACTTGAAAATAAAAAAAATGTAGTATCCATCAAAACCAATCTTAATCCTTTAAATGTAACAAAGAAGAACTAAATCACAAGTTGGATATTACATAATAACCAAAGAAAGTATTCAATATCATTATTGCCCATCAACATACTTTAGTAGTCTCAAATATAAGAGAATCTTCTTTGGTAGTTATGTTCTTATTGCTTTCAAGTATTGAAGTGTTTGAAAAATACACAATTATTTCATTTATTAATAATACTGTATTAATCGAAAATAAATGTATAATTTTATTACAGTACAACCAATACAACACTATTCTACAGAAAATAAGGATTAATTAATTATTGGGTGCTATACAATTAAAATAATTAGAAATCAAAAAGCTTCAAAGATGTTTGTCTACGTTTCAATTATCTTTCGATTTGATTAATTCAGTATGATACAAATGTCTATTCAATATGATACATGATAAAATTGAAGAAATCGAGGTTTGGCAGTCATGTTAAAAATTGAGTGAACCAATATTTTAACCTTAATAACCATAGTTTTTGTTTAAAAACAGGGAAATATTGTATACACTACATAAATTTTTAGCCTGTTTCACAATTCAAAATAATTCATTTATTTTTTGATACATGGGCATAATCAAATTGAAAAAGATGAATATGATGGGCTACAATAATATGTACTATACAATTTACAATACTATTAGGAAAGGCACGCAAGAATATACAAATACTATTGTTTCAAGTACAGAATTCACAATGATAGTAACATACAATATTGCTAGATAACAGGAAATGAATTCATGTACAGGAAAGGAATTCAGGCATTAATAAAATTATGTATACTCACTGCAGATAAGTTATTTTCCTATTATTGTGGACTCCAGAACATAGACAATGTTATAATATCAAGTTTTAATAATCAGTTCATAATTCCAAATTGAATATTTCTTTATGAATAGTTTCGAATACATGATTTAAAATTTTAAATGACAATAATTAATTTAATACAATTACTGCAGTGAGCAAGTATACTCGTAAGTATGTTTCTTAGATTTTTAATTTTCCTACAATTTTCAGATTTATATACATGTGAGTCAGTCTATAGTTTAATCCTATCAACATCATAGAATTATTATTTCAATTTTATTCATGTAATTTCCAGAATTTTCATAAAATTATGTTCCAATTTCCATCACAAACCCTATATTTTCCTCCCACTTTGATTACTCTTGTTCATTTGATTTCCCATCAATTCTTTTCTACTTTCGTCACTTTTTCCCCAACTCCAGTGATTCTCTATTCGGTTCTTTTGATGTGGCCTTCTTACGTTGCCTCTGACTTTTAACCCCAACTGTAGGTTTTGTGCTATCGCTACCTGAACCAGTCGTAAGTTTTGTATTCTCGCTATCTGAACTTTTGGGGTTTGTATTCTCGCTATCTGAACTTTTAGGTTTTGTATTCTCGCTTTCTGAACTTTTAGAAGGTTTTGTATTCTCGCTATCTGAACTTTTAGTAGGTTTTGTATTCTCGCTACCTGCGCCTGTCGTTGTAGGTTTTGTATTCTCGCTACCTGGACCAGTGACGTCATCACTACGTTTTGGCGTCAATTTTGTCGAAGCCTTAGAAGAGGAAGAAGGAGAGGTAGAAGTAGAAGGAGAAGTGGAAAGAGGAGAAGGACCCGTATTCAATTGACTTTTTAAACGTTTCCCTCGTATACTAGTTTTAGATTCTTTGGAAGGCTTTGAGGCAGTGAGGTTTTCAGATTTTGAAGAAACACTTTCTGATTTTACAGAAGACTCAGGTTTTGAGGGAATACTTCCTGATTTTGAGGTAGAAGAATCTAGTCTTGAGGAACCACTTTCTGATTTTGAGGTAAACAACTCTGGTTTAGAGGAACTAGCTTCTAATTTTGAGGCAACACTTTCCGATTTTGAGGAAGCACTTTTCGTTTTCCCAGCTTTCAAAGGAGAACTATCCGATTTTGATGAGCTAGATCCCAACTTTGATGAAGGACTGTCTTTCTTTGAGGAACTATCTTTTGAAGAACTGTCTCCTTTAGCAGTGATTTCACTCTTAGAAGAACTATCTACTTTTGAAGAACTAACAGATTTCAAGGAACTATCAAACTTGGAGGAACTCTCACTTTTCAAGCTACTATCATCAGATTTTGTGTAACTACTACCAGAACTTGAAATCCTTTAAAGATTGCTCCACACTTTCAATTTTGGTACCGGTACTCAAGTCTTTTATAGAAGATCCTTCTTTCGAAACATCTCCAACACTTTTCAAAGGCGAAATCGATTTCAGAGATGCTTTCTCTATTTCAGACAACCGCTGTAGACTATCACTAATTTTGACACTGCTAGCATATTCAGCCACAGTTTTAGAAGACTCTCCTTTCGATATATTGGGATCTTTATTGCTCAATTCATCCCCAAAATTGTCAGTAGAATCAATAACTGTTTTTCCACTAGATAAAGTTTGACAGTCAACAGTGATTTTTTCTTCAATAGAAACCAAATTTTCAACAAGTTTACTCTCAGATAAATCTGTTTTTGTTGCTTGACCAACTGAAGAGGACGGAATTGATTCAATTTCCAACTCCAAATTATATGAGCTTTGGTCTACTTCAGGCTTTGAACTAATTTCTAGATTAGACTTGGAACTAGAACCAACATTCTCTGACGCTTTTGTCTGATGACCATCTCCAAAATCAACTTTTTCTGACACTACTTTCTGAACACTGCCTCCCAAATTAGTATCTTTGGATAGTTTCTTACAATCAGCTGATTCTGAATCCTCTTCTGTGAAATCTTTTTTCTGACTAGTACATTTTGAAACAACATCTTTAGATTCTTTCTCCTTGTCAACTGAATCCTTGTTCCCCAAACTTTTTCTCTGACTAGTGCCTTCCAAATCAACATCTTTTAATCCTTTCTCATGCACAGCTGTCTCTAAACCCTCATTTTTCACACCTTTATTCTGATTAGTACCTTCCAAATCAACATTTTCTAAAGCTGACTTCAAATCAGCTGATCCAACAACTCCTCTCCGCTCATTGGTCACTTGCTCTTTCACCTTATTGGTTCCAGCCGATGTTGACAAAGACATAATGGGACCTTTCTCTTAAACGGTTGTAGCAGAAGATGACGACAAAGTGGGACCTTTCTCCTGAACGCTTGTAGCCAAAGATGACAACAAAGTGAGACCTCTCTCATCAATTGTTACAGCCGAAAACGACAACAAATTGGAACCTCCAACCTGATTGCTAGTCGCTAGTAACCCAGAAGATGATGGCGACAAAGTTGACCCTCTCACTTGATCTCCTGTAGCTGAAGATGACGACAAAGTGTGGCCAACCACCCGATGTGTAACAGAAGACGACCCAGACGATGAAGACGCCGACAAAGTGGGACTAGTCTGTTTGAGCGCCTCTTGCAGCACACTAATCTTGCTTGTTGACAATTCAATCAGCTGTTTTGCCTTTTCCGTCTCTTTTTCCATGCTCAACGACCGTCTGCTGGGTCTTTGACTACTAATAGATGAACTGGAAGGCAGCGAAGTTGACGTTTTTGATAGGAGAGCGTCAGAGTTTGTCGTTTGGTTGTCGGTGGCGGAGTTTGTCAGCGTACGCAGTATCATTGGTTTGGTATAGGAATAGGCGGACGATGCTGAATGAAGTCGCGGTCTCTCGGTTAGCAACAGTGATGTGGCTGTGTTTTGCTGTAAAAGAAAAGAAAACATTCCGTCAAAACATAACTGAGAAAATAGTTGAAAAGTACGGAATAATATTTATAAAAATATGAAATTATCCTACAGTACAGTATTAGAGAAGGTGAATTTGAATTGCATTCTCCTGGAACAGTGGTGACAGATCTTCTTCTATATCGCGTCTCTTTAACGTGATGTAATCTAATAATAGCTGATTTAAAGCATCTATTGTCTCTTCTGATTTTGAAAACATCAATTAGGCATAGCTAAATTACAACTCCAATTGATAACATCAGCTGTTGAGGCATACAAGGGCTGACAAAACCGCCTGGCATTCAACAATCAAATTGATATGTCTTCTAATTTCATTGATCTGTCCACAGTTCAATTTAATTTTAGGATTATAAATTCAAGAATATGCATTATACTGTATGATACACTTATCAAATAAAATAGTCAAGTTTGAGGACTAGTTTGTAGGTATAATGATACAGGATCTTTTTATTTGATAAATACATCATCTTATCTTGTGGATCATCTCAAAAGTGAATTCAACTAAAAAAAACATCACTTCAGACTTCTAAAATGAAATAAATTATGACTGTGAAGTACAATGAGTGAATACACTACACAAATAGGGATTTTTTTTTGCATGCAGCTTCAAACATATAATCTTAAAACTATAGATCATCTTTTATCAAAAAATAGTGAAAAATGCATATAATTTACAAAACTACTCACACTAGACGTTTTCCGGTCGTAACTGGAGCTCATCATGACTCCATCATTGGCGTCAAACGAGTTTGGCGCCGAGAAATCGCTCAGATTCAGCATTGACTGACTCAGACACCCGGATGAATCGCTTCTAGCGTCGTGCTCTGGGATAACCTGAAATAAATCACAAGAGAAAGAAATAATAAGAATCCCAGTCAACCTATACTATTTTACTGATAATCGTTTAAATACACACATTAATTTGGAATAACTCCAAGTTAACCCGATGCCACAAAGTTAGGCGGTTGGCAAATGACTGTTTTATAGTCCGATCAAGCAAAGAAGACATTCTAACAAGATGGGAAAATGAATCCAGCTCGGCCAATATTGGTTTAGAAACTATAAATTTGATCTCAAATTGTAGATCATAATGTTTCCTACAATTTAAGACCAAATTTATAATTTTTAGACGAATACTTACCGAGCTGGAGCAATTTTCCCCTCTTGCCAGAATGTCTTCTGTGCTTGGTCAGACTATACCAGTCATCTAGCTTTCAAGATGAGGGTTGGTGGGAGGATATAGTCTGTTCAAGCAAAGAAGACATTCTGGCAAGATTTCCATTCTGGAAATGGCTCCAGCTCACCCAATATTGTTTCATAGATTATAAATTTGGTTTAAATTGTAGATCAGAATGTTTCCTACAATTTGAGACCAAATTTATAATTTTTGGATCAATATTGATCAAGCTGGAGTAATTTTGCCAGAATGTCTTCTTTGCTTAGACAGACTATAATGGATTAACTAATACAATGAAGATGAAATGAATAAATAATGAAATAAATTACCTCCAACAATGGATTACTGCGCTGCTCGTCATTGAACGCCGATTTAGTTCCACTTTTCGCCGGCCGAAAGTTGGCAGCTCCGGCGTTGGCATCACTGCCGTCGTCTGCTGATCCGGTCAGCTGATTGGCCAACAACTGATCGCCAGAAGACAGCATCAGCTGATCGTAGTCTTGATCGCCATTCTCGCCGCCTCCGTTCGATGATGATAGGAGAGTGATTGCGTCTTCATATAACTGGATAAGAAAATAATATTATTAAAATAAAGTAATTGAACAATAGGAAAAGATGGATGGATATTATACTTTTATACTATTATATACATTATACTATTGAAAAGCTAGGAATGGATTAAACAGCGCTTGAAAATGACTCTTGAAGAGTTGAAAATAACTTATCAATAATACTACTATTACTAGTAGACATTTCAACTCAACTGTTCTATTGTATACAATACAATAATATTTGTGTATCTTATTGAAAGGGAATTCAAGTAAAGCGTGAAGTTTTAGATGAAGAAAGAAACGAAAATAATATTAAGACGAGTTGAATCGTGAAAAAAAACAAAAGAATGAAATCATTCAATAGAAAAATTGGCAAGAGGTAGCCTATAGCAAAAAATGATGAGATATGGAGTTCGAGATTAAGAGGATTTTCACATTTTGACACTGGTGGCTTGTACCCACGAAACAGGTGAAGTGCTGTACAGTAAAAGATACGGACACTTCAACTGTTTCGAGGGCACAAGCCGTCAGTCCATTTTTAAGAAGTTATAACCAATACTGTAACGTGTGATTTATTCGAGAAGAATGATAAAATAATATAAAAGAGTAACCTTTTAAGAAATTTCAAAATCAAAATACCTCTGTAAATGGTATATCAAGGAACAACTCCTGTAGAAATCGACGCGCCTGGATTCGATGCATGCTATTGGCTATAATCGCACAAACGTCCGAATACACACAGATGTCTTGGAACAGGTCATTGTACAACTGTTTCAACCTGAAACACATCATTAATTTGTGAAAAACAATGGTGATACACCAGTATCTCGAATTTCAACGAATCTGTGGTTTGAAAAAATCTTGTCTTTCCATTTAATTTGATCATAAACATGTGGAAGTTATTTAAGGAATCTCAACACTCAAGGAAATCTTTCTTAGAACGTATAATATTGGAGGCTTGTACAAAAGAAAACATTAGTTGCCAATAGGGTAGGGGCCCAGTCTTCAAATTAACATATTCTTTGTAATTAATAGTAAATTATTATTAAATTGACAATTGCCATACAAGCAAAACAATACAACCAGAAAAAAACAATATACAAATGATTTTACAATACCGGTACATAGCTTTAAGTTTACATAAAAAAATAATGGTGTTGTATATCCTTTCAACTACATTATATAATAAATTTTTACTTTTCAAGAACTATGGTCAATGCAAACAAATTATAATCCTGATATTGATATTTGGAAAATATTTCTATAGATTGGCCCTTTTAGAATTTAATTATTTAAATTATTCAATCATGATAAATATGATTTCGAGTTGAAAACTTACTGTAACAGCGCCTGTTTACAAGTTTTATACAGCACTGGATTAGCCAACTGACAGGCCAGCTTCAGAATATCACGCCGTACCATGGACCTGCTTCGCATGTTGTCCATTGGCGATCTATGAACTATACCTAAAAAACACAAGATAATCTCGTTAATAATTGATTGTACACATTTTATTATAAGGAATTAGTTAATTTTAGAAATAAAGGTAGGCTATATGAAGATTCTGAAAACATTTGTTTGCTACTTATTAGAAGAGGCAACTACTCGCAACAAGACTCCATCAAGTATAGTGTGATCGAGCAAAGAAGACATTCTGGCAAGATGGGAAAACGACTGCAACTTCGTCAATATTGGTTTAAAAATTATGAGTTTGGTCTCAAATTGTAGAGCAGAGTGTTTTCTACAATTTGGGACCAAATTCATAATGTTTGAACCAATATTGACCGAGCTTGAGTTATTCCCCACCTTGCCAGAATGTCTTCTTTGCTTCTTTACTCTGCTCATGTTTGAGTGTTAATGGGAGGTATGTTCTTGAGCATTCCTCTCCAAGAATGCACTTATATGTCCAAACTCCGCCTTTTTATGTAATTACAGCATCAGTTACAATACCGTTAATATAATTATTAAATCCTACATTTCAATCATTCTCGTAAGTTCTCATATAGTCTTCAATAGTCCATACTTAGTTATTAAAACGAGCGATGTAATTAGTATCATTTTTAATTTGCATAATATAGGATTTGAGCCGATGTATTTTTGTAATTTACATAAATAAAGTAAATGAATCTGAATCTGAATCTGCTCTTGAAAGTTTCATCATCATCTCTTTCATTACCCCCACACAAGCCTAAGAGCTCATGTGGGCATCACACTCAGAAACAAAACAGTCATTATTATCAAAGTTTTAATACTCATTGAACTGACTAAAAAGCTCGTTGTACTGAGAAAAAATTGAATTTAAATAATAGAAGTAAGAGCTACTCACTTGCAGCATCAGTACTGGAACTATCCACACTATTGATGCCTTCCAGGCCGCCACAAGCCCTGTTCTGCCAAGGCAACATAATCGGACTCTCGCCTTCGTTCGCTGCTCCATAACTGCTCTCCGTTTCTACACGAAAAATACCACAGAATATAGAATCAAAACACATTTAGCATAATGAAACAAGAACGTTTTCTACTGCTTAAGAAATACCATAGTTTGCGCAGCATAAAATTGATTTCAAACAAAGATCATAATAATTTTCAATTGATAAAAAAGTGAAACAGTTATGTTCAGATGTACGTCAACAGCTTCAGCTGAGTTAAAGAGTAGGGTCCTCAAACCTATGGAATAGCAGCGTTGTCAGATAGCGTGTAATTAGAACTGAATAGTGTGCAACCATGGAGGTAACCTCCTTGTGTAGAACACAAGTGACTGAATAAAGAAAATGACAGCACAAGAAAAACAGAAAACACCTATTGTGAAACTGCCTATTTATATAAAAAAACAGCTATTCGCAGTAATATCTGAGTCGAATAGCTTGAAAAATTCCAACATTTAACCAAGGAGGTTTACTGGAGAAGACATCTTGTGTCCAGATTTCTCACGCTGAAGTCAGCTGGGAGACTCCCAAAGTGATATACAATACACGGAGTAGCCGTGTGAGTGGCACAAACCCATTCTGTGTGAATCATTTTCTATAAATAGTATGGTTCAGCAATTTGGATAACCTGAATTTGGAAAAGACAAGACAATGAATTACTCCAGAAAAATTAATCTTTGTGTTTCACGAAACTTTCAAGTTTAAGCTACTCAACACCACTCACCAGTCCTAGTACGATGCGTCGAGCTACTCGAAACCTTCCTGAGTCGAGACACACGCTGATTGGCCGCCCGGTTCGACGTGCACAGCATACAGTTCTGGCGATCGTGACGTCGGCGTCTGCCATTGGTCGTCGCCGCCGCCAGGAAGGCTCCGCCCACCGACAGGGAAGCCCCGCCTCCTCCCCCTCCACCGGAGTCAGTACCAGTGTCGGTTTCCGAGTCTGCCGAGCTGTTATTGTTGTCTGCAAGTTGTTAATAGAAATGATATCAATTTCAAAATTTGTCCGATTTATCTCATTATGATACTATTTTGTCAATAAACTGCAATCAAATTAAGCAGAAGATGAACAAAAAAATGAGATGATCACAAATGAATAGAATACATTGAATACACTTTCTAATCTATAATATCACATAATATAGTCTTGTCGAGCAAAGAAGACATTCTAGAAAGATAGGTGAATGACTCCAGATAGGTTAATATTAGTTTGAAATTATAGATTTAGTCTGAAATTGTAGAGCAGAATGTTTTATGCAATTTGAGAGCAAATATATAATTTTTGAACCAATGCTAACCGAGCTTGAGTCATTTTCCTATCTTGCCGGAATGTCTTCTTTGCTTGCACAGACTTTAAATCTAGTCATACGATAGAATTGAGTACAGTTACAAATCATGCATGTTTAATTAGTTTTTCTCACTTTGAAGCAAATTTTTCATAAAATATACTTTACAATAGATTTCTTTTGTGTTGTGTGTACTAGGTTGTGATATAGAGATTAGCAGAAAAGAAGAATAATGAATGTGAATGTGAAAGAAAAAGAAAGTGAATGGACAATGATTATGTCTATAGATAGCTTTGATTTGTAGCAAGTAAAATGTGAGAACGCACACAAGAAACGCATCAGTTGAAACAGCTGATAAAAGAATGATTTCAATGCTTTCAAATAGACACATTTTCCTACTCTACATACTTGCCACTTTCAATGCCACCTTTTATTAAAAGTAGCCTATATTCATAATTTAACATGTGCCTATGGTTCCAATTTTCCAGATATTCTACTAAGAATTAAATAAAATGACTTCTTTACTTTGATGACGTGGCGAGATTTGGACATTAATGTTCACTCAACCACGAATTGAAAAATAATAGATGAGAAAAATTGATGAGCAATACCTGCGTCCTGTTGAATGTGACACTTATATTCATACTCAATGGTATCAAGCTCATTCGTTCATTGCCACACTTATCTATCTAAATTAAATTTCATTTCATTTTTATGTTACCTGCATCCAGTTGTGTATCAGTGTCAGGCCTAACAGCATAGGCCGGTCGTCTGTTATGCGGCAGATCGTCGCTAGGGAACAGATTGGTAAGATTGTGTGGCAGACATATGCCCAGGTAAGTGGGACCACTCCATGAGGACTCCTCGCCACCTATTCAACACAATTTGGTGGTTAGATTGATGAATTCAATAGGAATTGCATGTACAGAAGATTACTGGATAGATTAGGATATATATATATACATACAATCAGGAGCCCCTTCTTCCATTTGACCAATATGAATAGGAGTTTAGAATAGAAGTTGGAATAGATAAAATTATTGATTCAATGTTCATGTTGTGGAATTTTTCCATAATTAAAGAACTTGATGTTGTCACAAATCCACTTCATTCAATTAAATACTGTACAGAAACATGCTTTGTATCCTCAGCTGAGGATGTGTGAGTTCACATGAAAACATGTTTCTGTATAATTTTTTTAATAAAAGAAGTGGATTCGTGACAAAATCAAGTTCTTTCATTAGATAGAATTAGAGTTTAGAATTGTTTAAACATAGGGGTTTGAATAAGAATAGCAACAATTGAAAGGAGAATCAGGAGACAGAAGATGCAATATGATAGAATAGAGTAGATTTCATCCATTCAAATATACAATAATTGGAAACTTCAATAAAAATGCATGTGATATCATACAGACATTTTATTATGAATGACATAAATATGTACTACACTATATTGAAGAATGTCAATCGACTATCACAGAGCACCTATCAGGCCTGACCAAGTACTCTATGGTTGGTCCATTGATTGAAGAAAGATTATCAATTGACTTAACTGTAAAGCCGATGGTAGAAAGTTCATCAATTTCGTCTGTCTTTTAACGTGATGTAACCTACTAACAGCTGATCTGATGCATCTATTGTTGTTGTTGTAGCAAATTTAGGAACCCTGCCGCTTCACTCTTTCCTCCAGGGTTCCTTTGGTTGAAGATTTTGGAGGACCTTGGTCGCTGGTAAGCAACGAGCAGTACTGGGGCGAAGACAAAGCATCTATTATCTCTTCTGATTTCATCTAGGCATAGCTAAATGTTAACTCTTATACACAACATCAGCTGATGGAGTGCAGACAAAGAAATGGAGAAACTCGTCTTACAATTAAACATTAGCTATAACATAACTGACACGGAATTGTTGTTGAAATCAATTATATTAATTATTCTCAATTTATAATTATATTATTACATCCTTAACATCTGGTGATCAGAATAGAATAGAATAGAATAGAATAGAATAGAATAGAATAGAATAGAATAGAATAGAATAGAATAGAATAGAATAGAATAGAATAGAATAGAATAGAATAGAATAGAATAGAATAGAATAGAATAGAATAGAATAGAATAGAATAGAATAGAATAGAATAGAATAGAATAGAATAGAATAGAATAGAATAGAATAGAATAGAATAGAATAGAATAGAATAGAATAGAATAGAATAGAATAGAATGGCTGCCTTTATTTAATTTAGAGGGCGAAGTTAGGGCGCAGCCGGCCCTCTCTTACACTTAACCCTCAAACAGACAGAGAATGAGTCAAGAAAGAAATCGACCAGCAACTCACCCGACGCATCCGATCCCCTAGCAATACAACTGCGGCTGCTCTGATATGCGGGCATAAGGGTTTGACCCGTATTGGTGACGTCACTCAACACATGCTGCCAGTCGCTGCTGCCGTGGCCTGCGTCGAATTCGGCCGCACGCGATGACGTAACCTGTACACAAAGCTCACTTCAAACTCTCATGTAAAAAAATGTGCTAAAAGTGATTCTTATAATTTTGGACCAAATTTATAATTTTTGAACCAATATTGAACGAGCTGGAGTCATTTTCCCATCTAGCCAGAGGCGCTTTTCTTCGCTTAGACCGACTATATACATTGTTTTTGCACTTTTTTGTATTTATGTTTGTACTTTGTGTAATAAATAAATTGAAATTGAAAATTTAAAAAAAATTACCGCAGAAAGTCCCGAGTGATGTAGCCGTTTGGGCCTGACCAGTGGCGATATCTGCCGGCGCAGATCGGCACCCAACAGCTGATCGATGGGTGAGAGAGGGGAGGGTGGCGGGGGCAGATGGGGGGTGATGGTGGTGGGGGTGGGGGTGGTGCTGAGCAGGGGACGGCGGCCGCGGTGCAGGAAGCGAAGGGTGGCGTAGCCTTGGGCGTCTTGTTGGCTGAGTCGGGCGCCTGAAAATTAAGGAAAAAAGCGATTTTACAGTAATAAAAGCAGTTGGACTACAATGACATTCGAGCAGAAATATTTCTTAACCAACACAAAAACAGAAGACAATCTAATCTAATCACAGAGAGATCTTATTTTATTTCTCATAGCAATAAAGTATAGCTGTTACAAGGAGGTTGTAACACTGAACCTCCTTGAGCTGTTACAATTTTCTAAGTTCAGTGTGCTATGGTAGCTATGGATGAATAAATTTATTTATTTGAGTTAGTACAAAATACAGTAATTAGGAATGAAAAACTGGCAACTGCCGAAAACTTCTTCAATTCCTGGATTCAGGCACATGAATAACTAATGCAAATAGTTGGGTTATATGTTTAAATTTTCGGTTCAAAGAAAAAAATGACTTTCAAGATAGTACACAACATGTGAACTTGAAGTATGTATCTATTCCTGCGTATATGTTCCGCTAAAGTTGCATTTTTTTCTGAAATGTGCAAATTTTTTGATTGATTGATAGATCTAATAGAATGATCAAATTGAAGGGACAGTGTACTTTCAATAATTGGTTCCATTTGATACATGTACCATCTTGCAAGTAGATTGAACTGTCCACACAACAATATGTGGATATAAAATAATCAACTATTGACATCACAGATTTCAAACATATATTTTTAATAAGAATGTTAAATTTTATTATCATGAAAACACTTAAGAGCCACTGAATAATAGAGATACTTGATTGATCAGAACAGAATAAGATTATTTTCATTTGTTAAAAAAAACTTTATTGTGATTAATATTGAGATAACCGACAGTGGTAGATGTAGATAAATTATAAATAATAAATGATAAATGATAATATTTTACACTCTGTATTGATAATATCACGGAAATCCATTAAAAACGAACTTACTCTTGTGAGATGAAGTACTGTTAGTAACGCTGGTTCGGCGCGACCTTGGATTGGTAACCGCTGGATATTTGATAGTAGTCAGAGAGCCTGAACTGGGTATTGGGCTCAACGTTTGAATACGATCTCTGAAACAGAATAGTCAACCGTATTTTAAAAAGAAAACACTAGACGTCATAAACAATATCATTCATTATTGAATAATGAATTAAAATGATTAAATTTTAATCCATCAATTTGGATATCATCGTATGAGAGTAGCAACTTTTATTGGTGTAAAAGTAAAAATAGTAAACTAGTAAAAATAGTGCTAAAATTACGGCGGTTTTGTCACTTTCTTGTTCGTTCTATATTGACTAGCTAGTAATTTCACCAGTTGACCAGAGTATATTTGTAACTATACTCTAGTCAGGCACCAGCTATATCAGCAATTAACAGTGATAGTAAATATTTTGAATTCATCACAGAATTCAAAGAGGACTCACCCGACATTGTATTTGCTGTACTGCTGTGACACAGAGTCCGTGGAACTGCCGGAACTTATATCACAGCTACTGGGACGATTCTTCCTCAGACCTTCTATGCTCAAGCTTGCTCTGTAAATGAAACGTTTGAAAATCATCGATGCATCGAATGTTTTACTGAAATTAGAACTATTCTACGTCTCTATTTTCAAGGATAAAGCTCTGAATACATTCTACTTTTTATAACTTATGTCTGTTCATGTGACTCAATAAAGTTATGGAAATGGGTGTAACATGAATACAACAAGTATGATGCTTCAGGATACACCAACTTGAAACTTAGCTTAGAAAGTTGTCCTAGAAAACTCAACTACTATTCAAACATGTGTTCACAGTGGACTGTTGAAAGCCAAGAAACCAGGTGATTGGCGATGATTGTTAACAATGCTCAGCTGTGTCAGGACAGTAGACGAGTGGTCTGCAAGAGCATAATTATCTTGTTGGGAGTCACCTCATTACATCTCTAAACAGATTTGCTCTAGTGGACCGCTATTAGACTTTACTGTGAGAGTTACCATACATAAAATACATTCGCTAACATTCCCCAAACGTTTTCTCTATAATTTTGCATTTTTTATATTATGCAGTAAGTCAAGTGGAAGAGAGGGCTTGCCTCAACTTCCCCTAAAAAAACCCATTAAAAAGTGGAAATACAGCCAATTATCTATTAATCCATTTATCTA